>CAJQZJ010032150.1:3321669-3424107 GCA_907164525.1 Lophiomys imhausi | reverse complement strand
TGTGTGTGTGTGTGTGTGTGTGTGTGTGTGTGTGTGTGTGTGTGTGTATGTGTGCATGCAGGCATATGCACATACAATCACATATGCCCTGTGTGTTCATGTGTGTTTATTTATGTGATTTGTTCATCTGGATGGTGGGTGGGAGGGGAAATATATGTGACTGCAAAGAGGCCAGAGGTCAGCATTAGACGTCTCCCTCTGTTATGGTCCACCCTATTATCTCTGACACAGAGTCTCTCACTGAATCTGGAGTTCACCATTGTCTACTGGCTAGCTTGTCAGCAAACGTTCCTGAGGTCTCTGTCCTTCCTTCACCCCAGGGCTGGGGTTATAAGGATGACACTACCACACTTGGCTTTTATGTGGGTCTGGGGGTTTGTATTCAGGTCCTCATGCTTGTGTGGCAATCACTTGAGAGACTAAGCCAGCTCCCTAGTCCCTTAAGAAACTTTATTATCACAACAAGAGGGTTTCTGCTGGTGTCTAGTGGGTGGCCTTGGAATGTACAGGACAGCCCCGCAGCAACACTATATGGCCCAAACTGTTAATGGTCCTGTTGTCAGAAGCTTGATTAAGGGATTTTTATCACTGGTCCTCTTCAGTTTATAAAATTGGCTCAAAGCAATATACATAATCTAAAAAAATAGATGCAGTCATTATACTTAAATTAGAGATATTTATGTGCATCATGAAAACTCAAGTGGAAATCCATTTTATGGTAGACAAAGTTACAGATTCTGATACATTAACTGAGTTTTCTAGTAGTTAATAGTTGTTACATGAGTTAACATTAGGATATTACTGGTCATCATGTTTGTAAACTGTTTTCTCTGGTTAGTTACTCTGTAATGTGGTTGTGTATTTTCTATGCTTTTTTCAACTACTGTGTACTTCATGTGTAAGAATATGCTCATTACTGGGACTCATATGGTTTTTACTGTTTAGCATTTCCAACCTTGAAAATTCCCAACAAAACAGTGTCAAATAAATAAAAACAAATAATAGTATGTTCACCAAGCTTGTTGTAGGGGGACACTGAGTGAAATAGAGCTATGATGCTAAAAGCAACTTAACCCAGGCACTATGAAAGGAACATTGACAGCAGAAACCACAACTCTGTTAACAAATATAGTTATTAGTAACTATAAACTGTTATATTAGGCCAGAAGAGAGACCAGCGGAGCCTGGCAGGAGGCCTGTAGGCCTGGCAGCACTAGGTGACCTTCACTGGAGGCCTGACGCTCTGGGCAGCCTTTTTTCCAATAATTAAACACACAAAGACCTTTTAATGTTCCAATACTTAGGCTTAGCTGGCTCTCAACTAGTTCATCTAAGTTAACCCAACCAACTATTCTCAGTCCACCATGTGTCTTGCTATACCTTCAGAACTCTTAGTGATGTTCTTCTGCTTCAGAGTCTTCTGGCAGAAAAGGAGAGCTTCCTCTGTATTTTCCCAGGATTCCTTAGTTAGGAACTAACTAACTAAGGGAACTTCCTGGGAAGGTCTTCCTTCCTATTCTCTTTCTGCCCATGGCTAAATGGCCATCAGCGACTTTTACTGTCCAATTAGAGAGTGCCTCACAAAGGGTGGTACAAGACCTTTCTCCAACAGTCAGCATTCAGGCAAGTTGTGCCATTGTAAAGTCAGCTGCTTCACAGCTCCTGTTCTAAGACCTCAGTCCATGGGGAGATGGTACCTAAGCTGATGCTCTCAGACCCCAGTACACGAGGAGAACACTGCCTAAGCTGAGGGATGATTTCACGGGAGCTCCAGAAGTCAATTTATCTTAATGAAGGTGGATGCATTTAGGCACGACTATATTACATTCATATTGTTTTTATATTAAGATAACAACAAAACTAATTATACCATGCATCTGCTTGACAGCTTTTACTGGCGTCCTTTAATATTTGGATTAAATTAAATCCAACCTTGAGTATGTGCATGTGTGTGTGTTCACGTACACACGTGCGTAGGTATGTATGTGTGTCTTTGTGTGTGTGTGCATGTTCCTGTATTTGGGATCAAACACAGGGCTTCATGCATGATAACTGCACTCTAACACCCAGTTGTGCCCTCTTAGCACCCAAATCTGTGACTGAGTTTAAATAGCTGGTAGCTGGAAAAGATGAATACATACCACAGGTTTCTTTCTACCTCTCTCTGCCCTTCAATTTGCACTTTTTGTGAAACTTTCAGAAACCTGTAAGTTTTACGCTCCCTTTTATTTCTCTTACCTCCTCCAGGCTGTTGTCTCTACTTGGAGTCCCTCACCCTTGCCCCCAAGCTTCCTGACAGACACACCCACCTCTTCTTCAGCCTCTTCATGTGCATCTTTTTTGTCCTGTTTTAAGTTTTTAGTTCTCCGGTAATTCAGGAAGGCCATTTAAATTTCCAAATAAAATCTCCATTTTCAAAACAAAATGAAACTGTTAGAAGCACAGTTGTGAGTATTTTCTCCATAATGTGTTGTCTCTATTTATATTGTATGGGGAGGATTCACTGTCTACTGAACCATAGGCTTTCATTCATAGCTTGGGTTTTTCACGGCTTATGCTGGCTTACAGCTGAATGGAGCCACACAAACAATAATGGGAAATCAAATGGAATCGATAAGAAATGGAAATGAAGAAGGCAGGGTGCACAACTGAGTTCAAGCTCTGTGACCAGTCCATGTGACAGTTTTGATTATGTTCCTCAATTTTTGTAAAGTGGTTGAGGGGTGATCTCTTTCTATTTGTAACACTGGCCTGCATAGCTGAATCAGTATATTTATTGTGTTATCTTTTCTAAATGGTATACTCTTGTAACATTAACAAAAATGAGTCTTTTGGAAGAGAAATAATTTACCTTCCTAGTATAATACTTGCACTTTCTCTTTAGAAGAAAAGATATAAAAATAATTTTTAACACATCATGCTTGGGAGTCTGTGTAAACCACTCACCCCATTATATCAAGAAGTCTATTTTGGCTCAGTTTGAATTCTGTTTTCCAACATGGATATGCCTTTGTTCCACAAGTCCTCTGAATTTTTAGTTGGTATTATTAGATAGTAAAATATACTACTATGCCAAACTGTCAGTGAGTTCTTTCCTTAAACAGAAAAGGAAGTCTATGATAAAATGTCAACACTGTTTGAATTTTATTATATCTGAATAGAAGCTTAGCATTATGTACAACACATTAGATTGTATTGATAGATCATGATATCTAAAGAGATGCAGAGCATTCTAGAGCAGAGGTTCCTACCCTGTGGGTCATGACCCCTTTGAGGGTTGAATAACCCTTTCACAGGGGTGCCATAGCAGTTATCTTACATATTAGATATTTATATTATGACTCATAACAACAGCAAAATTATGGTTATGAAGTAGCAATGAAATGATTTTATGGTTGGGGGTCACCACAATATGAGGAATTGTATTAAAGGGTCACAGCATTAGGAAGGTTGAGAATACTGATGTATGTTATCAGTTAAGGAAATATGTCTTTCAAAACTTGGAAGCAGGTAAGTCGACAGCCTAGCTCTGTCAAGACAGGGTAGGTAAGTCCTTCATAATTCCTGCTCTATAATCAATGTCTGTCAGAGAAATGGGGCTAAACAGCTGAAGATTGATGTTGTAATGTATGGAGAGAAAATGGGAACTGTTGAAGCAGCCACGGGTATGTCATTTCTTAGTTTTGGAAGCTGCAGGCCCTGCACTTCCTATATAATCAGATATATTTATCCCTCTCAGGTCTCAGAGGTGGTTGAAGACTAGATAGCTAGGGTCTCATAGTTAAATTTTGAGTTGTTTAGGAATTAAGAGGATGTTGTGGATCTAAGAAGATGTTTTTAAAATTGTGATGCAAGTTAGGATGAAAGCTGAGTTGGATATAGAACTTTAAACTCATAGAGATGGTTAGATAGTAGAATGTTAAAGTCAGTTGCCAAATATGTATGGACTGGACATTGGGAATGTATCCTAAGCCATATAACTCTCATGATTGTGGCCTAATTATTTCTGTTGTTTTGTATTGTATTTATTGTTATAAGAGAAAGAACCATTTGTTGGACTGAAAGGGGGAGCGATTGGGGGGAAAAGATATACCTTAAACTTAAAAAAAAAGGAAGGGGATGAGTGGGTTGAGGGGGAAGATGGTGGAAGGATGGGACTGGAGGGGGAGTAGGGAGGGGACTGCAATTGAGATATAATTTGAAGAAATAAAAAATAAATTAAAAAAAGAAAATATGTCTTTCATGTAGTGGAGAGATAGATCTGAAACAAGGATACTGAAGGATGCCAGTATTTGCAAGGCAAAATATGGAATATTGGAGATAGTAGACATGAAAGCCAATTTTATGTTTTTATCATTAATGATGTTCACCAATAATTCTATTCACCTTCTAGGTGTGTCCAAGGAACTTAACTTAGGTATGACTGTGCAATTTAGCTTGGCCAACAGAAAGAATAGAAATGGCAGAGAGGGAGTTTTATAGACAGAAAGCTTTTTAGAACCAGAGTGAAATTCCCCAAGTTCCAGTTTGCGTGTGTCCTGACTGCTCCTCATCATGGGGATTTGATCAGCCTGCAGCTGTCAGGGATGGTCAGCAAGGCGTGTTGAAAAATCAGCCTCTTTCCTTTTAGCTGTGTGACCTTGGGCTTACTGGCTACAATAGCATACGCAAGACTACCTCACTTGACAGAGTGGGCTATTGTTACCTCACTCAGATAAAAAAGTTCAGAATGCCAAAAGTACCATTTATTATTTACTAGATAGAGGTCATGGGGAAACTGGATGAAGGAGGAGGTGAACAAAAGTCATAGAGCTTTAACTCAGTTTGTGATATCATCTGACTAAAAATAGAGTTAAATTACTTTTTATAATTTGTTCTACTAATTAGGTTAAGATTGCTTGGAATAATTAATTATACATTCATTAATATAAAAATATAAATATCATACCCCTATACATTTGACTCCTAATCTTCAAAACTCCCAGATTATTAAAACGGTCCAGTTACTTGGGATATGTTAACACTAGAATTTACAGGAATTTACAGAATGACTATAATGGAAATCATAAAAAAATTAAACTATTGCCAAATTCTAGTTTTGAAGCATGGTGTCTAAGGGTTTTGCACTTTGACCAGATTATGAAAAATATCCCACACATTTAGGTGCTGGAGGATGGCACAGTGTTTGACAGCTTGCAGAAGACCTGGGTTCCAGTCCCAGAGCCCACATGGCAGCTCACATCAGTCTGAAACTCTAGTTTCTGGGGATCTGATGCTGTCTTCTGATCTCTTTAGGCACTAGACTCACATATGATCCACGTACATACAAGCAGGCAAAACATTCATACACATAAAATAAAAATAAATGTTTAAAGAATACATTTGGACACACAGCTACACTGCACAGTTTGTTGTGGGCAAAGACTTGTTCTTCGATACTTATTTATGTATTTGCCTAGTGGTGCTGAAGGTTGTTCCTAGGGCCTTATGTGTGCAAGGCAAGAACCTTATTACTGAACCATATACCTTATCCTATCAGTTTATGACATTTACAGTTTGCTCTAAAATGTTTTAATACTTAAATGCTTAGAATTAAGTAAACTGACAAGTGGCAAGAGTTGTAGCACATAAAATATAATCTAGAAACTGCATTAAAATCACAGTATTGAATAACAAAGACTTTGCCTTTTGGAAAGAGAGAGGGATAACATAAGTCCATATTCAGGAAGACGGCTAGTTGAATGAGCTTGTTTGGAAAAAAACTCCTTAAATCAAAGAGAACACAATTTTGTTTAATACTGCAATTTCAAAAGCTCAGAGAAACATAACAGTATCCAAGAGAGCTGGAGGGGTGTCAGAATGGCAGTTACCAGTATAATTGGCTTTAAGCTGTGGCAACTGTTCAACTCAAAGAAAAAAGTATAGTCAGTGAGTGCAAGAGGCTTTATATCAGTAACATTGGACTGGTTGTGAGCTTGAGAGGAATGCCCAGTAGTTAGCAGTCCTGCTGTAAGAGAAGAGACAAAGCGATTTCTCTATTAATATATTAATTCAAAAATAGTGTTAGTTCAGTTTAGGCTAGAGTTCTACATACCATTGGGTGCTTTCCTTTTTAAAAATTTTGCTTTTTCCATTTTTTTTTTTTTTGGAGACAGGGTTTCTCTGTGTAACAGCCTGGCTGTCCTGGACTCACTTTGTAGACCAGGCTGGCCTCCAACTCACAGAGATCTGCCTGCCTCTGTCTCCCGAGTACTGGGATTAAAGGCGTGAGCCACCAATGCCCGGCTCTACTTTTTCCATTTTTTTTAGATGAATCATTGGCAAAAAGGAATACTATGTACTTAAGGTGAATAACTTGTGTTGTGTATGTGTGTTTGTGTTATGAAATGATCTTCACAAAAAGGTTATCCATCACCTCAACCAGTACTATGTGTTAACACCTATGATCTAGTCTTAGAAAATTTCAAATTTCAAGGACACAATATACTATTCTTGACTATAGTCATAATTCTAGACACCAGAGCTGCAGAGTTCTTTTATATACAGCCATTATTCTCTCCGACCAACATCACAACCATAGTAACTATCATCCTACCACCATCTTTCACAGGTTTTTATACATTTTAGATTCCACGTAAAAATGGGATCAAGCAATATATATCTTTCTCTGACTGATTTATTTCACTTAACACAATATCCTTCAGGTTCATCCACATTGTCAAAAATGACTACATTCTTATCTGTTTACTTAGTTGTATATATTCATTGTATACAGTGCTGAGTTTCATAACGACATTTTCTTTCAAGTATATCATGTAATTGGACTACATTCTCCAACCCCTTCCTCCCTACACTATCTCTTCCTTCTAATCTCCTTCTATTATCCAATCACACTTCTGCTTTCATGTCATAAGTATTTGACTTTATATAATGGATATATATATTATTTATATAATAGTTTGATATATTTATATACAATATAAATATACAAATATGAGAAAACATGTAATGTTTGTCTTTAGGAATTTGGCTTATTTCACTTAAAATGATCTTGAGTTGCATCAATTTGCCAGCAAAGAAGATATTTTTTTCATTTGTGGATGAATAAAATACTACTGTGTATTTATAACATGTTTTTATCTATTTATCTCTATTAGATCTTACCCTTCTCCTCAAGTTCCCTTAACTAGGCTTGCTTCATAAGCCCTGTCACTGTTCCACTGCAATAGCCAGGCTATCCATTCTTTCTGTCTTTCTTTCTTTCTATTTTGTTCTTCTTTGGTTTAAAAATATTTGCTAAAGAGTTACACTAGGACATAAGCAATGGAGATGACAAATCTTTACAAAGATTGCATAAAATAATTATAATTATTGGAAAAAAGAATTTATAGGGCTAGAAAAAATATAAATAAAATCTTGGGCAAAAATTGAGAAAGTGGTAGTTAGAGTATAAACTGTTCTAAGGTTCTGATCTTATTTAATATTGATTACATTTGGACTTTGCAAATTTAATCAAGAATATTAAAATCTTTAGAGTAATTAATTAAAAAGGAAATATGGTGAAACAACTTCCAAAGTTGTAGAAGGAAAAATATAGGAAAAGAGTGTTAAAACCCTTAGTCTATCCAAAAAATTAAAAGGCAAAAGGAACAGATGTAAGTCAACGGAGATTATGAACCTCCCTTAAGAAAATGCTCCATACAATTGGCCTTCTTGTCTGTGGGTCTTTTTCTTGATTTATGATTGATATGGGAGGGCCTAGCACACTGTGGGCAGTCCCATCTCTGGGAAGATGGTCTGAGTTGTATAAAAAATCAGGCCGATCAAGAAATGGGGAATGAGCCAGTAAGGAGTGTTCCTCTGTGGTCTCCCCTGCTTGAGTTCCTGCCTTAGCTTCCCTCAATGAGGGAACTGTGATCTGATGTGGAAGTCCAACAATCCCTTTCCTCCTCAAGTTGCTTTGGCTCATGGTGTCTTTATCACAACAGAAAGCAAACAAAAGACGTAGACTAAGTACTTTAAAAAAAAGACATGTAAAACACGTTTAGAGACAAAGGGAATTGCCACTAATAAAGTTTCAGATCATTAGAAAAAATGTAATACCATATTTGAATGTTCCTAAAACCATAACTTTGAAATACATGAAACAAAATTTATGTATTGTGATTAAAAAGAAGTGTGCAGTCATCATGGAGTTTTTAGCATATATTAGGTAAATGTTAAACACACATTAGTCCAGATGACTTGAACTATGTAATTGTTCTAACCTTTAAAATGTCAATGGCTCTAGACAATCTAAGTTTACTTTTTGTTTAAATAAATAGCTGAACACATGTGTTCCTAATTGGTAGGCGAGCATATGGAGAGGCTCTGTATAATATGGTTACACAGAGGCCCAGGACAACAGATGGTTTCAACATACAATTTCCAAGACCATACTGAGCATCAGACTCTGGTCAGCAGGCAAGGGGAGAAAGCAAGAGAAAGAAAGAGATCTCATGGTGTGTGTGTGTGTGTGTGTGTGTGTGTGTGTGTGTGTGTGTGTATTATATGAGATAGGTTGAAAGTGGCTTATTTCACTTTTATCTGTATTCATTTGCTGGAGCTCAAATATATGTCTACACCCAATTTCCAGGAAGGCTGAGAAACTCAAGCCTCTCTAGGCAGAGGATGAACATTTTAAATAGGAGAATTTTATTTTTGTGTAGAACATTCAGAGAGTTATGAGGTTCAATGAAAATGATGGGGTCCTGTATGATAGCAACAAGAATGGGGGGGGGTGCCAGAAATAATTCTAACAAAAGATGAGTAGTTTTCTTGGAAGACTAATAAAAACTTATACAAATAGAAAAAGATATATCATGGCCATAGAAGCATCACTCTCCCTCAAATGATCTGTAGGTTCTGAGCAACTGAGGATAAAATAATCTCTACTGAGATTTCGGTAGAATTTGATAAACTGACTCTAAAACTTGTATTAAAGATCAAAGAGCAAAGGAAAGTTAAGATGCTCTCTTAAAAAGATGAATCAGATGGTAGTGTTGGTGAGGATGATGGGGGCAGCAAGGACTGGCCAGACTATAAGCAAGAATTGGTTAAAGCTACATTGATAATAATGGTGTGATGGTGGTGGCACAGGGTACAGAACACACTGAGAGAACAGAATTGAAGTTCAAAACCAGATCCAAGTGTGTTTGGAAATCTGGTTTATGACAGGGCCACCATTGTGTATGCAGCTGTTCTGTGCATGGTGCTGGGCCAGTCTGCTGGGATGGAAGAACACGGCACAGAGTTGAGTACTCTTCCATAGAAAGTGATAAGACCCAGACAGGAATCTAAGACAGGATTCTGAAAGCCAGTATGTAAAATACTCACTATAGAAGCAAATAGGATAGACTATGTTTGTGGTATCTGAGTAAGAAAGGGCTTAATAAAGCCACAGAGAAAAAGACTGGAGCATTACATGTAAGCTATATGAAATTAGCATTGAGACAAAGTTTGTGTTCATCAAAGGATACATAACAGAGCTGAAGATACAATAAAGTTTATAAGTGATAAATTAGAAGAAAAACTTTATACACAAATAACATTAATAACACATAGATAATAGATATCATTATATAAAAACATAAATGATAAAATGGGCAAAATATCTACATGGGCGACCTATATTAGAAGAAATATATAAGGGAACTGTCGGGTGAGATGTTTATATCAATAATGAAGACTTAAAATGTTTAAGCCTTAGTTTTTTTTTTCAAAAATTTCCCCACTATTGTGCAGCATCCTCTGTTCTTTTTTAATGTATTTATTTATTGACTTATTTAATTTTTGTTTATTTATTTCTTCGAGTTATATCTCCATCACAGTACCCTCATCCCACCCCTTCCGGTTCCACCCTCCCACCCTCTCCCACCCTTCCCACTCCTCTGATATGGAGTGTCCCTATATATCAGCCCCTCTCAGCTCAACAGTCATATGCAGGATAAGAGCTTCCTCTTGTACTGGGGGCCAACATGGTGGCACTCCTAGGGCAAATTGTCCCCTTAATAGGTAACAAAGTCTATGTTCCTTATCCTTTTGGTGTATTGGTTGTAGGATAGTTATCCTGTACTATATGGCTAAAATTCAATTATAAGTGAATAGATGCCATGTGCATCTTTCTGGGTCTGGGTTAGCTCACTCAGGATGAGCTTTTCTAGTTCCATCCATTTAGCTGCGAATTGCATGATTTCCTTGTTTCTGATAGCTGAGTAGTATTCCATTGTGTAAATGTACCACAATTTTTTTTTTTTATCCATTCGTCGGTTGAAGGACATCTGGGTTGTTTCCAATTTCTAGCTATTACAAAAAAGGCTACTATGAACATAGATGAGGCTATGTCCTTGTGGTTTGGTGAGGAATCGTATGGGTGGATGGATACCCAGAAGTGGTATGGCTGGGTGTTGAGGTAGGGCTCTTCCAAGTTTTCTAAGATATTGCCAGACTGATTTCCATAGTGGTTGTACAAGTTTGCCTTTCTCCACAACCTCGCCAGCATGTGCTGTCATTTGAGTTTTTGATCTTAGCCATTCTGACAAGTGTGAAATGGAATCTCAGAGTCTTCTTGAGTTGCATTTCTCTGACGATTAAGGATGTTGAACATTTCTTCAAATGTCTGGGGAAAAGCCTCAAACTCACTGGTACAGGAGACAACTTCCTGAACAGAACACCAATATCTCAGGCTCTAAGACCAATAATAAATAAATGGGACCTCATTAAACTGACAAGCTTCTGTAAGGCAAAGGACCCAGTCATTTGAACAAAATTGCAACCTACAGATTGGGAAAAGATTTTTACCAACCTCACTTCCAACAGAGGGCTAATATCCATAATTTATAAAGAACTCAAGAAATTAAACATCAAGAGACCAAATACTCCAATGAAAAAAATGGGAAACAGAGCTAACTCGAAACTTCACAAAGGAGGAATCTCTAATGGCAGTGAAACATTTGAAGAAATGCTCAACATCCTTCTGTTCCAACTTTCTTACACACTGGCTTGGCCTTACAATCCAGTGAGTGAAATGTGATTTTTATAACCCCAGATGGCTATAGAGCTGCTTCAGACACTATTCAGACAGTAGTCTAATTGTACTTTTAT
This sequence comes from Lophiomys imhausi, assembly GCA_907164525.1. NCBI lineage: Eukaryota > Metazoa > Chordata > Mammalia > Rodentia > Muridae > Lophiomys > Lophiomys imhausi. Next base: position 3,412,965 of record CAJQZJ010032150.1, on the reverse strand, counting down.
TTCAATTGAATGAGTCATGCTTGGCAGTTTGGTGGTAGAAAAAAAAAAAGAGAAAATTGATCAGTTTCCTTCATTTAAAGAATCATTAGGCTGAGGGCTAGAGAGATGCCTCAGCCATTAAAGGCTAGGTTCACAACCAAAAAAAAAAAAATCATCAAGTTTAATTGCACCTTTTTGAGCTATCTGGTTTTTAACAATAGGAAGAGTGACTTAGGTTAAGAGAATTACTTGGCTTTGTCTATTGATCCATGCCCCAGGCCTTTGATTGCACAGTTAAATTATTGTTCCCAGAAACTACTCTCCTGTTCTGCCATTTATCATTTTCTATGTGTGAATGATCAGTTCACTTAAAAATACTTGAAGCTTTGGCACAAACCCAACACTATGGAGACACTGTTGTCAAGGGGAAAATGTTCTGACTTAGTGAAAAAAAAAGCAACATTTTTATTTTTACATATTCAGAGAGTTCATGTTCACTGTGGAGACTCCTCAAGAAAGATGCTCCTACTGTTTATTGTTTTAAAGTGGGGAGTGCAATGAGGTTATGGAGAAGTTTGAGGAAGATGACAAGTTCCTAAAACCTAGTTTGGACAAGAGGTAATTCTTCCTTCTGCTTTAAATGTCAGATGATTTTTGCTTGTATTTATTATGCTTCTGTTGCTCTAACCAAATCCCTTGACATGCAGATTTGTTTTGCTCATGTTTCCAGAAAGTTCAGACCATTTTCTTTTATCCAGCATTCTTGGGGAGAGCATCATGGCAATGAAGAACATTTGGTGGAGAGAACTGAGCAGGAAGCAGAGAACTGGGAAGTATCCAGAGATAGTGTATATCCCTCAGAATCCTCTCCAGGAATGCTAGGTCTTCCAGCTAGGCACTGCTTTCTAAACTTGCCACAACTTCCCCCAAAAAATGACCATGTAGTCAAACATAAACTGTGTGAGCGTGGGAGTTTAAATGAGAAATGTCCTTCACAGGCTCATGTGCTTAAACACTTGGTGTCCAGTTGGTGGCGCTGTTGGTTATTGGGAAGGACAGCCTTGCTATAGGAAGTACATCACTGGGAGTGGCCTTGGGAGCTTACAGCCTTGCCTCACTCTTCCTGTTCTGAGTTCATATCAAATGTGTTCAGTCATCTTCCTGCTCCTTAGCCGTGACATGCCTTCCAAACTATTATTGGCGGAAGTCATAAGCCAAAAGAAACTATTTTCCTTAAGTTCTTTTGGTCATGGTATTTTATCATCATAGCAAAAGGCAAATAACTAATACAGAAATTGGTACTTGAAATGAGGTATTGCTGTGAAGCACCTGACCACGCATGCCCCCATGTGGAAGAATGTGGAATTTTGGATTAGAAATGCAGTTGAATACTGTAAGCAGAACTTAATGGGCCATTCTAGTGGGAGCCTAGAATACAATAGTACTGATAATAATGTGGACAAAGGATGCTAGCCACATGCGGTTTCAGAGGGGACCAAGATCTCTATTAACAACTGGGCTAGAGGCCATCTGTGTGATAATTTGGCAAAGAATCTGCCCATGGTTTGAGAACGTACCTGAGCCTAAGTTTTAAAAAATAATTGACCCACTTCTTTGATGGAGAATATTTAGAAGACAAAGGAAGAATAACTGAAGCTTGAGATACCTATTAAAATGTTCGAGGAACTGAGGAGAGATTTACATTGCTGAATTTACAACCCTAGAGCTGACATATACACTGACTGATTTCAAATTGTGGGTCTGGTTGAGGAAAACCAAGCAAGAATGAAAGCAAAGAGGCTTTGGGGTTCTGGTGGCACTTCAGTTAGGGGGATATTCTAAGGAAGTTTGGAAGAGGCTGAAAGAACTCACCTTCTTTTGAAAGAACACCAAAATATTGCAGTAGCAGAGTAGGGGCAGAAGAGAGACATCAAGATTACTACCACTACAACCACCAACAACCTGCCCAGTTGGAAGATTGGAGGCCTCTTCCCACCTACCTTCCTCTAACTAATGAAACAGGTATATATAAATGTTGTATAAAGGGTTATGGGCTGTGTGATCCAAGGCTTTTGGTCTTTTTTGTGAATTTCTACTTCTCACCAGGTGAGGCCCAGAAGCTAGCTAATTTCAGTAAGACCCTGAGTCTTAAATAGATCCACACTTCTATCAGTATGAATACGTAATTTGCTAGAGTTTGTGCTCATTAGTTATTAGATACTGAACAGCAGATTGACTCTCAAAGTTTGGAGACAAAGATGCCAAAGAAGTCGGGATATATTTCTTGCTCTGTGGCCTCTTCTGTGACCTTCAGCAAGTTACTGCTGCCTATACAAACCCACCCTGTTGCTTGCCTTCTAATGTTAATGATGCCTTTCTTGGGACACCATTGTCCTGTACTTATAAGAGGATTCTAGGTTCAAGATTGTTTGCATCATTTAATAATATTAGCTTTGTGGAAGAGTTAGTGGAAGGTTTGAGGGAGCTGGAGGAGTCAGGGACACCACAAGAAGACCTGCAGAGCCAATTAAATCGGACAGAGGGGGCAGCTCATAGAGACTGAACCACCAACAAAAGAACTTGTGTGCACTTGTCCTAGGCCCACTACACATATGAAGCTGATGGGCTGCTTGGTCCTCAAGTGCATCTCCTAACAACTGGAGTGGGGTCTCTCTCTGACTTGTTCTCTGTTGCCTCCCTCTGGACCCCATTTTCCTAGCAGAACTGCTTTGTCTTACCTCAATGGAAGAGGAGACACTTAGTCCTGACGCAATTTGATGTGCCAGAGTGGGTTGGTACCTGGCGGTGGTGGTGGTGGGGGATACAGAGGAAGGGGGTGGGAGGGTAGGACTGGGAGGAGGGAAGGGATGGGGTTGCAATTGGAATGTAAAATAAATAAATTTTAAAAAGATTTAAAATACCCAAAATGCCCCCCAACAAGAACAGAAACACCTCAAAACAACAAAATAGGCCTCCAACATCAATAACAAGAACACTCACAACAGTAGCACCCAAAAACAACGAACTGTCCCTTTCATAACAGTAGAACACTCCTGCCCTCAACATTGAGGCCCGCTCTCAGACACTCTAAGAGCACTTTTGTCTGGACATGCTTACTCTTCTGTTCCTTTTAAGAAAAAGAGCCGATGCCTGTAAATAAGTCAGTTGTGTCTGAGTTCCTACTAGATGGCCATGTATGTACATAGTAGGTGTCTTTGAAAGAGTTATTTTGGAGCTTTAAAAAACAAACTTCAGTTTCTGTATTGTTTTAAGTTGAAACATCTCAAAATCTCAAAACATTGGTTGTTCCCTGGTGCCATTTGTTGCCTATTAGAAATTTGTCTCACATTCTTAACCTTGAGGTTTGAGAGTGTCAATAAAAGAAACAAAAAGAAAGAATATGGAGAAATAGGAGAAACTCATGTAATTTATCTATTTCTATCAATTGAAGTATTGCTACCATATGATGATACTGCTGTCATCACACCATTTTATGAACAAAGGGTTTGTGAAGCAGGATCTATTCCTCAGAGTTTATTGCATACTCAGGGAACTTTGGTGACTTCTAATAACCTCCACCATCTCTAATTCAGATGTTTATAATTCGATACCAGCAAAATGTCTCACTAGAAAAACTAGCAGAAAAACCATAAGACCTGTGATTTACACTGTTGGAGCTATCTGAAGTGAAATTGCTTTCCCATTGTGGGCTGGCACAGAGAGATAGGGACCTCATCATTGGTAGGAGAGAGATTTGAGCTTTGTCATTTCCAAGGTAGATCAATTTTCATTTATTAATAATATGTCATTATGCGGTACTTAAGTGGAGGATAAATAATTCCTTTTTGCATTGTGGGTATTTCATGGTGCTTTTGTTAAGTGCTTTCTCATTTTGTTAGAGAAGAATAAGCAGCTGTTAAAGAAACCCAACCTGACTTTGAGACTTGAGTGTAAATTACGTTTCCCGAAAAAAGGTTTTTTTTTTTTTTTTGATATGCTGAGAGGAAAAGGGTGGTTAAAAAATACAATGATCCTCTTTTTTCCCCCTCATTGGCTAGGAAGCACCAATGTTCAAAACCTTAAATACAAGAAATCTTCACAGCAAGGCAATTAATTAGGAGAGAAGATACTGAGAGTGATGACCTTTCTACAATGACAGAGAAAGAGGAAGATGAAATTGGTTTGAAGTTGAAAAAAAAAAGAAAAAAATAAATAATGAGATTCATTAGACAGGCTAAGGTTGCTATAGAAGGTGACTTTTTCCTTCACTAATGATTAAAAAGTTCTTAGCCATTCCTAAAAATGATTCCGTTCAGTGATTAATGGAATGGTTTCCAAGTTTTAGGGAATGTTGGAAGGTAGAGGGTGCTACAAAGTAAATGTTTGTGTTTCGAGGTGTCAAAACTCAATCATTAATGCACAGGTGTGAAGAGGTGAAGGGAATTAGGTCATGGGGGTCAAACCCTCACTGGTAAGATTAGTGTCCTCATGAAGGAGGCCAGAGAGAGGTATCCCTTCTTGTGCTACGAGCCAGGCCCTCACCAGACATCAGTTCTATTAGAGCTTTGATTTTGGATTTTCTGTTTTCCATAATTATGAGCAATAAATCTCTGTTGTCTATAAGGCACCCAGTCAATAGTGTTTTGTTAAAGCAGGCTGAAGAGAATAAGGACAGGAGAATGAAATAATTCCTGTGATCTAGTTTAGAAAACAAAACATTTGTAGATAGTACATCTGACTTTACAGAGACGAAAGTGAGTAGTAAGGAAAACTGGATTTAGACTTTAAACTATGTAGCTTATTAGGCATTTATCTCCTTTCTGTGTTCACGCATGGTTCAGTTTCTTATTCCAGATTGAAGGTAGTAACTTGGGATAAATACTGAGAAGCTTTTTGTAGTCGTATTGACGTCAGTGGAAAGAAAGATTTGGTTGATTGGAAGGGAGGACAGTGGTACTTCAGGGTGGGCCCACTACCCAGTGATGATCAAACTTTTGTAAAGGGCCAGAAAGTAAATATTCTGGACTTTATAGGGTCTATAGTAATTCCTGCAGCTACCCTACATTACCATTGGGTATGATAGGAGTCACAGGCAATAAAAAGTACTCTTACGAGGAAACACGAGAGTGGCTGCATCCAAGTAAAGCTTTATTTACAAAAACAGGGCCTGGATGGACTGGATTAAGAAGGCTTACTACTACACCCTCTGTTCTATATACTATTAGCCTAGCACTACCCAAGTCAGAGTTACTCACTTTATTGTAATACACAGATGCAAACAGCATTTTCTTTACATCCTGTGTAGACAGTTCATACAGTATAGAATCCATGATGTTTTATCCAATGGTGTTTGACAGGTAGCACACTTCCCCAGGGGAAATGCTGCAGAAGGAAGAAGGTCATGGTCAGGTAAAAGCTGATATTCTATCAAAGGAAACACGTCTCACAACCTGAAATGTAGATGTACAATTCTAAATTGGAAACAAACTTATGGGGAATTGGCAGAGCATAAAATAAGAGAAGAAATGTGAGCCTCAAGGTACAGCTAAGCTGAGGCAGGAGGAAGGAAATTAATTCTGGGATAATTTTTTTTAATAATTTATTTTTTATTTCTTCAAGTTACATCTCAATCACAATCCCCTCCCTACTCGCCCCTCCAGTCTCACCCTTCCACCCTCCTCCCCCTCAGCCCCCCCCATCCTCTTCTCTTCTTTTTTTTTTTTGAGATTAAGGTATTTCTTTTTTCCCCCCAACAGCTCTCCCTTTCAGTCCAAAAAATGGTTCTTTTTCTTATAACTATAAAAACAATACAAAACAACAGAAATAAATAGGCCACAATTATAAGAGTTATATGGCTTAGCATACATTCCCAATGTCCAGTCCATATGTATTTGGCACCTGACTTTAACATTCTACTATTTAACCATCTCCATGAGTTTAAAGTTCTATATCTAACTCAGCTTTCATATTAACTTGCCTCATAATTTTAAAAATATCTTCTTAGATCCAGAATACCCTCTTGATTCCTAAACAACTCAAAATTTAACTATGAGACTCTAGCTATCTTGAAGATTCAATATTTTGGTAAGAAATCAGGTATCTTGACAAAGATACTTATGTATTATATTGGATCCAGTCTTTATTGTTTGGGTATGTTAGAAACTCTAAAATCAGAGTGAAATGATTCCAATTATAACAATGTCTTCCATTATCCTACCTTTCAGATCCTGCCAAATCACACCTGCACAGGCCTGACTCAGAACAGAGTACTTTTGTGAGCATATTTTCTAGAGAGGAAATTTTAATCCATTCCTGGTTAGAAGGAAATTCTGTTTTCTTGCCAACACAATCATACATTCTGGCCCAAGTATGAGCCAGGCCAATACCTTCCCATGTTACAAAATTTGTGACAGGTAGCCTCATCTATTGAAAAAATAATCCTCTAAAATGCACTAAAGGCATGTAATTTCCCAAATTAGAAAAAAGTACTGCATTGAAAATTATGCAAGACTATAGGAACAATCTTCTAGCTTTTGCTGAGAACAGGAATAAAGATAACTTGTTGAGCATGCCAGTTGCAAGAGAGATGCCAAGCTTTTTGAAAGGCTAAGACTCCCAATTTCATGATGACTGATGTTCAAGGTCTTTGGTGTTACTATTTTTATGGTATAGTCTTTCCAGGTTCCATAATTAACAGTTGGAAAATAGAAACCATTCTTATTTGAAAGATATATTTCGAACTAATATGGAGAACATGCACAGGAAGAGGGGTGGGACTGAATACCATGGAAATATGACATGATTCAAGTTCTTATATTGCTCAGACATACATGATAAATAATTTCATTCATTAACTCAAAACTAAGGGTGGTAGGAAAAGGAAGGCAGAATCTTTAGCTTTGCTGCTAGTGGAGAAAAAAATGAAAACTACCAATACCTATTTCTAAAGGTAACATGGTCTCCAGTCAATTACAAGGTAAGAGTGCCAATTTTCGCTTATCTAAATATAAGAGATAGATAGGGCGTCTTCAAAAATCTCAAGAGATCTGCAGAATATGGCATTCAAAGATGTTTTCTTAACTTTAGATTTTTTGATATCGAGACATGTCAGCTCCTGACAGCACCCCCTATTCCACTCCAAGTAGAAGACGAGCATCAAAGAATCTCCAGTGGGAGATGATTGAATTAGTGGCAAGCCTATCTTTTGGCAAGAAAAACCCCTTGCTTGAACTGTAGACAGAATTCTGTCCAAAAAGGACAAAACTTAGAATCAGGTAAGTCGACAGCCTAGTTGGATAGGGTAGGCAAGTCCTTCATAATTCCTGCTCTACAATCAATGTCTGACAGAGAAACGGGGCCAAATGGCTGAAGATTGATACTGTAATGTATGGAGAGAAAATGGGATCTGTCCAGCCAGCCACTGGTATGTCATTTCTTAGTTTTGGAAGCTGTGGGCCCTGCACTTCCTATATAATCAGACATATTTATCCCTCTCAGGTCTCTGAGGTGATTGAAGAATAGATAGCTAGAGTCTCATAGTTAAATTTTGAGTTTAGGAATCAAGAGGGTATTCTAGATCTAAGAAGATGTTTTTAAAATTGTGATGCAAGTTAGTATGAAAGCTGAGTTAGATATAGAACTTTAAACTCATGGAGATGGTTAGATAGTAGAATGTTAAAGTCAGGTGCCAAATACGGACATTGGGAATGTATGCTAAGCCATATAACTCTCATAATTGTGGCCTATTTATTTCTGTTGTTTTGTATTGTATTTATTGTTATAAGAGAAAGAACCATTTGTTGGACTGAAAGGGGGAGCTGTTGGGGGGAAAAGATATACCTTAAACTTAAAAAAAGGAGGAAGAGGATGGGGGAGTTGAGGGGGAAGAGGGTGGGAGGGTGGGACTGGAGGGGGGAGTAGGGAGGGGATTGTAATTGAGATGTAACTTGTAGAAATAAAAAATAAATTAAAAAAAGTGCCAATTTTCTTACCAGGGCTGTTTCTCTTCTCCAAAAAGTCTCATCTCTCCTCCCTTTCAGAGATGGAGAAGCCGCATTGGTTATATTACAAGTACAAGTGCTGTTCTCTCCCGCTCTTGTAAACCATGGCTCATTTCTAGAATGTGGGATCATGCTTTAATATTCTATTGAAGAAACTGTGACTCTTTCATTTCTTGAGCTCTTTCCTCTCTATAAGGTTAAACCTCTCTTCTCTGTGTGGCTAGAGCCACCTTCTTATTGAAATATTCTTCCCAGCCCCTAACTTTGGTCTCTGACATCAAGCCTCAATGTGGGATAGTCAGTTCAGGCCTTGGATTGACACATCTGTGTTGACATTTCTATCCCAATGTGGCTAATACACATCAGTCCAGAGGGTTCCTAAGAGTTTATGACCTCTTAAGGAACAAAATGGGAAGTAGAGTCAAGTTATTCTACTTTATGGCCTCTCTTAGTTACCACCCTACTGCTATAAAGAGGCACCGTGACCAAGGAAGCTTATGAAACAAAGTATTTAATAGAGGGATTGCTTACAGTTTCAGAAGGTTAGTCCAAGATCATCATGGCAGGAAGCATGGCAGCAGGCAGGCAGGCAGGCATGGTGGTAGGGCAGTAGCTGAGAGCTCACATCACATCCACAAAAATGATGCAGAAAGAGAGCTAACTGGGCCTGGCATGGACTTTTGACACTTCACAGCCCACCCTTAGGACATACCCTCTCTAAAAATGCACACCTCCTAATTATTCCTACCAACCAGGAATCAAATATTCAAATATATGAGCCTATGGAGGCCATTCTCATTCAAACTAACACATTTTCTCAAGTTGTCGTTTTATAACTTTCATATTCTTTTAAAAAATATTTATTACTTCAGGTTACATCTCCATCACAGTGCCCTCTTTCTGCCCCTCCCAGTCCTGCCTTATCATCCTCTACCTCCTATCCCTTCCAACCCACTCCTCTGGAGTGGAGTGTCCTTAAATAACAGTCCCCAGCACCAGTTCAGCAGTCATATGAGGATCAAGAGCCTCCTCATACACGGGGGGCATACAAGGCAGCACCACTATGGCAAAGTGTCTCATTGATAGGAAACAAAGTCTATGTTTCTGTTCCCTTTGGTGCATTGGTTGTAGCATAGTTATCCTGTACTATATGGCTAAAATCCGATTACAAGTGAATAGATGCCATGTGCATCCTTCTGAGTCTGGGTTAGCTCACTCAGGATGAGCTTCTGTAGTTCCATCCATTTGGCTGCAAATTGCATGATTTTGTTGTTTCTGATGGCTGAGTAGTATTCCATTGTGTAGATGTACCACAGGCTTTTTTTTCTTATCCATTCCTTGGTTGAGGGACATGTGGGTTGTTTCTAGTTTCTAGCTATTACAAGTAAGGCTGCTAACTTTTGTATTCTTAAAATTCCCTTCACTCCAAATCTGAGAGCTGGATGCCTGGGGTTGCTGATGCTGTATTCTGAGATGAGCATAGTTCTTGTCTGCATTCCTACCCTTAGAGTTTACTTTCTGTTCCTTATGATGGAATTCCACTTCCCCTTTATACTTGGTTTTACAGCAACTATTGATATTATTTTGTTTTCTTACTTCTCATCAATTACAGACCTAAGTTGGTCAGCTCTCCTGATTGCCGGGGACTGTCCTGGCTTTAAAATTCCTCTATCTCAGGCAAATTGGGATGGTTGGTCAAAGTGCTTAAGGAGAAGGAAACTATATCACCCAGGAAGAAATCCCATGAAAAAATTCACAGCTGAAAAATATTTTTCTTCACTATAGAAATAATAGCAGAAAGCTTGTTTCTATTGTACCTAGCAACTAACTTGTTGAAAGGAAACTGGTGCCACTGTAGAAAAATTAGGAAGTAAAAAACTGATCTGATGACAATTAAATGGGTGTCACATTTGTGAAAACTTTCCTCGTTATAGACGATTTCAGTCCAGAACACCAATCAAATTCAAATGTTTGAGCAAACATTTAAGAAACCATTTAATAGGAAAATAGCTTTAAAATGGAATTTTGAAGTTATGTCTCAAACATCGAAGTGCAAATGGATATTTACATAGTGACACACAAAACAGTATCTGCTTACTTTCCATTGTAGTGATGTTTGGAATAGAATTTTAAAGATGACGAAAGAAACGAAAGCTACCATCAGATACTCAAAACCATCATTGGCTTTGTGAAGCCCAATGGAGCTCTGGCTGCTTATTCTAGGCAGAGACAGGATTTTTCTTTGAGCTAATAAGAGCAGACAGTCTTGTGGCTAACCTAGGAGGATGCTATAGGGAGTGAGCAGCAGATAGGATGGACCAGCATGTTAGGTGTGCCTGAATCTTGAAGGGTTGGCTGAAGCCCAGCGATCAAAAGTCATCTTTGAACATTCTAACGGAAGGTAGTTAAATTCCTATATGTTGGTGAGGAGGGAGCCCAGGTAAGAGGACATGGGTACTGAGGGGAGAATGACTGAGCAGGTGGACAGGGATTCTGTATTAAAGAAGCTGGCCTTATGTAAGAGGGTAAGGTTTAAAACAGGAAGAGATCAATAGGAACAAAATGAAACCAAGTACCTCAGTAGAAGTCTGATCTTGGAATGAACACAGGGGTTAAAAAGTGACAACTGAGACACCAGTTGGGAACCCTTCTGGTGGATCCTCGACACGGGGTCCACAGGACCTCTGCAGACCTATTGTGTTATTAGTTACCCTTCTATGACTATAGAAAAATATGAGGAAATTAATTTACAAAAAGGTTTATTTTGGCTCCTTGTTTTGGAAGTTTCAGCCTAGGATCAGTTTTCCTCTTTGCTTGCAGGCTTGTGGTGGAAAAGCACATTATGGCACGGAACACCTCATCTCTCTGAAGGAAAAGAGGAAATGCAACAGGATGGGGGCTCTGTGACCCCAGAATCTCTTTCAAGGACAAGTAGTTAAAATCTAATAGGCTGTGCCTCTTATCAAGTTTTCAGCTCTCCCAGCAGTGCCATGGGGCTTTGTAGAGGCAGGTCAAGACCCCATCTATAGAGTGTGAAGTGAAAATATTAATGTTACAGATTGGTAGACTGTCAGGCTTCCATGCATAAATGCAGTTTGGATGAGGTATTGGATGAGGCTTCAGGCTGTAAGAAATTTGAGGAGCAGTGGAAGGAACAGGCAAGCAAGCAGGGTTACAGACAGCAGCCATGAACTGTTTTAAATGGGCTGAAAGGTTGGCTCAGCTATAATAGGCCTTTTTGCATCAGGTTTGAAGCATGGATATGAGATAAGAGCTGCAGGAGATCCATTCATGCACATTTATTTATTTTTAATAAATATTCATTGATTTTTTTCTTTATAATGTGGGGATTCACTGGTGAAAAAAAATAGAGCAAACTGAAGGGAGGCCTTTCTTGAATGCAGAGTCAGAGAAGCACACAGACACTTGAAGCTATGATGGGGATTCAGAGGGCCCAGGAGAATGTGCTGGTATGAAACCCAGCCAATCTAAGTTGAGATGTCACATAGGACCTTCAACTGCTAGAAACTTCTTGTTTTATGGTGGGAAGAACAGAGAGGTTGGGTAAATTATTTATTTTGCAACACATAAGCGTCAAGGTTTTTGTCTTCCACAGTGAGGACACTATCCACTGGATGACCTGGGTCCTTATCAAATAAGACCCGACTAAACTCTTGATACGCTAAGTGGCTCTAACATTTTTCTCCACCTTGACAATCTCATCTCTCCCCAAGGCCTCCTGGTGATATTAACACATGTAGGTAACTCCCAGGTTTGGCTGGCATGCAAGCTTGGCTGTCTGCATTACTATATCCTACCTGGACAAAGGGGATTCTAGTCCTGTATCACACGACACAAGTCATGGCTTCCTCATACCTTTCTGTGAGTTGCTAGCAACATGGGGAATTGCAAGCTTCATCCAACTCACTGCTTGTAAGTACCCCTAATATAATTGTCTTCCGGCTGTCTCACGTGCTGTGGTATGGCTTTCGTTTATCACACCATACTTCCTCTTGCATCTGCCATACACTCAATGCACTGGTAATTTTTTCAAGATGAACCTCTGAGTTATTATTTATATTAGGAAAGCACTGAAAAAAATCTAGGATTTGAAAAGCATTGCTCAGTTTTATGCACACATTGGGAAGTAGAAAGAGCATGACCCTACTACCATATGGTAACCTCCATTAAGAAATTAAATAACCTACAGAACATTGTGCTAAGTGCCCTGGTCATCTTAGGTGAGAGTAATAAGTGAAGGATATAACATTTATTCTCACAGAGTACAAAAGCTATTTAGTGAAACAACCATGCAAAGCCTGGAAATATGAGACCTATGATTAGATTTCAGTTCTACGACTCTGAGTTTGAGCAAGTCACTTAACCTTTTACGACCTCTGAAAATTGGTTGCGGCTCCAAGTATGTTAAAGTTACTGTAATGATGAAATGAAAAGCAAACAGACAGCCTACAACAGGGTGGGTGTTTCCTTGTGGTTCCTGGATTCAGGGATACAAGCAGATGCACAAACAGGGAAGAAGCCCAAACAACACACTAGGCAGCATGTAATCAAGTGCTAAATTGTGTGGAACACAATGGAGGAAGTCACGGAGGCTTATTCATGAGTTGGCTTGGCTTGATGACAAATTAGCTGTCATGCTGGGGTAATGAATTTCACATGGACTCAGTCACAGAGTTCAGCCACTGGGACTGAATCCATAATTAGAGTTTTCCATAAGATAAAAAGTATTTGCATAATTTTTTTACTTTAAAAGTGACGTAGACAAACTGCAGAAAAGATGAGCAAACTAATATTTATAATCAAATTGAGTATATGACTAATTTTTAAATGTAACCATTATTAATATTTAAAAGTTATTCTTACTATATGTATATCATGCTTATTAAAAAAAGATTTCTTTCTTTGTATGTGTGTATGGCTGTATGAGTTTTGTGTTTCATGTGTGTTCAGACTCATGGAAGCCAGAAAAGGGCATCAGATCCCCTGGAACTGAAGTTTAAAGGAAGTTGGGAGTTGCTGTAGGAACCTGGTCCTCTGTGAGAGGCCAACACTGTATTTCACTTTCTTTTTTTTTTTCCTTTATTTTTTATTTCTTCAAATTACATCTCAATCGCAGTCCCCTCCCTATTCCCCCCTCCAGTCCCACCCTCCTACCCTCATCCCTCATCCTCTTCCCTTTTTTTTCTTTTAAGTTTAAGGTATATCTTATTTCCCCCTACAGTTTCCCCTTTCAGTCCAACAAATGGCTCTTTCTCTTATAATAATAAATACAATACAAAAGAACAGAGGTAATTAGGCCACAGTTATGAGGGTTATATGGCTTAGCATACATTCCCAATGACCAGTCCATATGTATTTGGTACCTGACTTTAACATTCTACTATCTAAACATCTCCATGAGTTTAAAGTTCTATATCTGACTCAACATTCATACTAATTGCAACACAATTTTAAAAGTATCCTCTTAGATCTATAACATTCTCTTGACTCCTAAACAACTCAAAATTTAATTATGAGACTCTAGCTATCTGTTCTTCAACCACCTCACAGACCAGAGAGGGATAAATATATCCGATTTTATAGGAAGTAAAGGGCCTGCAGCTTCCAAAACTAAGAAATGACATACCAGTGGCTGCCTGGACAGTTCCCATTTTCTCTCCATACATTACAGCATCAGTCTTCAGCTGTTTGGCCCCATTTCTCTGACAGACATTGATTGTAAGCAGGGGTTATGAAGGACTTACCTATCCTGTCTTGGCAGAGCTAGGTTGTTGACTTAACTGATTCCAGGTTTTGTCCTTTTTGGATAGCATTCTGTCTACAGTTGGAGCAAGGGGCTTTTCGTACCAAGAGATAGGCTTGCGACTAATTCAATCATCTCCTACTGGAGATTTTTCGATGCTCATCTTCTACTTGGAGGAGAATAGGGGGTGCTGTCAGGAGTTGATATGTCTTGATATAAAAAAATCTAAAGTTACAAAAACATCTTTGAATGCCATATTCTGCAGATCTCTTGAGGTTTTTGAAGAGGCCCTATCTATCTCTTATATTAGGGTAAGCAGATGTTGCTTGTCTCTTAGCAGCTTTATTTCTGCTTAGCTTAGAAAATAACTATAATAGGCTGTCATAGTACCTAACAGAATGACCAGCTTGCATAACCATTAGTTTGCATTTCTTAATTATCCTAAACAGTTTATGACAATTAGTAGTAAAAGCCGAAACATCACATTTCATTTTTTTTCCTTTACTCCTAACCCTTCCATCCCATTTCTCTGGGGTGGGTTGTCCTTATATAACAGTCCCTCATTTCAGTTCAGAGGTTGTATGATGGCCAAGAGCCTCCTCATTCATTGGGGGTCTACAAAGCAGTACCATCAGTGAAAAGTGTCTCATTGCCTGGGAGAGAGAACTACTAAACAAACAAACCAATAAGAAGACAAATAGATAAAAAAGACTAAAAAATAGAAAAAATATATAAAAAATAAAAAGTCTATGTCCAAGTTCCCTTTGGGGTGTTAGTTGTAGTATTGATACCTTCTACTGTATAGCTAAAACCCTACTATAAGTGAATAGATGCCATATGCGTCCTTTTGAGTCTGGGTTAGCTCACTCAGGATGAGCTTTTCTAGTTCCATCCATTTGGCTGCAAATTGCATAATTTCATTGTTCCTGATATCTGAATAGTATTCCATTGTGTAGATGTACCACAGTTTTTTAACCCATTCTTCAGTTGAGGGACATCTGGGTTGTTTCCAGTTTCTAGCCATTACAAATAAGGCTGCTATAAACATAGATGAGGAAACTTCCTTATGATTCCGTGAAGAGGCATTTGGGTGTATACCCAGAAGTGGTATGGCTGGGTCCTGAGGCAAAGCTATTTCAAGTTCTCTAAGATATTGCCAGACTGACCTCTATAGTGATTGCACAAGCCTGCATCCCCACCAGCAATGGAGTAGGGTACTCCCTTCTCCACACCCTCGCCAGCATGTGCTGTCATTTGAGCTTTTGATCTTAGCCATTCTGACAGGTGTGAGATGGAATCTCAGAGTCATCTTGAGTTGCATTTCTCTGATGATTAAGGATGTTGAGCATTTCTTCAAGTGTCTCTCAGCCATTAGGGATTCCTCCCTTGTGAATTCTCTATTTAGCTCCGTCCCCCATTTTTTGATTGGATTATTTGGTTTCTTGGCATTTAATTTCTTGAGTTCTTTGTAGATTTTGGATATTAGCCCTCTGTCAGATGTGGGGTTGGTGAAGATTTTCTCCCAGTCTGTAGGCTGCTGTTTTGTTCGAATGACAGTGTCTTTTGCCTTACAGAAGCTTTTAAGTTTCATGAAGTCCCATTTATTGATTGTTGATCTCAGGTCCTGAGCTGCTGGTGTTCTGTTCAGGAAGTTGTCACCTGTGCCAATTAGTTCGAGGATTTCTCCCACTTTTCCTTCTAGTAGATTTAGTGTGACAGGTCTTATGTTAAGGTCTTTGATCCACTTGGACTTAAGTTTTGTACAAGGTGATAAGTATGGGTCTAATTTCATTCTTTTACAAGTGGACATCCAATTTGACCAGCACCATTTGTTGAAGATGCTGTCCTTCCATTGTGCTGTTTTGGCTTCTTTGTCAAAAATTAGGTGGCCATAAGTGTGTGGGTCTATTTCTGGATCTTCAATTCGATTCCATTGATCTACTGGTCTGTTTCTATACCAATACCATGCTGTTTTTACAACTATTGCTCTGTAGTACAGCTTGAAATCTGGGATGGTAATACCTCTGGATGTTTTTTTATTGTACAGGATTGATTTAGCTATTCTGGGCTTTTTGTTGTTCCATATGAAATTGAGAATAGCTCTTTCCAAGTCTATAAAAAATTGTGTTGGTATTTTGATAGGAATTGCATTGAATCTATATATTGCTTTTGGTAGGATGGCAATTTTTATTTTGTTGATGCTATCTATCCATGAGCATGGGAGATCTTTCCATCTTCTAAAGGCCTCTTCCATTTCTTTCTTCAAGAGCTTGAAGTTCTTGATGTACAGGTCCTTTACTTGCTTGGTTAGAGTTACCCCTAAGTATTTTATGTTATATGTGGCTATTGTGAAGGGGGTTGTTTCCCTTATTTCTTTCTCAGACCATTTGTTTGTTGTATAAAGAAGGGCTTCTGATTTCTTTGAATTAATTTTGTATCCAGCCACTTTGCTGAAGGTGTTTATCAGCTGTAAGAGTTCTCTGGTGGAATTTTTGGGGTCGCTTATGTATACTATCATATCATCTGCAAATAGGGATAATTTGACTTCTTTGTTTCCTATGTTTATCCCCTTGATCTCCTTTAGTTGTCTTATTGCTCTAGCAAGAAGTACTATATTAAAGAGATATGGTGAAAGTGGACATCCTTTTCTTGTCCCTGAGTTTAGAGGAAATGCTTCAAGTTTCTCTCCATTTATTTTGATGTTGGCCACTGGCCTGCTATATATTGCCTTTATTATTTCTAGGTATGGTCCTTGTATTCCCGTTCTCTCCAGAACTTTTAGCATGAAGGGTTGTTGGATTTTGTCAAATGCTTTTTCTGCAACTAGCGAGATTATCATGTGGTTTTTTTCTTTCATCTTGTTTATATGGTGAATGATGTGGATAGACTTTCGTATGTTGAACCATCCCTGCATCCCTGGGATGAAGCCTACTTGATCATGGTGTATGATACTTTTGATGTGTTCTTGAATTTGGTTTGCTAGTATTTTATTAAGTATTTTTGCATCTATGTTCATGAGGGAGATTGGTCTTAAGTTCTCTTTCTTTGTTGGGTCTTTGTGTGGTTTAGGAATGAGGGTGACTGTGGCCTCATAGAATGAGTTTGGCAATGTTCTTTCAGATTCTATTTTGTGAAAGAGTTTGAAGAGTATTGGTGTTAGCTCCTCTTTGAAGGTCCGGTAGAATTCCATGCTAAAGCCATCTGGCCCTGAGCTTTTTTTGGTTGGGAGATTTTTAATGACAGTTTCTTTTTCATTAGGGGTTATAGGGCTGTTTAATCTGTTTATCTGATCTTGATTTAGCTTCCATAGGTGGAATCTATCAAGAAAATTGTCCATTTCACTTAAGTTTTCAAATTTGGTGGAGTATAGATTTTTAAAGTAGGATCCAAATATTCTCTGGATTTCCAAAATGTCTGTTGTTATTTCTCCCTTTTCATTTCTGATTTTGTTGATTTGTGTTTTCTCCCTCTGTCTTTTAGTTAATTTGGCTAAGGGTCTGTCTATTTTGTTGATTTTCTTGAAGAACCACCTCTTGGTTTCATTGATTCTTTGTATAGTTCTTTTTGTTTCTAAGTTGTTGATTTCAGCCCTAAGTTTGATGATCTCCTGCCTTCTGCTCTTCTTGGGAGTGTTTGCTTCTTTTTTTCCAATTCACCCAGTTTAGCTGTTAATTCGCTAATATGAGCTGTCACAATTTTCTTTTTGAAGGCACTTAGTGTTATGAACTTTCCTCGTAGCACAGCTTTCATTGTATCCCATAGGTTTGGGTATGTTGTGTCTTCATTTTTGTTGGATTTTAAGAAGTCTTTGATTTCCTTCTTTATTTCTTCCCTGACCCAGTGGTCCTCTAGTAAAGAGTTGTTCAATTTCCATGTGAGTGTAGACTTTCTGTTGATTCTTTTGCTGTTGAAGTCCAGCTTTATTCCATGGTGGTCTGATAAGATACAAGAGGTTATTTCAATTTTCTTGTATCTGTTGAGGCTATCTTTGTGTCCAACTATATGGTCGATTTTGGAGAAGGTTCCTTGAAGTGCTGAGAAGAAGGTGTATTCTTTTGTGTTTGGGTGGAACGTTCTGTATATATCTGTTCCATTTGGTTCATGATCTCTGTTAGACTCATTATTTCTCTGTTTGGCTTCTGTCCTGATGATCTGTCCATAGTTGTGAGTGGGGTGTTGAAGTCTCCCACTATTAAAGTGTTTGGATCGATGTGTGATTTAAATTTTAGAAGCGTTTCTTTTATAAATGTAGGTGCCTTTGAATTTGTGGCATAGATGTTCAATATTGAGATGTCCTGTTGGTGGATATTTCCTTTAATGGGTATGTAATGCCCTTCTCTGTCTTTTTTTATTAACTTCAATTGGAAGTCTATTTTGTTTGATATTAGCGTGACTACTCCAGCTTGTTTCCTGGGTCCATTTGCTTGGAAAACCTTTTCCCAGCCCTTTACTCTGAGATAGTGTTTATCTTCAATAGTGAGGTGTGTTTCTTGTATACAGCAAAAAGTTGGGTCTTGTTTACAGATCCAGTCTGTAAGTCTGTGTCTTTTTATTTGCGAGTTGAGTCCATTGATGTTGATGGATGTTAGTGACCAGGGGTTGTTATTTCCCATTATTTTGGTATAGCTGGCTGTCTTGTGTTTCTTTTTGTTTAGTTGCTGTGGAGGTTTCTATTTCCTCTGTTTTCTTGGGTGTAGTTATCTTCTCTGTGTTGGAATTTTCCTTCTAGGATCTTCTGTAGGGCTGGGTTTGTGAGGAGATATTGTTTGAATTTGATTTTGTCATGGAGTATCTTGTTTTCTCCTTCTATGTTGATAGAGAGTTTTGCTGGGTATAGTAGTCTGGCTGGGCACCTATGTTCTCTCAGGGCTTGTAAGACATCCATCCAGGCCCTTCTAGCTTTTAAAGTTTCTGAGGAGAAGTCAGGTGTGATTCTGATGGGTCTGCCATTGTATGTGACTTGGCCTTTTTCTCTTACAGCTTTTAATATCCTTTCTTTTTTCTCTACATTTGGAGTTTCTATTATTATGTGGCGAGAGGAATTTCTTTTCTGATCTAATCTGTTCGGTGTTCTGTAAGCCTCTTGGATTTTTACTGGCATCTCTTTCTTTAGGTTTGGGAAGTTTTCTTCTATGATTATGTTGAAGATATTTTCTGGACCACAGAGTCGGGAGTCTTCTCTTTCTTCTATGCCTATAATTCTTAGGTTCCAACTTTTCATTGAGTCCTTGATTTCTTGGATGTTGTGGGTGAGAGATTTTTTATCTTTCTCATTTTCTTTGGATGTTGTACTGATTTCTTCCATCGAATCTTCCATACCTGAGATCCTGTCTTCCATCTCTTGCATCCTATTTTTCATACTCACATCCGTAGTTCCTGTTCTCTTCCCTTGATTCTCCATTTCCTCTTTTAACTCTGACTGTGTTTTCTTTATTGTTTCCATTTCTATTTTCATGTCTTGAATGGTATTGTTCATTTTGTACATTTCCTTCTCCAGTTTGCTTGTTTTTGCCTCGAAATCTTTCATTGCTTTGTCCTTTTCCTGTTCAAGCTGAGTCACCTTGGCTTGGAGGTCTTTAATGGTGTTATTCGTTGTTTTGACTTGTAAAATTGTGGCTTCTTTGAATTCCTTCATAGTTTTAAGTTCTTCTTGAAGGGACTCTATCACTTTCCATAATGTAGAATTGTCATTGTTTTCATGTGTTTCAGTTGTGGTGAGGTGGTTCCGGCTGGACAGAATAGTGTTGCTTTCTTTTGTTGGAGACATTTCACTGTTTTTTTTTTTTTTTTTTTTGGCTGGGGCCTCTGGCCATGTGGAATTATTTTGCTGTCTTCTGGACTTGGGTCCAAAGGGGGCGCTTTGGTGTAGGATTCGAGTTGCTTTACTCTACCCCATCAGGTGAGTCATTCAGCCCCGCCTCCCAGGTTGAGACCTAATTAATCCAGGTTGTGCAGCTGTGTACAAGTAATCTCTGGTTCCCCGCCAGAAGGGCCAGTACTAGTACAAAAGTCCAATATAGGACAGTTTCAAATATCTCGCAGTTTGCCTAGGGTTGGTTCCTGTAGCAGGTAAATCTGCCGTTCAGCTCCAATAACCTTGCCGCTCCCGCGGCTTGTAAACTGGCCAGTTTCGTCACAGACTGTGATTTGCAGACTGAACGCACTTTGCAGCCGAGCTGAGCTCACTTCCAAGGGTCGCAACCTTTTGCCAGATAGTTTGATCGTTTGTGCGAGACCTGGGGGTGCCCAGCAGGGTGGGGATTATCTCTGTGTGGGATCTGAATCTGTCTTCTGGGTATTAGGTTGGAACTTACCAGGAGTCTCTCCTGGTGGGGAATGGGTGATCCCGATTCCCGGGTCCAGTGGCTTCCTTGCGTGTCCGAGAGTGGGAAGGAGCGTCCTGCCCAGGGATCCTCTGTGGTCCCTGGGTAGCTGGGTGAGATTTAGAAGGGGTCATGCCCTTTGTACAGCGTCCTGCAACACTTGCCGCCTTGTGACTGTTAACCCCGAAATCAAAATACGTCTGCACAGGCCGTCACCATCTTGGATTCCCCCGTATTTCACTTTCTTTAAATATCTAACTTGATGTTGCATTGTGTGACAAGAAATTTCTTACTATTTTTTAACTTCTTAGAAAATGAATTTTTAAATATGGATAACATTGCATTTTTTATTCTTCTATTTTGTTAGAAACATTTTATTTTTCTGTCTGGGAAAAATAAAATTTTCCTTTCTCTCTTTTAACATTTCTGAGATTCAACTTTTACAGTATTTGGCATGATTGTTTTAGAGTAGAATCCTGGAGAAGGAATCGGGTTATCAGGTCAGAATGCATGGCGTTTTAAGGTTCCTAATATGAAATGCCCAATTATTTTCCAGAGAATTTGTACCTGCGAGTATCTATCAGTACAATTTCTAAACAGGTCCATGTCACATCTCTACCCATAACTGTAACTTTTCCATCGGTGACATGGTGAATAGAAAGCATTTAAAGATGCATATTAGTTTTAGTTCAGAATAAGCTCCAAAGGAGTCAGTGGATAGAAGCTAGCAACAGGGGACATGCCTCTGTGTCTTACATCTCTGCTTACATCTGTCCTGCATGGGATAGTGGGACCTTGACCTCTCCTGTCTTTCCTCTCCTAGTTTCTGAGAAGAGAACAAGTTTGATTTTCCATGGGCCTACTATGATAGTCTTGCTTGTTACAGGCCCCAAAGCAATGGGGTCAAGTGGCCACAGATCACTGAAACCAGGAGTGGAAACTAGACCTTTCTGCTATGAAAGTTGTTTGTTTTCAGCATTAGTCACATGAAAATATTCTGCACATATGTGTGAAATTTTGTGTGCTGCATTGTTGGGTATACTTTCTGTACATTTTTAATGGATCTTGTGGGTAAAGTACAATTTGTTGTATCATTTTATTTCTTTTTGTTTTATATTAGTATAGATGCCTCTATACTGATTTATATATATGTATATATATATCTGTATACTATATACATGAAATATTTCTTTTTTATCTTTTCACTTTCAACCTATTTGTGTCTTTGGATCCAAAGTGAGACTCTGCTTGATAAAATGAGTTGGAGTTAGTTTTATGGATTCTATTAATCTCTGTTCTTTTTCTAGTACTGTAGATAGAATTCAAGGCCTAACACGTCCCAGCCTAGGCAGACACTCACTACTGAACTACTCTGACAGCCATAGGCTCTGTTTGGACAAAAGAATTATCAACCGACTTTTAAAGTAATTATAGTCTAGAAGGAATTAATTTTGTCATTTTGTTACTCATTTTCCATATGGTTTATAGCTTCTTATCCCTTATTCCTTACAGTATCATTTTCAGACACAACACACATACATGCACACATCAACACACACATATAGTTAGTGAAATGATTAAATTACTTTCTCATTTCTTTCGGTGTGTGTCTGTACCTATTTTCCTTGCAGTTACTACGGGCATTATATTTTATTCCCTAAATTGATAACATTCTGGTTTGAAAACATAACCATTTTAACTTCAGTAACATAGAAAATCTCTGCTCCTTACAGATCTGTATATCCCTGTTGATTGTTAAAGTAAAACATTTGCATCTTTATGTATTGGGTGCCATAAAATATGAAATAACTATATAATAAAATATATTATCTCTGTCACATATCTTAGTAGACTGATACTCACTTTTAGACTAGTATTTGCTCTCTTTGAATAGATTACCTTCTCAAAGCATCTACAAAATAAAAGCAGGTATGGATCATTGTTGTGGTAACTATCTAATTATTATTGAGATCTTTATTTTTATATATGTCTTTCAGTTACTGTCTAATATCCTTTTTCTTGAGCCTATAGTATGACCCTCTTGTATATTTTTAAGCGTGTATAGTGGTAATAAATTCTCTTAGCCTTTGCTTATTTAGAGTAAGTTCAATTTCCTCTTTGGTTTTGAAGGACAGATTTAGACATATAATTTTTGATAGACATTTTATTTTTCTTTTAGCACTTTAAAAACTTTGGCTAATTGCATTTTCTTTCCCTAAGTTTCTTTTGTTTTTTTAAACATTTTTAAAAAATGCATTTTATTGATTTTGTGCCATGAGCAGGTCTGAGAACAAGTTGCAGTCAGTTCTCTCCTTCTAAGAAGTGTGTGTGTGTGGGGGGTGGGGGTGGGGGTCCCTGGGATAAACTCAGCTGTCAGCCAGCAAAGGCCTTTATCTGTTCAGACTTTACTTGCTGGCCCTATTAAGTTTCTGATGAGAAATATGTTTTGATCTCTTTTTATTTTCAGGATCCTATGTATGTCATGAGTAGTTTCTCACCAATTTCAAAATCCTCCCTTAATGCGACTTCTTATGGTTTACTCTTTGAGGTTATCTCTCTTGGAGTTCGTGAAATTTCTTGGAATTTTAAATTCCTATCTTCCAAGCTTCAGAGAATTTCAGTCAAATTTAAGCCGTCTTTCTTCTGTTTCTGGAGTCCTCATAGTATGTATGTTGGTTTCTTTGATGGTGTCCAAATGTTCTTTTCTGCTCTTGTATGTATACTTGCTTTCAGCTTTTCTTCTGTTTTTCATACACAGTAATTTCCAGTGTAACTCTGCTCAAGTTCACTGATTTCGTTTTTCTTCCTGGACATGTCTGGCTTTGAGACCCTTTTTAGCTTCAGAATTCCTTTTAGGATTAAAAAAATAAAATCTCTTTATTATTAATATTTCCACCTGTCCATGTCATTTTCTTTCCATCTTTCACATCTGCACTTAGTTATGTGAAGGTTTCTTTTTGTCTCCTCAGGTCTTTTTCCGAGTTTGGACATCATTTTAGCCAGATGCGGAGAAGCTTGCAACAAGGGGAGGAGCTTGCAGCAAGGGGAGGAGCTTGCAACAAGTGGGAGGAGCTTGCAGCAAGTGGGAGGAGCTTGCAACAAGGTGGAGATGCTTGCAGTAGGTCAGCAGTACAGCAGAAATGGCTTCCTGTTTTTCTGCACTCAAGCTGCTCTGGAGCTGGGCTGGGAATGAGTAGCTGCTTCTGTTCTTAGACCTGACTTTGATCAAACTGTACCTTATTTCTCAGTTCAAGTCTAGAGTTTTCGCAGCATTGGTAGACTCCTGTGCTGAATAATGGTTGCCTCAGGAGGATTTTTTTGATGCTGTTGTCTAGGAGGGAGGCAGATGTGTATTGTTTCCTGTTCTATCATTTTCTCTAACCATTAGTTATTTTAAGTTATTTAAAAACAAAAATATGGGAAGTTTATTTTGTTTTCATCTTCTTTGTCTATGAATAATAACCTGGTGCAGCAGAAAAGGCCCTTAGATAAAACATTTTCCTGTCAAACCAGCATTGACATTGTTCTATTGAAATTAAGTCTATTTTTCAAAGAAATCTGAGGCTAGTTTGATTTTAATTTATTTTTGCATTACTTATTTTTTACGAAGTTGGACATTTGAAACCATCTATTAACCAGCATCCATATATCATTTGGACATAGGTGTGTTCTCACTAACTTTTCTTAATATATAACAAACCATTTGCATCTAAGACCTTTACATTTTTATTAAGGGTACTTCTCAAGATGAGACCTTATGAAATTAAAAAGAGTTTGAACTATAGAGGAAATACCTACTTGAGTGGTAAGACAACCTACAGAATGGAAGAAAATATTTTCTAGCTAAGTATCTGACAGATTAATATCTAGAACACACAGAAACTCACAAAACTAAACATCAGGAACTTGAGCAATGCCAATGATAAATGAGCTCACAGAGCCAGCATGCTGGTCTCAAAACATTAATGGGCAATAAACATACAAGAAAATTTTCAACCTCACTAGCCAATGTATAGGTAAGTGACTGTTGAGTTTACTTTGGCAAGTGGAGAAGAAGCTGCATAGAGAAGAAACACTTTAGAGATGCTAACTTCAGAGGTTCACTTCACACCTTTATACAGTATTGCCTTCCTTGTGATACTTTAACATGAAAGTTTTAATGATAGTATTTTTTAATAATAAGAATCACTGTTATAAAAGGTGACTTATAAATTCATCCACTAAATGGTTAATTTATTACATAGCAATAAACATGGTGAAGGCTAGAGTGGTAGCTCACACCTATAAACACATAATAGGGAGGCTGAGACAGGAATTTAGCCATGAGTTTAAAGCTAGCATAGGCTCATAGTGAGTTCTAAGCCAGCCTAGACTAAATGATACTATCACAAGCAAACATACAAGAATAAAGAAGACGAACATTTGTCCTATGTAGTGCCAATTACTCTACAATAGAAAATGCCATAAAAGGTAGCTTAGAACACCCATTTTTGAATTAAAATTAAATTCCAAGAAAGGTAAGTAATAAATAGCAGTGGGTTGGGTGTTACTTGGACCTTATGAACAAGAATATGCTTCACGTAATTTGGACAGTTTTAGGATGCTTGACACATGGCTGCTATGTGCAATGGGATACATAAACTGATGAAATAAAATGTACATAGAACAATGTGAACTAGTCACCCAAGGGCAAAGTGGGTTTTAGTGGATTAAAGTAATTTATTTTTCAATTAAAATAATTAGCTTTTGGGATCCACTTTATTGAAAGAAACAAAACAAGACAACAAAACTCACGTGGTCCTGTAGTTTCTCTTCTTTGTAATTGTATCCAGTTTGGTTTTATGACAGATCTAGAGTGAACTTGAGTGGATGATACACTGAATTCTCTCTTAGAATACCAGACTGATGTATCTGCTATCTGTCACACACTGGACTAGAATCTGCTCAGAGAAAGAAATGCCCCTCAGTTGGAACATACTGCAAAAACCGAGCGTGATTCACATGCTTTATCCTAGTGGTTTCTGTTGCTGAGAAGGAAGTGAGAGTGGGAATCTAGATTGGCTAGCACTCTCAACAAAGACTGGCGCATTATTCAGAAGCACAGTTAAAAGTCCTTTTCCCTCGCATTCTGGTTCTGCCTTAAAATTAAACTGAAGTAATTTTGTGATTTGCAAAGGAGTGAATGGAAAGGAAGGAATATCTCCAAGGTTTAAACATCTTCCCCGCGGGACCCTCCAAACACAGAAGTTACTGACCATAAAAGATTTGCTTCATTTCTTTGTGCTACACACAGATAGATTTTCTTTTCCTGAAACAGAAGAACCTACAGTTCCGCTAGCTGGTATAGTTTCCTTTGTTGATACTGATTTGTCAGTAGATCTAGGTGCCTGCTTTGCTGCATCCCCTAGGGAGAGCAAAGTTGTTTTCAGGAAGGTTGGGAGAGAATGAGGGAGAAGAGCACAGATTCTGTGAGGTGAGGGGGAAGAGCCAGTGAAAGTAAGGAGGTGTGATTTTATCCCACACAACTTCAGCATGTGTAGCCGCAGTGAGATGAATGTCTTTGGATAGAGAGAGAGATGCAGCCTACTGTCTGGTTCCTACAGAAAGACTGTAGGATCCAAAGTGCATTAAGGGGATGGCTTAGGACAGTGATTCTCAAGTTGGGGGTTGAGATGGGTATCAAACAACTCTTTCACAGGGGTTTTATTTCAGATATCCTGCATTGAAGATATTTACATGATGATTCATAACAGTAGCAAAATTATAGTTATGAAGTAGCAATAAAATAATTTTATGGTTGGGGGCCACCACAACATGAGGAACTGTATTAAAGGGTCACAGCATTAGGAAGGCTGAGAACCATTGTCTTAGGTGGTTCGGTGGCAAGATTAGTGTGTGTTAGCTGTGGATGGTGTTGGGGAACAACCCTTTGTGCTCTGGATACTGGAAAAGATATTAAAGCACGAGGTGATTGCAATGCTTCAAGAAGAGAGGCTGAGACTTTGATTCTGTTGTAGGTCCTCGCATCAAACTTGTGAGCCTGGTTTAAGTCACTTCTCTGGGGCATTGGAAGAAGAAGCACAGCTTTATGGCATGTCACCTATTTTTCTTGTTACAATAGATTTTTATTCTGGCTTTAATTGACCTCATCCAAAGTTCTCTGCTCTCTACAACAGTAGCAGGCTGTTCTCTTCTCCAGTGTGACCATTGATTGAACCACACAGAGGATTGCCTATCCTTAGATTAATCAGAAAATGGAGGTAGGATTTGCAGATGGAAGCACCTCCCCCAACACGGCGATTATTTGTTGAGAAAAGTAGTTTTGAACTCTCAGGAATTTAATAAACCCACAGGGAAGTTGTTAGTTGGTGATGGTTGCTGGAGCAGAAGCACTGGTCATAGTTGGTGTGGTTGTTTGCAACTAAAGGAGCTGCCTCTAGAGTAAGTCACACAAAGATGTCACAAGGAATGACAGAACTTTAAGACAATAGATTTACTGTTTATGCTGATTCGATCATGGTGCAAAGTATCATGACTCAACACATCAGATGTCATGATAAATATGTGCAACTTTTAAATATTAGCTAATAATAAAAGAAGAAAAAACACAAAAAATATCTGTGATTATTTTTTAAAAAGTGAAACTCTTTGTTCTCCTACTGTCATTCATGGACTTTTTACTAAGGCAGTATTTTTCAACATTTAAAATCTTAAAGCCTCTTTATAGTTTTAAAGATTGTAGCAAGACTCCAAAACCTTTCATTTTACAGGTTATCCTATCAAGATTTACTAGGCTGAAATTAACACATATAAAGAAAATATTTTCTCATTAGTTCATTTAAAAACTTTAACAAAGTCAATATATGCTACTATAAATATTATGTTGAATAACTTTTATTATAACTTGCAACTCCCCCCTTCCCGGAATTAGCCAGACCCAAAGACCAGATATCTAGATGAACTTCTGCACAGTTAGAATAGTAAATACTCTTTTCTTCAAGAAAAAGAAAATCGATGCTTTCAAAACAAAAAGAATAAACAGGGTAGCATTGTTTATTTTTTTTAAACTTTCAAATTTCTCAGTAAGTACCAGATAGATGGTTTCTTTTGCTGTATATTCTGACTGAATTATAAGAAGAAACCCCAGATTCATGTAGCTTAAAGATAAAAAAATCTATTTTAGTTTTCTCTTGTTACCCAATTACACATTTTATTATTATAACCTAATTTTAACATTTTTTACATTAAGGAACATTTTATAAAACTAAGCCCAGTGAAAAATAAGATGAGGTTTTATTGTCACTTATATGAAAAAGACTTAAATGTATTATGACACAATTTTCTTCCCAGAATAGATTAGTTGTATGTTGTAGAAGAGATATTGTTAAAATCATTAACACACATTTTTGTTTATATATATGATTATCTGAGATTATAATTAAGGACACAACATATGCAAATCTGATAATACAAATAATAACTTGGTAGATATACATACATTTTACCACATACAATTTTCTAAATACAATATCATGTTTAGGAAAATTATTACTTATACCAGATATACTAGACTAATTGATTGATATTCACTGACGGCCTAATAGGTACAAGATATGCCAGGTGAACACAGAGTACATTATGAGTATTGGTGTATGTATGAGCTAGGATTCTCCGGAGGAGCAGAAATAGTAGAATGAAACATATTATGTAATGGGGATTTAGTAAAGTGTTTTTTAGGCTGTGGTTCAGCTAGTCCACAAATGGCTATCAACCAATGGGAGGCCCAAGAATCCAGTAGTTGTTTTGTCCAATTGACAGGATGTCTCAGTTGGTCTTCAGTATATACTGGAATCCTGAAGATGAGGCTCTAAAGCCAGTGAAGGATTTGCTAGTGAAAGCAAGGACAAGCAGGCAAAGAGACAGCAAGATTCCCTGTCCACATCTTTTATATAGGCTTCCATCAGAAGGTGTGACCCAGATTAAAGATGGATCTTTCCACCTCATAAGGTACAGATTGAAAGTGAGTCTTTCCACATCACATGATGTATGGTCAATAAAAATTTGATAATGTATGAATTATTGTGTGGATGAGCCATTAAGTGAATGAGCAAACCATGGCATAAAAACTGTAGCCCTTCTATCAGAGGCATTGAATATGTCTGTGTGCACACATGAACATGTGCATACACGTGTGTAGAGAAGGCAATAGTGGAATGAGCAGACATCAAGGAGAATAGAATTGATGCAAAGTGCAGTCAATTCTATTCAGGGAGGGCTCACACAAAGTCAGAAAACTAACAAAGACTTCAAGGATGACACAGCATGAGATCTTCCTCTTTTGTTCCCATCTCCCTGTTCCCCATCACGGCTTAACATCCCCCTCCCTCAAAATTCTCCTTTTCATCCTCTCTCCCCCAATATTCTCCTTTTCACTTTAGTATCAGGAGTGTTCTATTCCCCTTTCCACTGCTGCTCCTTAAAGCATTTATTTCCTTCTCACCGACCACTTTGTAGTTTCTTAACATCTATCCCCACTCATTTCCACACAGATATATTCATGAAAATTAGAGACTTATATGACAGGATATACGGCATTTGTTTCTCTGAGCCTGGGTTACCTCCTGGAGTGTGTTTTCCAGTTACATCTATTTTTTATGGCTTAAAATTTTTTCTTTATTCATTCACCAGCTGAATGAATAAAGAGTGTCTGGGATTATTCCATTTTCATGCTGGGTGAACGGAGCAGCAATGAAGTTGGATAAACAAGTATGTATGTATAAGAAGTAGAGTCCTATATCTATCTTCAAGAGTGAAATAGTTAGGTCATGCGGTAGTTCTGGATTTTGTTGTTTGTTTGCTTTGAGACACCTCCATACTGATTTATATAATGGCTACATCAGTTTCTACCTACAGTTAATAAAAGATTCATCTTTCTTTACCCCCCCCCCACTTGAGTTTGTTATCACTTTATGTTAGCGAAATCTCAAAGCTGTTTTAATTTGCATTTTTCTGATGGTTGAGGATGTTGTGCACTTTAACAAGTATTTATCATCTAGGATTTCTTTTTTCGAGAACTCTCTGCTCAGCTTGCTAGCCTGGTTTTGTTTTGTTTTGTTTTTTGATTGATTTTTTTTTCTTATTTAGTTTTTTGAGTTCTTTGTACAGACTTGATATTAGTTCTCTGTCAGATGTATAGCTAACAAAGATTTTCTACCATTCTATAGTATCTCTCTTCACTCTTTTTCATGGAGAAGGCAGAATATATGAGTTTGAAGACAAGGCAATGAACTGGACCATTCCAAGAAGGACAGGATGAATTAATAAGAAACTTTATATAACTCATGAGAGGCCTTCTGGAGATTGAGGACACCACAAAAGACAAAATCTATGTGCTACTTTACATACCTATATCTTATTTCTCTCTATCTGTCTCTGTGCCCACCCTGCTCCTGAGAGACAATGTTTCACTATGCTGCCCAGCATGGACCCGAAGTTTTAGGGTGAAGCAATACTTCTGTCTCAGCCTCTGATAGGGACTACAGGCATATGCCACTGTCCTAGCTGAAAAAAGAGAGTTTTCCTATACTTTTAAGATAGCTGTAGATATTTCTCTTTAATATTATCTACTAATTTGATAAGTTATTATTTATTAAAGAGTAACTGCAAAATAGACACTAAATATTACATTTTACCTTTAGTATTTTTTTAACAGTAAAGGACTATAACACTATGTCTTGATCATTTAGAAAATACTGATTTACTGATGGCACAGATTAAAATAGTGATATTTTTATCCTAAGATAGAAGAAAGTCACATTTATTATAAACACTATTCCTTTTAAAAGCATCACATATTGGCAAGCATTTAAACTCATTATAGTGGATGCATGTTCTGCATAATCATTTTTGTTATAAATATTAAATTTTCTATTTAGCAAAACAAATGGTTCCCTCAAAGAAAAGACTTTTATTCATTCTTTTTGACAAAATACCTTGTAAAATCTATAAAAACAATTATTATTTGTTCATTAGTCATTTTTGTCCAGTTTTAAAAAGAATGGTCCAAGTAGAATTAGCTAGTGGGGAGTCACAACTTAATTGCTCAATGCTCTGTCTCCAACCATACACTTGGTGCAGTCCAAGGGAGCGACATGTACTTCCAGTCTTGGCACATAGTGTACTGAGTTGTGCTCAAGGACTGAGAATTAATAAAATCAAAAGTATTGCATCATCAAGGACATTCCTATGTGAAACTGGAACTTTGTTTTCCTACAAATGCATGCTGGTAAATAATACAATGACAGGAAGCATTTGGTGCCACATTCTGACTTATACGTGCTGATAAAGAATGCCATGACACGGGAGTTTGATGCCACTTGCTGACTTATTTTTATTAGACACTGATGGTTTTATCCACCATTGCTTTGGTACCCTCAGTGCCAATGCCAACACAGTTTTAAGGGAAATAATGTCTTAGTGTTAGGAAAATAGTTTTGACCTTTAAACTCTTTCAAAGCACTTTTGCAAAGTTTCTTCAGGTTCGCTTGGATTTTTGAGGCTCTGGGAGCCACATTCTGGGAATGGCTACTCTTGAGGGTAAGTATGGGCTTTCAAAGCAATTGATCCTTAAACTTCTGTGTCCACATCACATTTTTCAATTCTTGGCAATTTGACGGCACCAGTGAAAGGATTTACAATTAAATCCAGAGTTTTCACAAAACCAATGTTTATTGATCAGTTGAAAGAGATTCTGAGCCGAAATTGATTCATCCAGGATTGTGTGTCTTGATCCTCCTTAAACTCTGCTGTGTAATTGTAAATCAGTATCCTGTCAGGTGCTTAATGACTGGGAGTATGGGAGTATGGAGAGATCATCTTCCAATGGGAGACAGAGCTTAAACCCCAAACATACATTTTAGATCCATTCAGTTTCTGCTGTCAGGGCTGGGAAGAAAGGGTAGCGGAAGTACCAAAAGTATGATTTTGTATGATGATATCTTTCTAGAAAATGGGAATTATTAGAGGAAGTAGGTAATCACAATGTAGTTAAGGGAATATTTCCTAAATTCTAAGAAGGCTTAAGCCTAGGAGTGAAAAACAACAAAGACAAAACTACCAACAACAACAAAAACTGAATAGATAATATACAGAGGGAAACTGATCTACTAAGAAGCTTGTGGTATTAAAATTAACAAGGTGAGCAATGACAAACAAACAAAACAAAACAAAAACTCAGATTATTTGGGAACAGAATCCTAGAAATTGAACTCAGAACCTCACATACTCTAGCCTTTGGCTGTGGTCATTTGTCATAACAATAGAAACCGTAGAACAACCATATACTTTGACTTCATTATACTAGCCCTAGTTAGTGTCTTTTCTTTGCTATTATCTTAATAGCCTTTTCCCCCACTCTCAAAATTATTCTGAAGTATGAATGATTTGGTAAACTTATCATTGGTGATCTATAGAGAAAAACATCACAGAGGTGTCAGAATGTTGGTTGGCTAAACAACCATTCCCGGCCATATTATCTTTTATGTTCTTTGTGACAAAGGCCAGGAGGGAAATAATCATGTTTGAAGCTTCTCTCACAGCTAGGATTGGTTGTGCTACATGATTGTGGACATAGAGAAATTTCTGGCAAAGTTTACAAATGCTTTAGAGCTGACTTCTCTTTCTGTTTGACTGTGTGGACTTGTAGCAGTCACCTTGGACCTCTAAGGAGTTCAAAGAGACCTTAGAAACCTCAGCTCTCAGGGTACTGAGCTGCTGGTCTTGCATCAGTAGTTGGTTATGTGAAAATGGATTATTTCTGTTAAGTTTCTTTTTGTACCAAAAGCTGAAATAATTCAATTTGACACAATGGATTGTTTGCTTGTCTTGGTTTACTTTTATTCAATCACTTGTCTTAGGATTGGGTAATCAATTGCATGAATGCCAATGCCCTTTGTCACATGAAATCAATCCCTTGCCCACCCTCCCATCCGTGTGTACTATTTTAAGGTATCAAACTATGAGTGATTGAAAGACCAAGGAGAAATTGAGGGAGAATGAGGGGAACCAGAGGGCAGCTACAAGTTTTTCTTATCTAGTTAGTTCTTATTTCGGAGACACAACATTTATTTTCTGAGAACTCTAAGGACTGTGCATTTGGCAAGGGATGTTCATTTTTCATCGTCTGTGCTAATTTCTTAAGGGAGGGAAAGATAAATCTGAGTGTCATTGGGATGCACATGGAACCAAGGAGGACCACAGTTACTAATATAGTCCTTCCCAGAGACCTATTTGCTTGGTCTATCATGGGAGGAAAAAAAAGTGATGACACAATGATGCCTTCCTCTCCTAGGAGTTGAAAGACCCCCACATAAGTATTCCCCAAAAAAGGTAGTATGAGATGCCTAAGATACTTCTCCAGTCTCCCCATGGTATTAGCAGGTCTGATAACTACAACATTCAGGTGAATACAATATTCTCGATGCGTCATCGAAGAAATAGTTTCCAATTATCGTGAGCAGTGAAACATTTTAAGTGTTGCAAACTAACCATGAATAGAATCCACTCAGACCTTGCCAAAATCGAGAATATCTTTTAAAAATTTAAAATTAATGAATCAATTAACTTTACACCCCCACCACAATTTCCCCTCCCTTCTCTCCTCCCAGTCCTTTCCTCTCACTGCCCCTCTTATCACATCAACTCATTTCTCCTCCATTTCTCTCTCCAGAAAAGGGGAGGCCTCCCCTGGATATCAGCCAGCCTTGGCATATTAAGTTGCAGTAAGGAATGTCATTTTCTTGAAGATTAAAGGGAAAAAAAGTAATCTGGGAAACAGAAAAGTACTTTGCCGTGTGTAGTGGTTGGCCTTCCTGAAGTTCATAGTCCTAGAGTCTAGCAATTCAAGAGAATTTCTTTTATTCCATTTCTCCCAAAAAGGGTTGCACTGTCTTTTCCTAATTACCTTCCTTAACCCACATTGGGAACTTGACAGTGTCTCACCAATGTTTTTCCTGAGTTTGGTCTTGTTACTCTGATATGACTTGTCAAAATCATGATGAAATTATTTGAGAATTGTCTCTGAGTTCTAGCTTGAATTGTTGGTAAACTGGAAAAACAGACAGAACTTATGTTGTTATCAACTCATTTGTGGAACTGGGGATTGAAGCCAGGACCTCATGTAAGTACTCTAGGCAGGTGCTCTACCACAGAGCCACATCCCCAGGGACCTCCCCTCCAGTCCTATTTTAGCATGTAAGTAGATGGACAGGAAGACAGACAGTCCTGACTTTTGTGGAGAGCATTTTAATTTCAATACATGCATTAATTCCCTGGATAAAGGCCTAGTTTTCTATGAAGTTCTTTCTATAAAATGGATGTGAGTATCTGGATTTTTTTTTTCCAATCTGGTCGCAGAAAAGGAAGCTCATTTAGGCCAAGGATCCTCTTCACTCATTGTCCACAAAGTTGACTGTTCTTTTTAGGAAGAGTTCTATAAGCTATGTACAAAAGCAAATTCTGATGGGGTGATGTTATACATTCTAAATATTCATTAACCTGCTCCCAGAAGCTTACTTGCTGTATGTCAGATAATACTGTGTTACCTTGATTTCTCCAATTGGTTAAATAACTGCTGAGGCCTGAGATTGGGCAAAGACAGAGAAAGATGGGACTAAGGTGCATGGGCTTTTGAAGCAGAGAGGTTGATGGGTAGGAGAAGAACCCTCCAGAAGAAGGAGAAGAAGCCAAGAGCAGGAAGGAAGACACACACCATGGGTTAGAGAAAAAAAAATCATTCCACATGGCATAGAGTGAGGAATAACAGCCCAGGGGGTTTATGTATATATAGGGTCATATTTAGGAAAAAGAATTGAGAGCTAGCTTAGGTGGGCTAAGATTGCACAATCCAAGCCAAGGCTTGTTAAAATTCATACAGTCTCTGTGTGATTATTTGTAATGATGGGTTAAGGATTAACACCCCCAAACAATTAACAATAATATAAAAGTTGATAATAATTTAATTAATTACTTCTACATATGGTGCCTGACTTACAGCAATTTGAATCCATTTTTACAGTCTGAGAAGGCCTGGGTGAAAGGTGGTTTCCTAGTCAAAGAGCAAGGAACCAAACCCAAATGCTTTTCAAAAGTGCGGCTCCCTTAACAAAAGCTGCTGACTTACAACAAAGGTGGAGAGCTAAGACTTTGGCTCTCCCTATGTACTGAAAAACCAGCAGCCTTCTAGATAGAGCTAGGGAATGGAATTAACTGCCTAGATTAAAAATGGTGGAATTTTTAATGCCTCAATACCTTTGGATTCCAACTGAGTTTGTTTCTCTAAGCATGCAAATGATTTTTACACCGACAATTATGGTTCTGTGTATTGTTTTTGAGAAAGATTGGACTAGGCTAAGCTTAGAAAGGGAGAGAGCTTATAGATGGAATACTATGTTACCTACAATGACAATAAAGGAAGAAAGAAAAGGGCTCTTCCCAATAGATAATACAAAATTAATGGCAGCTGGATGTCAGAGCTCTGTCTACTAGGTGCTTGTCAGGGCTATCTGAAAGTGACCTGTCAATATAATCCAGCCAAAACTAGATTCCAAGGAAGGATGAACAAAATTGTAGCATTAGATGGCATGGTTAGACCAAGACTTTTAAAATGTTCTTGTTTCTTTGCTTGATTTTTGTTTAGATGTCTTTTGATTTTTCCCTATATTGGGAGATAGAAAGGATATTTTTTTTTTGTGGTTTGGCAATGCTAAAATATGAGAGATTTTTGAAAAATTTGGACAGATTTGACTTGTCACTGCAGTTCAGAGTTTCTCTCTGAGTTACAGAGTCACTATTATTTGAGATTGAGTGAAATATTTGAACAGAGATGTAATGGTGCACTCCCTTAATCCCGTCATACTGGAGGCAGAGACAGGCAGATCTCTGAATTCTAGACCAACCTGATCTAAACAATGAAGTCAGGGCTGGACCCCTGCTGATAAGATAAAGCTGCTTGCTAAAGACAGTCTAGAATTCAAAATGACACATTTTTTTCCTTGAAGGTGCTATGTTAAGTTTTGCTTAGTAGTAAATAATAATGTCCTTACTGATTTAATGGATAAGTACACATAATCATAAATTTATATAAAGAGAAAGGGGTTACAAGCCAGTCTGCTTAGATGTGGGGCTTCCATAGGAGAACTGGTTTCAAGAAGCATTTTTTCCCCTAAAAGAGATATGTTAGTTTCTGGACATGGTGGTGCATGCCTTTAATTCCAGGACTTGGGAGGCAAAGGCAGGCAGATCTCTGTGAGGTCAAGGCCAGCCTGATCTACAGACTGAGTCCAGGACAGAACAAGGATACATAGAGAAATCCTGTCTCAAAAACCTTGAGAAAGAGAAAGAGAGAGAGAGAGAGAGAGAGAGAGAGAGAGAGAGAGAGAGAGAGATTCTGTTAGTCAACGTAAAGACCCAGGGATAGGGCTGGGGGAGGAACATGCAAGCTGCATGCTTCCCACTGCCAACAGTTAAGAAAAACATAAAATAGCATATCATGCTGTTCTAAATCCATCTCCTTAAGAATGGGGCTCCCATGGGAGAACTGGAACTCAGACTAATACAAAATGGTTTAATCAATATTACTCTTTAATAAAAGTAATTCAATTATTTAAATTCATACCTTGATCCCAAAACTTGGGAGACAAGGAAAAAATAGAGCTCTACAGAGCAAATGAAGACAGCCCAAACTACAAAGAGAAACCCTGTCTCAATAAGGATAGATATATCCACATAGAAATTAAACCTCCAAGGAAATGAAAAAAAAATAAACGCATACCTTTGATCCCAGAACGTGGGAGACAAAGGCAGAGACAGATAGGTTCCTTGTGAGTTTGAAGCCAAATCTACAACAGCCATAACTACACAGAAAAAAACCTGTCTCAGTCAATTAATAAACATGTCAACTGTAGAGAATACTTAAACTCCATACACTCTTAAGCTGAATTTTCAACTTAAAATTGATTTTATATATATATACATACATATATATATATATATGTAATAATAATTACAGAAAAGAAAAAAGTCTTCCATCCAAATTGATAGAAATCAGATTTGACTGGAAAAGCCTCCTACATATCTTGGCTACAAAGAAAAGAACAAACAGGTATCTTATATTTCCTGATACCACTATGTGGGAACAGTTCAAACTGGCTAAGACATAATTATATGTGTATATACAGCCAATAAAAAATCTTACTGGCTACATAGAAGCCACATGACTTATTATTACATGCCATCCTTTTATATGGCATGACTGGAGACTTACAAATGTCTTTCTTCTGTTCAAAGAATAGAAAATCTCTCTTAATTGATTTGTGCATCCTGCACATCCAAGGCATTTTTGTAATTACAGAACTATATGTTACTTGTGAGAAATTATATATTTTCAGAACAAAGGAGCCAGACACCAAAGAAAACAAGACAAGTAGCCCAGATGATCCAGCCTCACAGACTGCCTCAACAGCTGTTTCCTCAAATCTGCATCCAGAACAACTTCAAAATGGCTTGCTAATATGGTCCAGCCTCACAGACTGTTCTAGTCGGGACTTCAATAAAGCCCCAAACTTTCCCATCCAAAGTTGAACTTTGGACTTCAAACTGCTCAGAACATCAAATTGCTGGGCACATAGAGACTGGACAACAAATGTTACTATTAAATTGCTTAACCATTTTTAAAAATTTTTATTTGGGCCCACAAACAGGTTTTCTATGTCCCAAATCACCAGGAAGCAATTTTAAGAGAGCAATGCCCCATTCCCCAAAGGTGGATGAGTGTTTTTTTTGATCATTTGATGGGTTGTAGATGTAATTTAGGAGATGGTTACAAGTTGTTAAATGGTCTTGTTTAGCAAGGTATAGGAGATTAGACTAAAGAACTTTTCTCTATCTTTCATATAGGGGGAAAAGACTTGAAAAGAAAAAAAGAGGGAGAATATGGGTACATAATATAGGAATGATAAGAAACAAAGGTAGATTATTGAATCTGCTTTGAAACTTAAAGCTATTGTTACTCTCAAAATAAAGGTTATCTTTTGGTACATTGGTATAGAATTTTATATATTTATACAAAAATAAGGTTACTTTTTATTTATTGGTATAGAATTTTATATTTTAACATGCATATATGTATATTTCAACACTTATATAAGCACTGTGCCTATACAACTCAATTAAAATTAAAGACTTACTTCCAATCCTTTTATGGGTTGCCATTGCAATCTATTTAAGAGATTTGGTAATACAGGTTGATACTTAGCCAGGTCAGTCAAGCTCCTGGTCATGTCAAATACAAGTCTTAATTTATCACAAATATATGCTTCCTAAGTTAAACAGATAGTAAATGTTTAAAAAATACAGTTTGCCTGCTCAAACATAAGATAGGTAGATATATAGATAGATTTATATATAAATCAATAGATGTCTTCAAAACCCTCAGAGGCATACAGAAAATGGCATTTAAGGATTTTTTTTTTATTATTTTGCTCCTGACAGTTCCCACTTGACCTGGAAGGAGACAATGAATATAAAAAAAAATCTACATTGGGATATAATTCCTACTGGGCAAAACCACCCCTGCTCTCTCAAGAGACTATATACAGTCCAAAGATGGACCAGACCTTAAATGCAAGTAAGTTGATGTCCTGATTCTGCAGAGAGAGAGAGAGAGAGAGAGAGAGAGAGAGTTGGGTAAAACCTTATTTCCTGCTGCACAACTTATTCTGTGAGATATGCTTGGCCAGAAGGCTGAAGATGATGCTTCAAAGGTATTGAGAGATATTTGGGACTATCTAGGCAGCAAACAGTCATTTTTATTTTTAGAAGCTGCTCTCCTGTACTTCCTACTCACTCAAATAATAACTTTATCCCTTCCTAAGTCTTTGATGGGGTTGAAGACATAATAGGTATAAAATTTCAATTGGACTTGAGTTGTTTAGGATTTAAAATGATATTTTCAAATCTAAATAAAATCTTTAGGTTTATAAATATAGGATATGATAGAAAATATTTAGGTTTAGAACTTTAGACACACCAAGACAGATAGATAATTTTTTTCTTCTTCACAATTGCCTGATACAAATAGGCTAAACATTATGTGTGTAATTTTTATATATGGTTTTCTTGATTGTTTCATATTTGTTCTTACTGTTTTTACTATGTGAGTTAAAAAATTAGGCTTTTTATTAGAAAAAGGAGGGAATTGATGGTGTGATGTTATGCATTCTAGATGTTAATTAACCTGCTCCCAGAAGCTTGCTTGCTGTACATCAAGTAATGCTGTGTTACCTTGCTTGTCTCTGATTGGTTATTAAATGCTGAGGCCTGAGATTGGCAAAGACAGAGGCAAACAGGACTAAGGTGCTTGGACTTCTGAAGCAGAGAGGTTGATGGGTAGAAGAAGCCTTCAGAAGAAGCCTCCAGAAGAAAGGAGAAGAAACCAAGAGCTGGAAGGAGGACACATACCATGGGTTAGAGAAAAGAACATCATTCCATGTGGCCTGGAACATTGGCATAGCATGGGGAAAACAGCCCAGGGAATATGTATATATGGGATCATATTTGGAGAATAGAATTAAGACCTAGCTTAGATGGGCCAAGATTGCTCAATTCAGGTGAAGGCTTATTAAAAATCTATCAGGTGTCTATGTGCTCATTTATAATGATGGGTTAAGGATTAACACTGCAGACAAATTAAATCTAATCTAAACACGTGTAAATAATTTAATTATCTACTTCTACAGAATTCTCATGAGAATCTGTTTTTCTACGTGGTTGATGTGGAATAAAGCATTTACTATTTTGAATGTTCTTTCATGGTGGTGCAATTACTCTGTGCATATTGCAGCCCGGTCACCTGTGAAGGTTCAAAAACGAAATTGACTTGATAATATCTAAGCAAACATCAGACTGGAGCAGACTGATCAAGAAAATAAAGCCAGGTCTTGTTTTAGCAGCAGGCTCAGCGGAGACAAGGAAATAAATTACTTGAGTTTTGTTTCAGGATAAAAATAAACACTTGTTTTATTGAATTTTGCAGACTGAAAGCGGTGTTCTACAATATTCTCAGTTTCTAGCCAATTTCCAACATTAGCTGCCTGTCTATAAATTCTCTGATCATTAGAGGATAACTACTTCTGTATGGCAGATGAAATTCTGTCATCATTGTGGCCTTCAGTAAGCAATGACACAATATCGTAATAAAAACAAATGTATTTGGTAAAATTTCTAA
This sequence comes from Lophiomys imhausi, assembly GCA_907164525.1. NCBI lineage: Eukaryota > Metazoa > Chordata > Mammalia > Rodentia > Muridae > Lophiomys > Lophiomys imhausi. The sequence continues at coordinate 3,373,617 of CAJQZJ010032150.1, read as the reverse complement.
CACAATTGAGTTCTTGCTTTTTGAGGATCTTAATTTTTTTTTTTTACCAGTTTGTTCATTTTGAAACCAGTTTGCCTAACTGGGAGGTGGCTCGACATCATCCCTGGGATTCAGCTTACAGAGGCAACACAAGATGAAATTGTATTTAAACCAGTGGTTCTCAACCTGTGGATCCTGACCCCTTTGGGGGGTCACATATCAGGTATCATGCATATCAGAAGTTTACATTACGATTTATAACAGTAGCAAAATTGCAGTTATAAAGTAGCAATGAGATACTTTTATGGTTGGGAGTCACTACAACATGAGGAAACATAGGAAAGGGTAGCAGCATCAGAGCGGTTTAGAACCACTGATATAAACTCTATCTACCTTTATTCTAGAAAGTTATCTCCCAAGCATTTCTCTTTATTCTTCTGTCCTGTCATGTGGATTCTTGAACGAAGTTAGGGATAGGTAGAAGACTTCATTGAGTTAGTTTCTCCCCCCCCCCTTTTTATTGTTTATTACTTCAGGTTACATCTCCATTACAGTGTCCTCTTTCCACCCCTCCAAGTCCTGCCCTCCCACCCTCTACTCCCTATCCCTTCCAACCCACTCCTCCAGAGTGGAGTGTCCCTACATATCAGTCCCCTGCCCCAGTTCAACAGTCATATGAGCGCCAAGAGCCTCCTCATACACTGGGGTCCTACAAGGCAGCACCACTAGGGAAAAGTGTCTCATGGACAGGTAATAAAGTCTATGTTCCTGTTCCCTTTTGTGCATTGGTTGTAGTATAGTTTCCTGTACTATATGACTAAAATTTGATTATAAGTGAATAGATGCCATGTGCATCCTTCTGAGTCTGGGTTAGCTCACTCAGGATGAGATTCCCTAGTTCTATACATTTGGCTGCAAATTGCATGATTTCATTGTTTCTAATCCCTGAGTAGTATTCCATTGTGTAGATGTACCACAGTTTTTTTTCAGCCTGTTGTATTAATATATTTATGCATTTATATACATATGTAGCAATAAGATGTACCACAGTTTTTTTTTATCCATTCCTCAGTTAAGGGACATATGAGTTGTTTCCAGTTTCTAGCTATTACAAATAAGGCTGCAATGAACATAGATGAGAACTGTCCTTGTGATTTGGTGAGGAATCATTTGGATGCATACCCAGAAGTGGTATGACTGAGTCTTGAGTTAGAGCAATTCCAAGTTTTCTAATATATCGCCAGACTGATTTCCATAGTGGTTGTACAAGCTTGCATTCCCATTATTTGACAAAGAAGCCAAAAGCGTACAATGGAAAAAGGACAGCATCTCCAACAAATGGTGCTGGTCTAACTGGATGTCGACATGTAAAAGAATGAAATTAGACTCATATTTATCACCTTGAGTTAGTTTCTTAATTAATGGTAATAAAGACTATGGCCCACTAGCAGATGGTGAAGGAAGGGGTTACTGACTCAGGAAAGTAGAATGAGATAATGGGTTCCCAGCAGCTAACGCTGTGCTGTGGCAGAGTCCAGTGGACCCATGTTTTCATCATGTAGTGATAAAGAATGTGTAGGAGGAAGGTGGGCTACAATCATACAGAAGCTGGAAGCTCTCGATCAGAGCAATAGAACTGACCACAATATGAAATAGCTGCCAGTCTTGCCATCAGAAGAAAGAGGTGACTGTTTATTTTGGTAAATGGCCAGTGAAAGAAGCAGTTAGGGCCCCAAAGTACAGAGCCATGAACATACTAAGATACCCTCTTTCTAGGGGCAAGATGGATAAGCAACTAAAAAGGATACAGCTTAAGTCATACAACCTAAATAGAACAAAGGTGGATGGTCAGAATACTAAGGGAAATCACCTCAACAAAAGTCCTGATTTATTCTTCAATTCTTGGATCTCGGCCAGGTCTCAGATTCCTCATCTGTAGACTCAAGGAGAAATGTGGGATCTATGAGGAAAGGCCTTGCAAGACATGAAGTTATTATTTTTTATCTTTATTAAGCAGTGGCAACTCATTACATCCTTTCCCAAATAGACTATAGATGGTTTCTAGGATAATGTATACTGGGGAGAGGGGAATTCTAGATGTTGAAGATGGTTAGATAAAGGGTCTGACTTGCATTGGTACCTGGGGATTCAATGTTGTCTCCCTAGCCTCAGTAAATGGAACCTTGCCTAAGAAGTGCTCTACTGAGTCTACGCTGTGAACCTGCATTGGTGATGTTTCCTTGGTCCTGCCAATATGCACTGGAACTTAATACTTGGCAAAACAATCATGTTAGCTTCTTGACCTGTGAGATAAGATATATTATGGAAGAATAAGGCTAAATGCAGGCCTCTTACTTTGGCCTACCCTAAAACATTAAAATAAGTATCATGTCCATGGGATAAGTTTCCCGCCATTCCTTTGAGTACTTAATGAGTGTGAGGATGCCCTTGTTTATAACCAGACTCCTGTCAGAACCCATGGTAATTATGACAGATCTGGACTAAAGTTGGTATTGTGACCCAGTTCCCCATCTCTTTGGTCATTTTCAGACTCCTGCTGGGACCTGTAGAGGCAAATTCACCCAAACTGAAGCTGGGCATGTGACCTGCTTTCCTGTCCCCCACTCATTTCCAAAGTCCTGCCAGACTCTTTAGGGACTCTGATTGACTCTTTGTCAGAGATAGAGGACTTGCTCCATTATCTCCTGGTTTGTCTTCAAATTCTTGCTGGCACCTACAGAGATTCTGATCCCATGTGAAGTCAGAATGTTCCCTAGTCCCAGTTCCTTATACATCCCCTCCTCCTTTTTTTTTTTTTTTTCCCGTGCAACTTTCTGCTGGGACCTGAAGGAGCTCTGGATGATCCAGAGTGATGTTAGAGATTTACAACTTGGTTGCCTACCCATGTACCCACCTTTAGGATCTCTCCAGAGCCTCTGGGGCCCCTGTCTACTCTCTGTGAGATCTGCAACCCACAACCCATAACCTAGACCCTGATTTCATGTCCATTTTTAGACTTTTGTTAAGATTCATAGAAATCATGACTGTCTCAGTATGAGGTCAGAGAGCTGTAATCCACTATTCTAACCCTTTGCCCAATTAAAACTCCTTCTGGGACTTGCAGGTACTTCTAATGTGAGGTTTGAGATCCCACAATCATGTTCCCATGTTCATCTCCATACTGAGACATTAGTTTGCTTGACATTCTCATTACGAAAACTACATTAAACCATGTCCACTCTGTGTTGAACTAGGCTTGCCTCACTGTGGGCCCAGATTTTCCTACTTACTGTTTAGTTTCTCTTTGAATCTTTTCACACTGTAGTTGGGAACTACAGTGCCTCAATGTCACTCCTCCACCGCATATTTTAAGATGATTGCAAATACATTATTGTCAGTACAGTATTGTGAGTAACTCTCCAACTGTGATTCTTAGAGCCCCGAGAAGGAACCAGGAGGCAGAAGAAACCTAAATCTTCATTAGTAATTAGAGCAGCTCTATGAATTCAGAAACACCTTGTGAGCACAGAGAAAGCAATGCCATTGTGTCATCTACCTTAGCAGTATCCTTAACTTGCTCTGCCACATGGACTACAGCTCACACCTAAGATGACTAAACAGTCTCAGAAAATAGGGAACTAAGTGTGGACCCAGACCATGGATGGGAAAGAGAGATATGAGTGCCTCAGAATGAACTGCGGAGACCTCCAGTGAATAAAACATTCATGCAGCAGCAACACTTGGAGTAAGTGTAATTCTGTATTTCAAAGGAGTTTCTTTCTAAATCAATAATTGTGATGGGTTTTGGAGGAAGTTTTCCTACTGCTGTTTCCTTACACACTCACACCCACACACATACTCACACACATATGTACTCACACACACACTCACACAAACACCCCCATACACTCTCTCACACACACATACATACATACACACACCATACATAAATATGTACAAACACACATACACACACACCATACATAAATATATACAAACACATACATACATACACATCATACACAAATACATATAAACACACACAAACACACACCACCATACACACAAACTTACACACACATACCTGTGTGTGTAAGAGTTTTATTTATTTAAAAAACAGTTATGAGAGTGTCTTTGTTTAATCCCAGGTGTGAGACTGCTTCAGTTAAGACCACAGGTGTAAACTATTAACTTCCTCATGAACTAGCAGGGGTGTGGCTTAGCTAAATGAGAAAGTTTAACTCTGAGGACTTGAAAGAGGGAGCCAGAGCCCCCCCTGGGAGAAACAGGTGCTACAAAGAAGAGAGAGGGGGCAATACAAAGAAGAAAGAGATTGATGCTCTGCTGGTTCTTCCTGCTGCTCTTTCATGGTTTCCTGGTTTGCTGGACTTTTGACTGAGATTGGTGTTGCCCTAAAGAACCTGATGACCCTAATCAGCAGGGAGTAGCTGAAAGAGATCTACATCCCATCTCTGTTTATCCTTCTTTCTCTCCCACCTCATGCTGGGGGAATGGAAGGAACAAGGGTTGGAAGGGAAGTAGAGTACTAAGTACAGTAAAAATAATTTTTTTTTAGTAAAAATAATTTTTAAGGTGTATATAATAAAACAATAGTAATGAAAATCACTGTGTTACACATGCCATACCCATACACACTGACACATAACATATACAAATACATCCAAAAACACACATACATACACACACACATTCCATACACGAATACATGTAAACATACACACTCACACACACACCATACACATATACCATACATAAATACATACAAACACACATAAACACCCACCCACACACAAACATGCACACATATACAGACACATACAAACATGCATACACACAAATATACACATATAAACACTTATATGCAAGAACACATACAAACACACACAAATAATTACAAACACACCAATATGATTCTCTTATTATCTTCTATTAATTGTTTGAGACTCCAACATTCCCCCCTGGTTTTTTTTTAGATTTGAGTTTTTCAGAGCTATTTCTAACCAAATGAAGAATTTAGATTGAATATAGCAAATGTAGGAGAAAGATATTGCTGACTTATTGCATTGGTGCAAAGAGGTTGAACACATTAGGGTATGGTCATGGTCATGTTTGTACCATGAACCTTGCGATGTATAAAGACCCCTGAGACTTTAGTCACACTGATTGTCTTATGTTCAGGGTCTATTCTGGTTTGTAGGCAATGGTTTTTCTATTTGCAAATGGAAGATAGAGTGTTTTAGTTTTAAGTCCTAGAAACGGAAAACCCTGCCTAAGTAGCAACCACTATAAAGTTATAAGATGCAACTCTTATGTAATGTGTTAAGGGTTTATTATTTTATATTATAATATCTATAAAGCAATGTTTATGTAAGACTTTTTTCTTCAAATTTGCTTCCATTGATTTTTGGGAGCTAATCATTTTCTGATGGTAAAATGGAAATATCTGATAATGGAATTTTCGAACTTTAGTTAAAAAAAATTTTTTTTTAAATAAGTGAAACGGGTATTAAATAGTGCTGATCCTTTGTCATATTCTTGTTGTGTGCCTTGAATGTGAAATGTCACCCAGAGGTTCATGTTCAAACACTTGGTCTCTAGTTACTGTAACAGTTCTGGAAGGTTGTAGAACCTTTAGGCAGTGAGGCATTGCTGGAAAAAAAGCCATAATGGCAAGTCCAGAGGTAGCACTGCTCAGTTTTACTTCTTGTTCACTCTCTACATCACGACCATGGATAGATATCATGTGACCATGTGCCTCATACTTCTGCCACTTGCTGTGATGAACTCTGCCTCTTTAAGCTAGGAGCCGAAGTGACCGTTTCCCCCTTAAGCTCCCTCATGAGAGGTGTTTAGACATAGGAAGAAGACCTGACATAAACTGTTGCATTTTGGAGCATTTCCACTATGGCAGGTACTTTGTTAAATTTCTAATGAGATCATTGCACTTCCCAGCATACCCCTGTAAGCTAGCAGTGGCCATCCTAGTTTACAGATGAGGGAATGCGGTCTCAAGAGAGGTTAGCAATATTAGCCAAGGTCACAAGGAGTGCCTGAGCAAATCTCAAGCCTAGAGATGTCTGATGTCAGTGGCTGCACTCATTCCAATATAAGATGTTGCATCTTAAGTCTTAAGTTAGTTATAAATTTTATTACAAGACTATGAGTCACCGTATCAATGACAAAGGTGAAAGATTCTGTAACTCAGCTCTTTCTCTTTCTGAGCCATGGCCAGCCTGCATTTCTAAGCCTTAGCAGCAGTTATTTCCAGTTTGGTAATTAAGTTCTGGCTGATAATCTATACAAAGAAAAATAATGCATACAGTTTTCAGGTGTGATCCATAAATTCTTTTACATAACTTTTCTTTTTTTTTTGTATTTCTCATCTATATTTCAAGGGATGACAGTACTCAAAGTAATCTTGAAAGCAATGCAAGCCATATGTAGATGATGGCATAGCATTTGCCTATCTGGGGCCCGAATGACCAAATGGAATACAATTCTGTGTTGGCAACGTGTTAGTGTGATGAGTAAGCTTTATGTAGCAAGTTTTGGAATTTTAGGTTAGAAAATAGTCTTAGTTCATTTTCTGTTGGTATTTATAATGTATAAATGAATATATTTTCTCATGGTTATGCAAGATAAGAAGTACAGGGGAAAGAGTCTGTGTCTCAGGCCTCTTGATTCACTATAACATGATGGAGGGCATTACATAGTAAGATGGAGAAGGTTGTGTTAGTTTGACTTCTTTTTTTATTAATATTTTTTATTTTTTGAAATGATAATACAATGACATAATTTCCCTCCCTTTTCTTCTCTCCCTCCCTTTCCATGTACTCTCTTGTTATCTCTTAAATTTAATGTCTCTTTTTTTGTTTTACACACACACACACACACAGGCACGCACACACACACATATTCCTAAATATATGAATGTAAACTGTTCCATCTGTGTAATGTTATTTATATGCATAATTTCAAGGCTGACTGCTTGATATTGAATAACTTATTGGAGGACTCTTCATGGGGAATGTTTCTTCAGCTCTCAGCATTCCTTCATTGCCTGAAGTTCTTTGTCTAGGTTTGAGGCCTTGTGAACTTTCCCTTCCATGTTAGCATGCCTCTTGGTATCATCTTTGTTCAGGTCTTGTTTAGGCAGCCATGCTATTGAGACTTCATGGATGTAAGGTCTCTGCCATTTCTAGGAGATAATCTCACAGCAAACCTCTTGTTCCTCTGTCCCCCTTGTCCCCTGCACATCCACAGTAGTCCCTGATCCTTCCATGCAGAGTTGTATTATAGATCTATCAGTTTGGACCAGGGACCACACAATCTTTTGTTTGCTGCATTTTGATTGGTTGCGGATTTCTGTAATGGCCTCTATTGCAGAGACCTACTTGTAGTATCAGTTGTCTCCCAACTGCACAGCTAAAGCAATGTCACATAGTTTAGGTGGTACCAGCATGGAAATTTATACCTCAAAATCAAGACTAGTTGTTTGTTATGGTGAGAATATGCTCACTGAAAGTTTGTGTACTCTAATTCATATGTTAATTGTATTCAGAGAAAAAAATGTCCTTCGGGAGGTAATTAGGATTAGAGGAAGCGATAGTGTTGAAGCCCCTGCGATAGCATTAATACATTTATAAAAAGAAGTATGAAGGGCCTGATATGTACCCAAAAGAAACCTTTCTGATGATGAGTGAGAACTACCTTTATCTGTGGGTATAGGAATACATATTTAGAATGTCATTTGGGATTTTGTTGTCTTAGTAAAGTGTTGGCTATAGATTCTTCTCCAAGGTCCATGACTTCACTAGTCTCTGGTAGTTGGTTAGGTGTCCAGGCATAATTTCCCTCTTGTTGAGCAAGCTTTAAATCTGATTAAGAGAGCTGTTAGTTACCCCCAAAGTAAGGGGCACTACTGCACCCTTAGTTGTTATGCCACGATGGTCATGGTGCTTCATTGGTATCATAGCTGGATAGGGCTTGAGGTCCTTCCCTTCTTTGGACGCTTCCATGGTGCCTCTGGTTCTATGGCAGCTAGTCTCAGGGAGAGGACATTCAGGTCGGGGCCAGGGACCTGAGGAAGGCTGCAGTCGATCTTGTACTTATTGAGCTGTAATTGCAGGATGCAAGGTTGGAAAGCAGCACACTCGGAGCGCATGTTGGCTGTTATTGTCTGTTGTTCGTAAGACATAAGACAGAGATGAGCTCAGAAAGAGAAGGGGCTGATTCGGAAACAAAGAGGAAAGGAATGGGCAAATTCTAGTGCTCAAAGACTTAGGAGAGCGTAAAGGTTTAAAATTTGGCCTTGTGGGGGGTTAGAATTCTTTCAGTAGCAGGGATCATTTCCATATCTATAAACCTCTCTAATGTGTTTGTCAAATACATCTAAATTGATATTAGTTCTGTTCCTTTAATGTCATTAAAAAAAAAAACCTTGCCAGAATTATGAAATTCCAACTTGATGGGAATGTGTGAATTTCCTAAGCAGGCTCCAGCTTCACTAGGGAAAATAACAGTGGTATTTGGGGGTGACACTAGAGGCAATTTTTCCCCTGCTTGGTGGAAATAATGAGTTAGTCACAGGTGAGGAGTGCTTATGGCAAGAAAAGCACCAGGCCATGTCAACTCTAGCAAGACTCACTTCAGCTCTGCTAAAGGAGAGACCATAAACTAAGACCCAAACTATGAAACAAAACATTAAAAACTGTCCACAGAGAAACAGAAATCATTACAGGGCTTCAGAAGATGGAAGTAACCACCTGCACAAGTGTTTATGGTGGATTCTGTAGCCAGAAAGGTTTGGCCTAAACTCTGAGGAATACAGGTAGAGATAGGCAAAGGTGTCATGAAAGAAACATTTGGAAGTGATCAAGATCAAGATGACATCACTGTGTCACCAGTTTTAAAGAGATGGTTGCAGTGAGAGGGAGCCTGCAAGTCAGAACAGCCTAGGAGTTATGGGCACGTGGGCCATGACAGCCTGGGAGTTATGTGGGGACTTTGATCCCTTGCAAGGGCTTCTTTGAACTAATAGGGAACTAGATGCCCCATTGCTGGAGGTGGGTTGTAGAGGCAGAAGAGGAGTAATGCTCTTTCTGACAAACAGAAACCCACTTCACAATTTTCTGGGAAATGCTGATTTTATGTTTTTGTTTATCTGTGAGGAATTCTTCTGTTTACTCCATCAGAGTCTAGCCTAAGCTGAGCCCAGACTGTCATCTGGGACATTGTCAGTGCCATTGCCATTTTGGGGGTCCGGTTTGGCCCCAACACTAACAACAACAGAAAAGAAGTGACGCCAAGAAGTTTTATAGAAAAGCTTTGTAACTGGCCCCCAGACCTTAGCACAACTGATGCCATGATGAAAGTACCATTGAGGCCTTGGAACCCAGCACATAGACAGCAGCGCCTGTCAAGACAAGAACAGTAACCTAATGCATCAAACACCAAAGTTATGGGAAAGTCCCTAAATATACTAACCTTACTTTTGGCTTCTGTAGTTCAGCTTCTGGCTGACTGCTCTTGATAAATGAGGTGGATAACCCAGGATGTTTTTTTTAGTGTGCTTAAAAGCCCACCCTGAGGAAAGCTTGGGACTGCAGTAGGGTATTAAACACCTAGTGTAGTTGCCAGAGAGTTAAAAACGATTTTCTGTTGGCTTGAACCCGTATCGCAGTAGTCGCAGTAGTCTTCTATTGTGGATACTTCACAACAGGTTCTTATACATAAGTGCCTTACATTACCCAGAAAGACAGCCAGAACCACAGGTTGCACAGAGAATACCACAATCTTATACAAAAAGTACTTCTATAAGGACATCTGTAGTTGTCTCCCTTCAACTCTCTAACAACTCTCTTCAGTGTTAGGTGGGTGCCACTCTTGTTATTAATCATTGTGATCATTAATATTTGTGATCAAACAGATTATAGGTGTCTTTTTAAAAATTTCTGATGTAACCCACCTCATTTTTGTAGTAAATTATTTTCTCTTGCCTCAGCCTCTTTATATATACTTATTTACTATGGTTTGGGTTATTCTCATTGCAAGGCTCTGCTATTCCCAGAGAAACAGCACTGTTTTGTTTTGGATTGTTTTCTCTGATTGTTTTATTTAGGTTGACCATGTTGCAGGGGAAGAAAGCCTCCATGTGGGAAAGCATCCTCTTGGATTCACTTATTTACATAAGTAAGATTTAAAAGATGAGCCAAACAAATTTAAAGCCCGCTCCATGAGATGGTACTCATGCCTGACACTGTTCACATAGCCAAGAACCTAAGACTGGATAGACCGTGGTCTAGGACAAAAACCAAATACTATTATTCTGTTAAAGGAATACATCAATAAAATGACTCCTAATGACATTCTACTGTATGTATATATCAGTGTCTCACTTAGTCATTATCAGAGAAGCTTCTTCTTGCACTAGATGAGAAATAACTCAGAGGTCCACAACTGGACAATATACAGAGAGTGAAAGACTTTGGAACACTCAGTCCTAAATGAAAATGAGATGTCTTCATTAAACCCCTCCCTTCAGGGCTCAGGGTTCCAGGCAGAAGAGGAAGTGGAAAGATTATAAGAAGCAGAATGGGTGGAGGACTCCAAGGAAACAGTGTCTCCCAGACACAGCAGTACACATGCAATATAAACTCACAGAGCTGCACATGCACATGCACAGTGCCTGGTCATGTTCAAACCACATGCTGTCCCAACACCTGGAGGGGAAGTTGACATGGATTCCATCCCTAACCAAGAAGCTATCTCCAATTGACATTGGATATGCCAATTACACTGGCAAAGGATAATTTAATTTTCCTCAATGGAGTCTCACTGTGTATATAGAGAAGTCAAACTAGAACTGTGCTGGAAGCTTCCTCTATGTTGGGTAGCCTTCATAGTGTCAGAAGTTCTTTGCAGGCTGCTGGTTAAGAAAAGTCATTAACAGTTGTTCTGAGGTGTGGACCCTGGGTGCTACAGAGGTAAGAAGGTGTAAGTCTTGATTTCTGGATATGTTTGTAATTACAGAATGGAAGAATGCATTTTACTTTTATAGAATTTAATATCTATAAAAATATCCTGAACTAGCTTTTACTTTTCTTGATTAAAATAAGAAAAGAAATATTCCCACTAATTATTTACACTTGCTATATAGAGAGGTACTATAAATAAGCAGCCAGGTAAAGCAAGTGCCTTCCAAGATGCAGAATAATCTGAGTGTATTTTCTGTCACAGTCTAGTGAAACTGCAATTTAATTATCAATTGTATTTATTAATAAGTATAAACTATAAGACTAGGCTGGTGGAGCAGCTGGTGGCCTGGTGGGATATTGGCCTGTAGCCTGGCCCATCTTAACTGGTGGCCTGACCTGTCCTGGGGAAAGAGCCCTGGAGCAAGGGTGGCCTACACCACCTCTAACCTAAACTCTGTTAACTAAGTTGTTATATTCAGCAGCTAGAATTGTTGGCAGCTTGACAGGAGATTTGCCAGAGTTTGGAGGGAGGCCCATGGCCCTGGATTTCTTGGACTGTTGGCCTATAAGCTGCTGTGGTCTTTTCCCCAATAATTAAATACACCAAGACCTTTTAATGTTTCAACGCTTAGCTCTTAGCTGGGCAGACTCTTAACTAGCTAATCTAAGTTAACCAGCACCACCTAATCCCAAACCACCATGTGCCTGTTATTACTTTCCAGAGTTCTCAAACATGTCTATTTGCTTCCATGACTCCTGGAGGAAAGAGAGATTCCTTTGGTAAAATGCAGAGTTCCTGTTTCCATCTCAGAAAGTCCCACCTTCCTATACTCTTTCTGCCCAGCTAATTGTTCATCAGCAACTTTTACTAACCAATCAAGAGAATGCCTCAGAAGGGCGGTAACCAGATCTCAGCATTGAAATCAGCCTATCAGAAGCAAATTTATTAAACCTTCCCCAATAGTCTAGACTGTCTCTACATTTAATATTGACTGAGAAGGATCAGACTACTTGAGGGTCACCTTGGGTTCTGGGTAATGGAGGAGGGAAAAAGAGAGTAGTACATTCTACACACACACACACACACACACACACACACACACACACACACACACATTTATATAATCCTAACCCAAACTCTGCACACACCAATATCTTTCTCATTTCAATGAAAACAACTGAGTCCCATGCTTGCTGCTTGCAAGTTGGCTTGGAAATGTAGAATGCCAAGGGAGCAAGCTGTTCTGTGTTAGAGGGTAGAACTGCATTGGTAGCTTGAAATGGGCCATGTGGTCAACAGTTGATGGCATGAAAACTGGAAAATGCTATAAATCAGGGTTACTCTAACTGAGGGCAATGGTGGTCAACACTGACCAGCACTGTGATTTCTACGGCCCGGTAGATATATCCCCAACTTAACTCTATTACTGTGGATGATGTGGAGAATAAATTTTGGTGGACAGTTAGAAGCATCTTCTGTGATAAACAAGTAAGACTTATTTTATGAATGCAAGGATATGTTAAAATGAGAAAGGTGTACTAAAATAATAAACTAACATCATGTATGATTGCTTCATAAATGCCTGTAACAAAATTTGACATATATGCATGATAAACTCGACTAGCAAAGCAGGGCAAGGAAGAGTATATTCCCATAAAAATCCTATAGGAGAGGCTGGGAGGTAGCTCAATCGGCAAGGTGCTTACTGTAAAGGTGTGAGAACCTAAATTGTATCCCCTGTAAAGGTGTGAGAACCTAAATTGTATCCCCGACACCAACATCAAGGGCTCAGGGTGATGCCACTGACAGCGCATGCCTGCAGGTGGTGCTGGGAAGGTGGAGACTCGCAGACATATGAAGCTCCCAGCTTTCCTAGTGAGCTGCAGGCCCAGTGAGAGACTGTCTCTAAAGACAAAGAGAATGGCTCCCCCACAACAAACTCCACAAGCACATGATCACACACACACACACACACACACACACAAATACAAACACACACACAAATACACACAAACATACACACAAACATACACAAATAGAAACACACACATACACACCCACTCACAAACATACACATACACACCTACAGTTGATTCTCCTTTTAAAACTTTAACATTTTATTAATTCTTTGAAATTTTTACAGAATATATTTTGATCATATTTATTCCCCTACTCCTTCTCCCAACTCCTCCCAGATCCACACAACTCTCCCTAATCCCTCCCAACTTCATGGTCTCCCATTGTCCCGCCTTTCTTTTTAAAAAATAACTCATTTTGTTCATTTTGTGCTGCCCACATACTCATGGAGTGTGAGAACATTCACTAGAACCTGGTCTTCTGTTTTTAAGAGTTTTGGCCTGGAAGTGGCAGATTCTCCTTGATTTCTATTGCATTTATGAGATTCTAATCAGATGGCTAACCTAACCACAAGGGAAAGCCAGAAATGTTATTTTGCCAAGTTCTCAGAATTGAAAAGAAAACATGGACACAGGTGAAGAGTGTGGTGTGTCTGGGGTGCTCCCTTTCCTTGTTTGTGTCTGTCCTTGGTACTTGTCATCACCAATGTATATTTGCTTAATTTGTTTACTGTGTGCTCTCTCTAACACAATGCAACATCTGCAAGGCAGATGTTGCACTTTATTTAGTGCATCAGTATATCTGGAGCCTGGGATACAGTATCCACTCAGTATATAAACATTCACTATTCCATACATAACAGATTTGCATAAAATTCAAAAGCCTCTTACAAAGTATAAGGATTTTTTTTGTTAATTTTTTTCTTTGATAGTTTTGTACACACATGCACACACACACGCACACACACGCACACATGCACACACGCACACACACCACACACACGCACACACACGCACACACACACACACACACACACACACACACACACATGCGCACACACGCACACGCACACCCCACTATATATACCCTGGCTAGTTTTTTGTCAACTTGACAGAAGCTAAAGTCATTTGAGAGGAGGGAACCTTAAGTGAAAACGATTCTTCTGTATGATTGAGTATAGGCAGGCTTGTGGAGCATGTTCTTAATTAGTGATTGACATATGAGGGCTGTGGTGGTTTGAATAAGAATGGCCTCCACAGTCTCATATATTCGAATGCTTAGTCACCAAGAAGAACCTCTATTTGAGAAGGATTAGGAAGATTTGGAGGTGTGACCTTGTTGGAGTAGGTGTGGCCATGTTGGAGGAGGTGTGTCACTGGGAGTGGGCTTTGAGGTTTCAAAAGCTCAAACCAGACCCAGACTCTCTCTCTCTTTCTCTCAGCATACAGATAATGAAACAGCTCATATCAACACCTGCCTACCACCATGTTCCTGGGCACCAAGCTTTATGCTGGCTTACCCCCTACCATGATGATAATGGACGAAGGCCCTGAAACTGTAAGCAAGTCCTCAGTCACATACTTCATTATGTAAGAGTTGCTGTGGTCACCGTGTCTCTTTACAGCAATAGAACAGTGATTAAAATGCGGGCCCAGCACACTGTGTGTGGTGCTGCTCTTGGCTGGTGGTCCTGGCTTCTGTAAGAAAGCAGGCTGACCAAGCCTTGAAGAACAAGCCAGTTAGCAGCACTCCTCCATGGCCTCTGCATCAGCTCCTGCCTCCGGGGTCCTTCTCTGAGTTCCTGTCCTGACTTCCCTCAGTGAGGAACTGGGATGTGGAAGTGTGAGCCAAATAAGCACTTTACTCCCCGAGTTGATTTTGGTCATAGTGCTTCATCACAGCAATACTAACACTATATATGACCCATTTACTGTAACCAGGGTCATGTGTCACCATGGGATTGTAAGTATCCATTGGGGACTTGTGGAGTCACCAGTGGGCATAGAACTGAAGACAACGACTCCTGCTCTATCTGAGTTTATCAATGGGAAATAGTTCAGCAGAGAGGACTAGAACCCTGAGCCCTTCCTTCATCTTTACTTGGCTGTTGATGGGCCCATTCTGTAGAGACCCAGTATACTCACCCACAGCTGCTGTGAGCTCATGACTGCACTGGTTATGTATTACCCAGGGGATGGTGTTGCATAGCCCTTTTCCCTATCTTCTGGCATGACACTCTTTCCACCACCTGTTCTGCAATATTCCCTGAGCCTTACAGGGGAGGGTATAAAGGCTGTGTTTAGGACTGGGCAGTCTGTCAGTCATTCTCAGCACACTGCAAAGCCATGAGAGGACTCAGAGTTTTTATCCCAGTCAATTGGGGTAATGACAGCACATGTGCAGATACATAAGTAAGTTGAATTTTTGATGTAAGTATAGATTTGAATTTAATGGACCAGTCAGGTATGTGTTATAGGTCATTGGAAAAGCAGGGGACAGGAGTGGTAATTATGAAGAAATGGTAATTATTTATGACTCTGTGGTGGGTTAAGAGCTCAGAGTGTATGCAGTTGTCACAGAGACAAAGGAGTTAAATTGCAGGAGTCTATGAGTGTCAAAACTACTTCTCAAAATCTCAAGTGACTTAAATAGTAAAGGAGATGTCACATTTTCAGTCTTTCAAAGGACTTTGGAGCATTCAATAATTCTCTCACTATATTAACTATGGTGCCTCTTTTTCAGCAGTGCTATGCATTTTCTGTATCTTGGTCAAAGTCCAGAAAAGTCTTACTTATATTTACTCATATTCTGTCCAGTGTTAGTCGAGATCAGAATTTTGATTGTGTTGTAGCAAAGACCCAATCAGGTGTGAATGGATTAATACACTGAAATGCTGAGAGCCCAGGGAGCACACTCCCATATATTCCATATCTGCTGTAACTGTGGCCACCACTACAGTGCTGCTGATTCAGTGTTACTACAGTTACTAAAGGAGGCTTTCAGGTCATGTCTCTTGTCAGAGTATAAGTTCTAGCAGGATCTCTACACTGGTGTATGTGGAGGTTGCAGGAATAGAGTCATACCATGAAAAGACAAGATGAAGTCATTCTTAGAGAAGACCCACATCTGAGGGTAGTAACCTCTTTGTGTGTCCTTTTGCAAGAAATCTCACGCTTTTGGTCTTTCTTGGTAATGTGGAAAATTTTCATTGTGATTTTCAGGGTCTTCTCAGGTTTGTTTTTTGATGGCTGCGATCACTAGACAATTGCTCTGGAAGCACAGGAATCATGTTTTATTTACTATTTTCCCTAAAACCTAGTACTGTATTCTGCACAGTTTGAAGAGCTGGAAAGTTTATTTTTAAAATAATAGTTCTTAAAGAACCATTTTATTTGATGCTGATTCTCCAGGTGTTTCTGCTGCAGTAACTTGTGGGTCTCAAGTTTTGTCCTGGACAGGTGACTAGTACCTGGGATGGTGTTAGATTCAAAATGGAAGGGACAGAAGCTGCCTCTAACCTTGCTATTTCATGTTCAGATATTGCCAGAGTTACAGACTGGTGATAATATTGGGGACACCATAGATCCAAGAAATACTAGAGTATCTATTTTTTATCTATTCTCTGCCAGAACCTAGTATTATTTTTCTATATTATATCATTTTTATATAAGAATACTAGTTATAATTATTTTATTCCTGACCCATGCTTTGTATCCTTTTGAATGCTAGAAAGAGTTGGGAAGATAGCAGCTAAAACATGGAAATGCTTTGTTGGCTGATAAATGAAGCTGAATAGAATAGAAATAATGACAAAGTTGTAATTTGTTTTCACAATTCAAATAAAACTTTCCAAAAATAATTGTGATTTGTTACTGGAGTTACAGCCCTTGTGTGTCTCATCAATTAATATGTTTTCCTCTACTTAAATACATCTAGAATTAACTTCTAGAAGTCATGGACATGGGCTTTTGAGGATAGCAGTTCCTATGAGCATCCCATCCTTTCTGTCTTAGGGAGCTCTGAGCATGTACTCAGAAACTGGCTAATACTGGTACCTCAGACAGTCTCCAAGCTGCTGAAACACTTGCCTCTCGTTTTGGAGGGAAACTTGTTGATTACACTTCCAGTCAGCCAAGTAAAGGTTCATTTTTATCACCGACCATTTCTAGATCACTAGGAACTTTATTTGCAAATGACAAATGAAGAATAAGTGATGGTTTCTTTATTCTCATTCTCCAAACAAGGATCTGTTGCTTCCCCAGTTTTCATTTAGATCCTAATATGAGTTAAGAGTTGAATTCTTGATTAAAATAATCAAGTCACAAAAGGTAAGCAAATAACAAATTACTATTGTACTTCTGTATGGAAAAGAAATGTGTTTTTTTCTCAGAGACAAGATAATTTATAAGACATGGATGTAGAGAATAAATGGCTCACAGACCTGTCAAAATAAACTTTGTGGGTTTTTGTTTTTCTCCTAATCTTATCAATGTACACTTGAAGCCCACATATTCAAAGTGTATGGTTTGATTAGTTCTGACATACTTGAAAAACCACTAACATAATAAAACGATTACATCATTTCTCAAACTGTTCTTGGCCCTTTGTAATATATGTCTCCTACTCCCATTATCATATTTTCTGTCAGTTTAGAATTATTTGCATTGTTAGAATTTTGTATAAGTAGAACCATAGCGCATGCACACTTTTGGCATGATTTCTGTAACTCTGGTCAACAATTTTGCGGTTTATCCATGCTATTGCATTCATAGTTCTTTCTTTTTTAAAAATATTGCTTAATAATGGCCTATTGTGTCTATTATAGTTTATAAAAGCATTTGCTTGGTGATGGGCAGCAACAGTTGTATTGTTTTCAACATTTAGTCAGCGGTAATAAAACTACTATGAATACTGTAGAACAAATGTTTGTGTGGACATGTTTTTTCATAATAATTACATTTGTAGGATCATGTTTGAGAGCTGACAGATTGCCCCTGAAGTGTTCATTTGTTTATTTTCTTAGCAGTATACAGAGGTTTCAGTGTTTCCCCAGCCCCACTCCCACTTACTCCAGTGGTCCTGTTTTTTTTTTTCTTAATTTGAAGCATATCAGTTTATTTTCTGTCTCATTATTTTTCTTACAGTCCTGTTTTCTTTTTTTCATACTCTGTTTGTGTATATGTGTGTGTGTGGAGGTGCTCGCATCATATTGTCTTTTATTCTGATTTTTCCACTAATATGTCTGCCTGTGGTAGTATCAAACTAAGATTTGGGCTCTTCTAGAGGATGGATGATTTTCTACCGTTTTAGATGATGCTCTGGGGCCATAACTTGCTTTACAATCTGATTCAATTAAGTTTGTGTTGGGATAGTTGTGGTATTTTTTTTCTTTTAAGTTTCAGTTTTTTTTCCCTTGCTGGGAATGGAGCGCCACACTTGATTATGCTATCACTGAGCTATGTCCCCATTCCTTTGGTTGGATAACTTTTTGAGGTCAGATTTGGAGGTATGCTGTATTTCCTGATGGCTTTGTATTAGCTGCCTGTTTCTTCTTTTGACTATCTTTGACAAACTAACTGGCCTTTAGCTTCCTTTGATGCCCTCGCACAGCTATGGATCTTCTCTGAATTGCTTACTACTAAACTATCTGATGATTTTGACAGATCTGATAGTCTGGGGCATTTTCCTTTCAATAAAGTAAGCCATACTGGGGTCAGCACTCAAGGTCTCTATTCTTGTAGACTGACTCTTTGAGCTGTGGCTGAGATGGGACTGGGTAATGGAGACTTATCTCCTTCCTATGGAGGGCTGAAAGTAACCAAGGACCAAATATTTTCACCTTTACATCTGTGTGAGTATGAACTAGTGATGGATGAAGCGAGTGAGTCCCTGGCTTCCCCAGTGCACTCACTGGGAAGTTAAACAGTGTAACTCAGGGTTGGAGATGATGGGAAAGCCGGTGGCCTCTCCTCCCAGAGACATTCTGTCCTTTGCTGAACATGTAGGCAGGATGAACCTTTGTCCTTCTGGCCACAGTTGCTCCAGTAATCTTTATCAAGCTGAAGTGGGGCACAGGGAAAGATGGAGTGAGCCCAAGTACAAGTGCCTTCGACTCTCACAGTTCTTGCTAAGGTATAACAGAGTTTTAAAAAGTTGTATTTTATTTTATTTTATTTTATTTTTGTTTTAACCAGTGTATGCCCTTAGGATAATTTTCAAAGATTTTGCAAATGTATTTAAGAATGGGCCTTTTCCATTTACAGCTCACTGGTAAGTAGCCTGTGTACTCTGCGCATAGCCATTCCAGAAGTGAAATTCTCAATAAGCATCCTTTTAAAACTGACCCCACACATCCTTGATTGTGCTAGGCAAATTGAGGACAATAAAGAACTCGTTTACAAGATACATTCATGTAGCATATAATGTATCTAGGGAATGAGAGTTGTATGTTGATGAATGGAGACTGCTCAAGAGAACAGAAACTCAATGTCCAGTGTGATGTCTAAGAAAGGCAGACACAAGGCAGCGTGGGTAGACACAGTACGGGCCAGAGGGAGGAGCACTGGCCTCACCACCATCAAACCTGGGTTCCAGTCTGGTTCTCCCTCGACGTATGTGTGACACAGATAGAAAGAGTGAAAGAAAACATGAAAAGGCTTCTTGGGGCTAACAATACTCGACAGCTACACCCCTCTGGCAGAATGGTCAAGGGAAAAGAATGGCTGCCAGGAACGGAAGAGAGCTGATCTGTTGGCTGAAGGGTGGCCAAGTGCTTTGTGACAGGAAGTGAGAGCTTCTCTTTCTCCCCTTTTACAAACTCCAGGAGAAGAAAACAGGCATCGTCTTCCTGTGGCAAAGCAGGAAAGAAACCAGGCCATGAATTGCCTTCATGACTTTCACCTTCACCTACTTTGCAATTTCCTGTTGTCTCAATGGATTCATGTCCTCCTGTAGAAGCCAGAGGACAAAGATAATAAGTTTACATGGTATGTGGAGGCCAGATGCCTGGTGTATAGCTAGGTAGAGTGATCAATGGATTTGGAAGGCGAAAGAAATATTGAGAACAACTACTGACTAGTCATATGACCTTTCACAAGTTGCTTTCTTGAACATTCACTTTTCCTAGCTATTTAATTATAAAATATTGAGGTAATATAAAGCAAGAGGCAAAGTTAAGGATGAAAATATAATTTTAAATACTATTGTTCAAGAACTTAAAACATCTACAAGCGCTGGTCCAACTATCATTATAAAAACTGTTGCTTTAGTGATACTTTGGATTTCACAGTCTCTGTCCAATATCCCCTATCAGATATTTACATGAAAGCTTTGCTCCTGAACTTGCAGGTTTTGGGGCATGATGATATTTACTTCCTCTGTAAGTCTATATTAGTTATTTAGGTGTATATAATCCCTTTCTGAAGCTTTATATATATATATATATATATATA
The DNA here is from genome assembly GCA_907164525.1 of Lophiomys imhausi. Lineage (NCBI taxonomy): Eukaryota > Metazoa > Chordata > Mammalia > Rodentia > Muridae > Lophiomys > Lophiomys imhausi. Next base: position 3,353,332 of record CAJQZJ010032150.1, on the reverse strand, counting down.
TATATATATATATATATATATGAAAAGCTCTTATGAATAATTTGGGAAAACACATTTTAAATATGCTAATTGTCTAGAAGCACATAAATAGCTGGATTGTTCCACTTAATATGCACTTCAAGGTGTTCTGGCAGTTGCCACCCTCTCATGTTTCATAGTTGCTTCTTAGCCAGCCAGTGCACCTGTAGTCACGGTGATATTCTGTGAGTGGGGAGGGGACAACTGAGAGAATGGAGCCACTCATGGACAGCATGCAGATGACACTAGTGTCTTTACCAGTGAGGAATATGATGGCTTCATGTAACAGGGACCTCTTAGAATTTTTGTGGTTTAAGTGATTTATATAGTATTTAGTTTTTATAATTTTGATAGATCATCTATCTCTGAAAATGTCATTTCTGAATTCCAGGCAACACGTGGGGTTAGAGTCAGTTTGAATCGTACTTGACTAGTTGCTGTGCTGTGCTGGGTGGAGTTGCCTAGAGAGAGTGCGGCAGTAGTATATGGACATGCATTTGTATGGTTGCTTTCAGCGTGAGGCTGGGCATGCTGAGATACCCAGCAGCTCCAGAGTGCCTGAGTCTCCATCAAGCAAGCAGCTATTGCTGGACCACCCATCCCCCAATGAGCAGCAATTCTTTTGTGTTTGCGGCCTTTGAGCTCCACTCCTGGAGTGACTTGTAAATTATAGACAGAGATGTTATGAATTATAGTCACCCTGATTTTCTATAGAGCATGAGATATTATGATTCCTATCTAAATATATTTGAGTAAATATTAATATGTTACCTACTCCTAGGTATAAATTCAAAAGGAATTATGTTAGTATATAACTTCCATATTTATGTTTGTTGTTGCATTAGTCATACTAAGGTGTTGAATCAGTATTGGAGTTAATCAGTGGATAAATTGTTAGGAAAAAGTATATAAATGTATGTGTATACATATCCATATATATTATAATAATATATATTATCCAATAATGTCCATATATGTACATATACAATATAATATCCAATATACATATATGATATTATTTAGCCATCAAAAGAATGATATCCTATTATTTGAAGCAAAGTGGATGGAACCTGAGTATTATAATAAGTGAAGTAAGTCAGACCCTATGGCACAGACCTGCAATCCCAGCTACTTGGAGGGCTGAGTCAGAAGCATTCCAAGTTTACATCCAGAACTGGAATACAGAGTGAATTGAAGCTAGCCTGGGCAACTTATTGTGACTGTGTTTCAAAATAAAAAGTGAAAAGTGGATTAAGGATATATATCAGTGGTAAAATTTTAGCACTGTTAGCCCTGCTTTGATATTTGAATCCATTAACATTTTACAAAAATTTCCAGCCCATTTGGTTAACCAAAGATATAAAACATTACTTGTGTGTATAAATTATGGTGAAACTCCCTAATTTGTATGATTAATATGTGTTAGTAGTTATAAAAATATATTGCTTATAACATAAAGGTGGGTCATAGATCACTGGGTTGGGGGCAGGTGCAGTCATGAGATGGATGGTCTTGTGATTTTGGATGATGATGATAGTTTTTGGAGATAGGGTCTCATTGTGTGTCCTGTAACCTAACAACCAACCAACCCATATTTTAATTTTCTTTAAAGGTTATTAGCATCCTTAGCAAAGGTCCATGTGGGGAGACTTGATTTTATCAGTCTGGTTACAATAGTCACAGCAGACAGTCCTTTCCAAGCTTAGCATCCGTTGGGCCTAACTTAGCCAGTTTGTATGGTCAGTTTATTTCAACTGCTAGATTGTGGCTGGCTTATGAGGCCAGCCTGTGTTAACCGTTAAACTTGAGGTCGGCTTCCACCATCAGCTGAGACTCACTTCTGTAGTTTCCTCAGCACATGTATGCTTACAGCCTAGTTCCTCACCTCGGCCTCTGAACTCCACCCACCTCATTCAATCTCCTGGCACCACTTGATGGACGTCTTTAGTATCCAGTTTTTAAAACACTTTCTCTCAGCAGGTTCTATGCCATGCTTTTCTGCCAACCTTCTTAGGCTGACTTGCAGCAAAAAGTCTCCCTCTGACTCTCCCTCTCAGTTTCTGATCAATGTGGCCTAAAAGCTGGGGAATGGCATAACTTCCTGCACTTCTCTAGCATTCATTGTCCTCTCAGTCCCTGGGGGAAAGAGAGCCAAGCCTCATGGTGCTCTCTGGTTTATATAGAGCTTAATCTTGCAGTTTTTTTCCGGGATGTCACGGACTCATGAGCTCTCTCACGGTATCTACCGGTTCCCATGACTTCTTGCAGCAACCAATGTCATTTGCAGCTTGTGTGGTTTCTTAGCCATGCCCCTTTAACAAGGCATGTCCTGTTTCTCACAGAGCTGTGGCCTCAACTGGGCTCCACCCATCTTGGCCCCAAGTCCAAGCAACACCAAGCTCCTCCTTTATATGTTGCCAGGTGCCAGGTTGATCTGCATACTAATACACTAAAGAGAGAACTAACTCCTACCACAACATCCAGCCCAATTTTGGATAATTTGAAAAGACCTTCTTTGGAAGTCATTTTCATTTTTTTAAAGGGTTTTTTCCCCCCTTGGTTTTAATGTCTTTTTTTTTAACGTTTATTTATTACTTCACGTTACATCTCCATCACAACCTTCTTTCAACCCCTCCCAGTCCCGCCCTCCCACACTCTACCCCCATCCCTTCCATCCCACTCCTCAGTGGAGCGTCCCTACATATCAGTCCCCCACCCCAGGAAGTCATTTTCTAATTTAAATATATTTGCTGCTTCCACAGATTTCTAAGTAATTCACTGGTTTTTTTTCCCCACAAAAGTAAACAAATGAATATTATATATTTTATGTTAAAATTAAGTACTGTAAAGTATACAGAGATTGCACAAGAAGAATGGAGGCCCTTATCTACCTTCAGATATAAATATAAATTTAATATATTTACTTCAGAGGACATTGGCTTTCACAGTGGTGAGTTCCCAGGAACAGGCTCATCATTCACTGTCAAGTGAGCAAGCTATTTGTGTTAGGAAGAAAACCGGCCCCTGCAAACGGGCTGAGTAAAGTTGGTTACCCTGATGTGTCTTGTCTCTTGATGGCACTGACAGACCTTTCTAAAACTCTACACTCTGAGCATGAGAGGTGCCCCTTTTTAGATTTAGCCCAGGAAGTTAATTTTGAAGTCGCACAGCTAATTCTACCATGTGAGCCCTTAAACTATTTGGAAAACAATTGACCTCAAGGCTCTATTTTTGCTTTTCTAGATATTTGTGTTTCTAGAGAGTTACCTCTGCAAGCATTGCTATCATTACTCAGGGTTTTATTTTCATCCAGAAGTCTTTTGCTTTGGAATATTGACAGAATCAGGGATCCCCCCCCCCATCCTGGTTTTTGATCATGATTCATGTTACTGAAAATGACAAAGTAAGCATTTCCACAAAGTTGACTTCTTCCGAATCCCAGTGGGGTGAAGGAGCTGCAGGTTAATGATGTTGGGGAACATCCCTGGGCAAACTGGCTGACAGGTGATAAGCAGGGTTGAGAGGAAAAAGAGATGAAGTGAGACTGTGATGTCAGGCTAAGATGACAATGGTGGTATGTTTGGCTCAAACTATAGTTTTGGAGACTAATGGAAGCCATACTTACTGTTAAAGACTCAGTATCTTGGGGGGAGTTACTGTACAAGACTGTAGTTTTTATGTTCTATCAGTTTTTTTTCCTATTCCAACTTCAGGATCTCAATAATTCTTAAATGAAATTCTAAGATGGAAAAATTGTATAAGATTAAATTCAATTGATATAGTTCAGTCTCTTACAATCAGTTTTTGTGTTTTATTTTTAAAAAAATATCAGTCCCAGTGGTACAAGATATGGAAAGTTCATATAGGGCTCTCATGAGTTGAGTCAGTTGAAATAACACAATGAGTCGTTGCCTTTTTTTAAGTGGTACAGTCTACTCTGGTGTGACAATCCTACATCAAAGATGGTTACTATTTCTGCACTGTCAAGAATTGCCAAGTTCAATCACACTAGGTCTTCCAATTTTTTTCCTTCAATTAACACTACATTATGACCAGTCACAGGTGATAACTTGGTTAGTTGTGTTGTCCTTGGATGCCAGTAAGCAATATATTGTTTCCCTTTGATAAGTAGCTTGGTGCTATGTTCAAGTTTAAGAGAATGACCCAATAAATATTCAAGTTCCAGCATTTGGAAATATGTGTCCTGGGATTGTATCAGTCATGGTCTCACTGGGGCCCAGAAACTACATAGCAATAGCCATAGGGAAGGTGCCTGCAGATATCTGCAATGTAAAATGATTCCTCCCTCCCCAAGGCTACCCTTGTATAATTTTGGTTGCCTCTGGTTATTCATGGTTTGAAATACTAAATGGACAACTCTAGAAATAAATTATAAACTTTAAATTGTTTCCTGCTTTGAGTGAAGCAATGGAGCCAGATCTCTTGGTATATCTATCTGGTCTGGGGAGGGGGTGTGGATTATTCTTTTGTTCAGTGCTTCCACCCTTCTGTTCTGCTCTCCATAGTTTGCTTAGTAGCCATTGTTATCAGATCTACTGGGGGAGAGTTGGAGAGAATATGTTCAGGTGCATTAGGGAAAGTTTCTTTTTTTTTCTTTCTGACTCACAATTCGGAGAAATGCAGTATATCCTAGTACGAAAGGCATGGTGGCAGGAGTGACTTGGTTAGTGGCACCAAGCAGGAGTCAGGGTGGACTAGAGATTTGCAACCTACTAAAATATTCTCCTCTTCTTGAGGTGTTATCTCATGCTCCACCAATAAAATATAAGGCAGGGAATTCTCATAAAACTCAAATGCGATAATGTATTGTAGGCACTTAGGCAAAGGCAACAGCATCACTCTTCAAACGTAAGAGGCTGTAGTAACATTAATATCATCCTCATTGCAACCCCAGGGTGGCAAATCGGCTTATTTCATTTTTCCCTTCACTGGTGTTGGGTCTGAGAGGAAGTTTGACAGCTATTCAGGTAAGAGCTGAGGATTTGTATTCCTGAATGATGCTGCCCATAAACTGACAATCATTCAAATTAACCTGTGAAGTTAATCACTGTGTCTGACACAATGCCTTTCGGCTTCAGTGGTTATGTTCTTCACCAGATGAGGTCTTCCTTTCATTAGTTTCTGAGTCACAGGGCAGGCATAGGTTTGATACAATGAATGCTGAATTGGGATCAAGGAGCTGGAGTTACTTCTGGCCTTGAGAGAAAACAAACCCTCTTTGGCATATCTATTTTTTTTTTTTTCTGTGAAGAAAGGAGCCCGTTGTTTCTGTTCAGGGTGTAGGCATCTTTGAAATCCTTGGACTCAGGGTCTGTTGTGACTTGTTCCTTTTTCATCTATGATGATCTGGCCTCTAAGGTTTGATGTCAGATATTTCTTGTGCATCCCCCCAGTCCCCCCCTCCCTGTCCCCCGTTGTCTCCGTCCCTGCCACCCCCTCTTCCCCAGACCTCATTGGCTCTCACAGGAGGATTACATCATCTTTATCACAGACTATCTGGAGCTTTGGGTACTGTGTAGCTGCTAGTGTCCTTTCCAGTTCCTTCAACCAAGGAATATAGTGACAGATTGCTGGCTGAGACTGCCAAAATGCCTGTTGGCTAATGATTGTTATAAATTCTGACAATAATAGCAATCATAAATAACATGAAACAATAGCATGGCAACAGAAGTCATTCAGGCTGCTCTGACTTGTATTTGGAGAATTTTAACAAAAATCATAGGAGACTTACAAGAATTTGGGGCCATATGGTACCATGTGACACAAAGACTTGACAAGTAGTGGTGAGTGAGGTGTTTCTTGGAGGGCAGACAGAAAGACAGCTGCCACAGGAATTCACCTATCAGAAGTAAGAAGGGGAAAATGAACCTTTATTGCACAGCTGTGGAGATTGTGGCTTTATTACAATGGTGTAGCATAAAGTGTATGTCCTGTGAACACACACACCCACAGTCACACACACACACTCATACACACACACTTACACATATACACTCACACACACACAAACACACTCACATGCACATGCTCACACACACAACATACAAATACACTCACACGCACTCATACATACATACACACACATGCATACTCACCTACACTCACAATCACACACACCCTCACACACATACACACTCACACACATACACATACACAGACACACACACTCACACACACACACACAGACACACACACACACACACACACACACACACACACACACACACACACACACACACACACACACACACACACACACACACACACCCACACACACACACACACACACACACACACACACACACACACACACACACACACACACACACACACACACACACACACACACACACACACACACACACACACACACTCATTCCAATTCAACTCTCTGTTGTTTTTATGCTTTTTCATATCTTAGGCACTGGGGATCCCTCCATGGCCATGTTGCCATTAGCTGAAAACATTTGTCATTCATTCTGTTGTTCTCCAGATTAGAGGCTGGGTTTTGAGACATTTGGATATATGGATACTTATATCCACATAGTAATCTTTAGAAACTTAATCTATAAGCTACAGGGATGTTGAGAACATTTTAATTTTAAATTCTAAATAGATGGTAATTGTGCTGAAAGAGTTAATCAGTTTCCTGGTTCTCATCTATAATTGGTTTCTGGGGGATTGATACTATGGAAGCAAGCCTCCTGTGCACTGTTCACAAAGAACATCTACTATAATCTACTTATATCCAATAAGCATAAATATAAAAATACTGGCTTATTTATTGTCTAGGTGGCATTTTATAACAGGGAAAAGTCATCATGGGTGTCTGAAGTTTTATATTTGCTTTGTGGAGATGAAGTTTGGGCTTCTGATTATGAGTAACAGAAACTTCCCTGCACCCAGTTGGGTGTCCCTATGTCATCATAGATAGGGCCTGCATCCAGTTGGATGTCCCCAAGTAGGAAAGAAGATTCTACTCTACCTTTGCATTCAATAGGAGAATTTCCTGAAAAGATGACTCAGTGGGTACAATGCTTCTGTCCAAGTGTGAACACTTCAGTTTGGATTCCTGACACTCATAAAGAGCTGGGCATTGTGGCATGCACATGTAACTCCAATGCTAGATATGTGGTAGGGTAGAGACAGTCACATCCCAGGGTACCAACAGCTAGTCAGCTTGCCTGCCTTATCTAATGGACTTTGAGTTCAGTGAGAGATCCTGCCTCAAAAAATAAAATGGAGAGAGACAGAGGAAGTCAACCAGCATTGATCTCTGGCTTGTGCCACAGTGGCAAAGTACATGTGCACAGATATGCTCACATATGCATATACTATATATCACACACACACACACACACACACACACACACACACACACACACACAAGATTTACCAAGCAAAGCAAACAAACCAAGCCAGTACATGGAAACTATCAATAAATGTTCCATGCTCTTAGCAAACCACAATATCATTCTTGTGAGGTTTAAAAGCAGTCAGGTTCATATAACTGAGGAATCTAGGACATAAGGACACATGTAAAGCATGGATCTTAAGCATAATCCAAGGAGTCTATAAAGATGACACTAAACATAAGAATATAAAGATGTATTTCAGTATAATTTTAGTAATAAGGTGCTGTGGAAGGTCTGATATCATTGCTTCTGATAGGTTGATTTCAATGCTGAGGTCTGGTTACTGCCCCTTCTGAGGCATTCTCTTGATTGGTTAATAAAAGTTGCTTATGGTCAATTAGCTGGGCAAAAAGAGTATAGGAAGGTGGGACTTCCTGAGATTAGACAGGAATCTTGAGCACACACAGAGAATCATTCTCTCTTTCCACCAGGACACAGAAGGAGACAGACGTCTTGAGAACTCTGGAAGGTAATCACAGGCACATGGTAGTTTGGGATTAGGTAGGTGATCTGGGTTAACTTAGAGTAACTAATTGAGAATCTGCCCAGCTAAAGGATAAGCATTAAAACATTAAAAGGTCTTGGTGTGTTTAATTATTGGGGAAAAGACAGTGGAGGCTTCTAGGCCCTCAGTCCAAGCAGTCCCGGGCTGTCAGACTTCCAGACTCCCGGACTCCCCTCAAACTGAGGCGAAGCTCCCACCAAGCTGCTGGCAATTCTACTGGCCTAATATAATAACTTATATTAATTAACAGAGTTTAAGTTACAGGTCATGTAGGCCACCCTTGGTCCCGGGGCTCTTTCCCCAGGATAAATCAGGCAACTGGTTAAGGTATACGGGCCAGGTCACTGGCTATTCTGCCAACCTAATCTTATAGTTTATACTTAATAATAACTACAATAATTAATTAAATTGCAGTTTCAATAAGGTCTTGTCTTCAAACAAAATCCCTTTGGAGCTCTGATATATAAATAGGCTTTAGTGAAGTAGGAGCAGGGTCTATAATTCTGCTGCTTAGTATTGTCCCTTGTAGGGTCTCAGTGGCTATAAGTCATTTGATCAGAATTCTGGGGCTCCTGGACCATTGTTTGCAATGGGTGCTTTGCATTAGATTCTTTAGATTCTAAGTTTCTGATGTATTGATCACTTAAACCCTCATCATTGGAGTGGGGGAGGGAGAGGAGGAAAGAGAAGAGGAGAGGAGAGGAGAGGAGGGGAGGGGATGAGAGAGGAGAGGAGAGGAGAGGGGAGGAGAGGAGAGGAGAAAGTGTTAAATAAATAGAAACCTGTGTTCTCATCTATATAGAATGCTAGGGAAACAAAAATAAAAGAATAAATCCTAAGTTAAAAAAAATCAACTTTCCGTTGAGGTTCCAAAAGTGATAACTGTTTTTCTTTTGCATGTTAATTGAAAAGGGGATTTATGACCTGTGACATCATAGTCAATCAGTCTCAACTTCACTTTGTAGTTAATAGCAGCTGTGCATATGAGGCTGAGCTTGATGTCCTCTAGTGATTATGTCATTGCTGGCAAACTTCACCCCATGTGCTTGGAGTGATCTAGTTGTTCTTTCTAAGCAGTGTGTACTCACCCTGCGGAGTGAATCATGTTCAAGCTACCCATCTCTCTGTCAGCATCCCCATCAGTCATGGAAAGTGAGATTCTCTGTCTCTTCTTCATCCTTCCAGATTTTATTTCTCTGGGGGCTCAATGAGAAGTGAGGGAAGAAGGAAAGAGAGCAAGGGAAAGGATTAGAGGACATCCTTCAAATATAGATGAAGGTGGAAGGCCACTGTGGAATCTTATATTCTCTTACATGTCACCATACTTGAGGACAGTGTTGTGGTTTGAATGTGATGTGATTAGCTTCTGTTAAAATTCTTCCTGAAATTTGATTCTCAATGGAATGCTATTGAGACTTGGTAGGGCTTCTCCTTCATGAGGGTGTATCTAGGTGGGTTTATTGATCAGTTAGGTGTTATTAGGGCTAGTTCTTAAAGGAACAGCATGGCACCTCATCATCCCTTTTTGCATATGAGCTCATTTTCTAAGTTTGCCCACTGGCTCTGCTTTTCCCATTGTAAGTCACAGCCAATAAGACATTTGACAGATGTGGCTACCTGGTCTTGTAATTGTCAGCCTCCAGATCCGTGGGATTAACAAACCTCTTTTTCTTTTAAGTGTCCCAATCTTGGGTATGTTGCTAAGGCATCAGAAAATGAACTAATACAAACGACTACCTGAAATTCAAAGATATATTTAAGATTATCTTTCTGGTCCAGCAATGCTGTGCAGTTGCATGCAAGCTTGGGGCAAAGATGCTGCAGGGTCAACCAGAAAATGTCCCCACTGTCAACACTTGTTTGTCTCTATGGTCACAAGCTATTTTCCAGAGCAGGGATGTAAGATCTCTTCTTAGTCACAGGTACCCAAGAACTTCTCAGCACCTTGTATGTTCCAGTCCCATTGGATATGGAAAACTGTGGGCAGTCCCATCCCTCCCTCTTCCTGAAAATCTAAAAGCAGAAGTTGGATGCAGAGAGGCAAGCTAGGAAATGATCCTAAGCACTTCAAGTGAGGTAGACAAGAGAACAGGGTTGATACGGGTATACAGTGAAAAGTTACTCCTGTGGACAGCTGGGGCTCAGAACCTTTTGGTGGAAATGTGTCTCATGAGAAGACATGAAAGAAGAGACATTGTCCTACCCACCCTGTCTCCTTGGGTAAATGGTGTCATTTCATATTTATGGTTACAACTGTTCATAGGCAAGATCTCCTGGTGCCAGACAAAGGCTTCTGATGGACAAGAAAGACCCAGAAATTATACATACATGTGGGACATGGGAAGCTGCTTGAAGTTCATGGATTTGGTGCTTATGCCTGCAAATACAGTTATTTGGGTCAAGGGATATAGCCAAAGACATCAGTAGAGGCTGCCACATCCCAGCATTTAAAATAGAGACAGGTGCTTGACAGAGACTCAGCAAAGTTAATCGAATTTGTTGAATATAAAAACATTTCATTATAATCAAGACTAAGGCAGTTTACAACTAGGGCATCCTTCTTAGCTTGGCAGGTTTGCCAAGGAGAAGAAACAGAGAGGAAAAAAACCAGACATGAGTACTGAAAACAAATCTCCGCAGGTTGGGAAAGATTGGTTCATTCAGAATATATTTGTTGAGTGCCTGCCTCTTAAGGACTAAATACTGGTCTCAGTTATAAACAATGCAGCAAAGAATAAACACAAAGTTCTGTACTTGCCTAAGGGTTGTATTCAAATGAGGAGACAAACAATAAGAAGAAAAATAAGTTTATGGTATTTTTGAGTATTCAAAGCTAGGAAGAAAATGTATCAGAAGGGGAAAGGGGGGAGGTGCTGAGGCAGGGGACAAAGGCACACTCAGAAGGTGACTGAATGGGGTCAGGGAATGGCCCTGAAGATACTTATGGGGGAGAATTCCAGGTGGAGGAAGAACAGGTACAAGGAACATGGTTGGCATGTTGGGCCAGCTGCTGCAGCGCACTATGAAGAGTGAGGGTCCAGGGTCATGTGTCAGAAGGAAACTGCGGAACATATCAGGCAGGCTGGGGTGGGAGCATCCCTACAGGTACTGGCAGATCTCCCTCCTTTTTGAGGCAAGAAAGACAAGTAATTTTATTCAACTTCTTAGACTATTAAATATTTTAATATAAATATTTCCCTTACATGTATAAGGCTGCTCATTAAATGATGAGCTACTGTTTTTTTCTAGATTTAATTTTATTTGTCCTAATAAAATAAAATTATCCTTTGAGATATTGACAGCACAATTGATATAATAACATTAAAATTTTTATTTTATGGTTTATTGTGTAAGGAAGAGCACATATATTAGCTGCAACTCTGTATTCAGAAGCCGCAGGATTTATCAAATGATAGCTTAGTAGATAGTCTTATTTCACCCTTAGAAACCACAGCTCGCTCTGGTGGGATCCCAGGGGACTGCCCAGTGTGATGCTTTCAATCATGGGGCACAGTGTGTAAACCCTGAAGGGGTTAGTTACCCCTCCCCACCTTTAAAACCTTTTGTTACTTCTTTGAGAATTTCCTGAAGAAGGTGTTTTCACTCTGCATGAGACAGGAATCCACTAGAGGGATTTCTAGCAAAGATGTAATGAGATTTGGAAACAGTGGAAATCACTGGACCTCACAGAAAAAATGGGGAGTGCTGAAGAGAAGAAAGGGGTCTTGGGGAAGTTTAAGCATAATCACTCCTGCTAACATCTCTATGCAGTTTTACTTTAAGAGGTATTTTTCAGACCGAAAGACAAAAGAAACACTTAACATTCTATTTGAACAGAGTTGGATAAATCTAGAGATTATTCACACACACACACACACACACACACAGAGAGAGAGAGAGAGAGAGAGAGAGAGAGAGAGAGAGAGAGAGAAGAAATTAGCTCTTGGAATTTTCCTGATTCTTCTTGTTACCAAATATGTATCAGAAGTGTGCCGTAATAAATATTAGTTAGGCTATTTCCAAACCATAGGGGGTAGTTTAACTGACGTAGTGTAAGGCAGCCTTTAAGGAAGTGGTGGTTGAATAACTGGGTTTTGAAAAATGAGAAGTTTAGGAAAACCAGAGGACTCAGAGGCACCACCAGCCCTCATCTGAATCAGCTCCAGTCAGGTCTGCTCATAGGGCAGTGGGCAAAGAAAGAGAAATCTGAAGCCAAGGGCCTGGCTATGTGCTTCAAAGGCCCCCCTTTAGCGACCTACTTCTACCAGGTAGCTCCATCTCATAAAGATTCCAAGTCTTTCCAAATATCATCCTTTTTGGGGGGAATAAGCATTTTTGAGAGCCCTAGGGAGATACTTCCAATTCAAACCATAACTCCATTTAAGAGAAACCTAGGTACTGTCACTGCAGAAATAGGAAATGAATGCTGAGCAAGCTCAAACAACAGATCACCACTGGTCTCCACCTGTATCCAGGTTATTCATTATGCATCATTAAAATTAAAAAGTTATGCTGAAGAAAACAGAAACTGGACTCTGTTTAATTTTATTCACCACATTTCATTTGCTCAGAGCTACTCTAAACTGGACAGCACATATACAGAACATTTTTGTTGCCAAAAGAAAGTTCTTTGTATTGTACCATTTTGTGACCTATTAGTTATGAATTTGTACTTATTCTTTTAGTTTATAAAGATGTGTGTTATTTCAAAACATACCCCAGTCTCACTGAATCAAAGTTGTGATCAATGTAGACAGACTATATACTATGATTCACATCTTGCAATCACGGAAACCAAGAGACCCAGGTGAACAAGTAACATAATCACCCAGATAGCCCAATATCATACGCCCGAATTCTGGCTGAGGCCCTTTGCTTCCCAATACAGATCTCCTCATGCATATACAAGCTTAGATGTTCCTGGCAATGTGGTATTATTGTAAAAACAATCATTTTGTTGTCACAGTTTTAGTCCTTATAAATTCCCCCATCAATGAAATAACCACACAACTTTAGCGAATTATCTTTTATGGGACTTTTCAAGGCCACTTTGCCTGTGGGCACCATAACCCGTGACATAAATACCAAGATATACTGACAGATAGAAAATAGTCTGTCATTGGCTGGAGCAGAAACAAGTGAAGAAATTCCTATAGGGTGCCCTTCCAAACCAGCACAGATTTTGGAAGCAAGTTTCCCTAGCCTGTTGGGACCTGTCTTGGTGAGGATGGGTCTGGAATTTGGGAGAACCACGCAGTTTCTCATGAAAGCAGTTTATGGTAGAACTTACAGATCTTAATACTTCATAATTATTTATTTTGTAATTATCAATTTATTTGTGTGTATTTGTGTATGTGTGTGTGGGAGAGGTGCCTCAGTGAAAGTGCAGAGGTCAGAGGACAGCTTATGGGAACTTGAAACTCTAATTTAATTATCAATTGTAGTTATTAGTAAGTATAAATTGTAAGATTAGGCCAGAGGAGCAGCTGGAAGCTTGGCAGAACAGCAGTCAGCCTGGCAGGATATCAGCTGATGGGCCTGGCCCACCTTAACCAGTGACCTGATTTATCTTGGGGTAAGAGCCCTGGACCAAGGGTGGCCTACACCACCTGTAACCTAAACTCTGTTAAGTAATATAAGTTGTTATATTAGGCCAGTAGAATTACTGGAGGTTTGGTGGGAGATTCACCGGTGTTCGATGGGAGTCTGGGAGTCTAATAGCCCTGGATTGCTTGGATTGACGGCCTATAAACTGCTGCAGTCCCTTCCCCAATAATTAAATACACCAAGACCTTTTAATGTTTCAATGCTTAACCCTTAGCTGGGCAGAGTCTCAATTAGCTACTCTAAGTTAACCAATGAAGAGAATGCCTCAGAAGGGCAGTAACCAGATCTCAGCATTGAAATCAGCCTATCAGAAGCAATGTCATTAGCCCTTCCCCCAACAGGAACTGGCCCTCTCCTTCCTTTGTGTGGACTGAAATCAGGTTGTCAGGCTTGCTGGCAAGGGTCCTAACCCTCTGAGCCACCTTGATGTCCCCAAACCACAGTCTTTATAACGAGATTACACAGAAGTTAGGTTTGTTGCATCAGGCATAATAAAACCGGGCTAGCCTGAATGCTGTGGGGATTGGGGCAAGAATAGAACTGGGGTTCCCATGAGCCATGTGCATTATTTCAGCTAAAAATGAAGACAAGCCCAAACCATGTCTTTCTTCTGAACTCCTCACCAGTCTAGGAGGAGCTCTTCCAGTTGTGGCTCTGCCTGGAGAGTCTAAAGACATACCCACTTCTGCTGGTCCACAGCAGGCGAGTGCTAGGTTTCAAGCCCTTGCTCTTCAGTGGTGACTGGACATATCCTCATCTGGAATGGGGTTTGACTGAAATACCTCAGGGAGCCAGAGAGGGCATGTTCTTCCCTACAGCCCCTCACTTCTGTTATTAAGGATTTCCAGACAGTTCTGAGCATCTTGTAAATCATACTTCTGAACAGTAAGAAGGAGGGGACACTTAGGTTTGGAGTAATCCAGCAAGCTGAGGAGCATCTGTTCCTCAGGTTTTCCCAGGACTGGGGATGTCTTTTGTTGTGTTATATTTCTGTACTTCCTTCTGTACTTTGCAGGGCTCTTTCCAGCATCCTCTAGTCCACAGATGCTAGTTAAGGTTGTTCCAAACCCCTCTTCCACGAGCTCTTTCTCATAAGACAAATCAAAATGAAACTAAGCAAATAGCAATAACCTCTGTTTTGTTTCACTAGGACACTCTGTAACAGAGGCCCTTGGAGTAGCCTTGTTAGGTCTCTCCAGGTCTCACAGCCAGATTACAAACTTTCATTATTTTATAATCACATCTTGGGACATTTTATTCCATCTGTGAATTGTGGTTCAGTAGTAAGCTCATCTAGAGTGGGGTTTGACTGAAATATCTCAGGGAGCCAGAGAGAGCATGTTCTTCTCCCCACCCCTCACTTCTATTATTAAGGATTTGTTTAAAGGGAGGGTTTAAATACACTGGCGGATGTTTTGGTAAAATGAGGCTACGTCATCACGGAGGGAAACTATTCCTACTCTTGATAAGCTTTATTCACAATCTGATTGCTACCTGGGAACAGCTCAAAGAGCCTGAAGGTGCAGCCATGAAGAACAGAGGGGTAGAGGGAACACCAGGATGGAGAGGTGCACAGCTGACCCATAGTTCTAAGGCTGAGGGCTGAGCGTCGTTCACTGAATCTATTTCAAGATAATATAATTTTATCCTCTTGAGTGGGGTGATAGCAGCCGTGGTGCGTGTCTCTTGTATTTTCCAACCGAAGGAAGGGAAATCTAAGTTCCAACTGGCAAGGGGCAGTTTCGTCTCGGCACCATATCGTCTGATGCCATGTGCCCTCTGTCAGCTTGAGTTACCATAATGGGGCACTGCAGACTGTAAAACCTCTTACAGTTCTGGATAAACCCACTGCCTGTTCATCTGTCAGGGGAATTTCTCCTTCCTATAATCACTCTGATCCTACCACAGGAACCCAACCTGCATTCTCTCATCCCACTCTAACTTACGGAGGCCTAGCTCCAAAGAGGACGTCGCAAGGGCAGCCTGCTGCTTCATTGTAAGGAGCTGGGTCTAGAAGGCTAGACCAGAATTCATTCGGTTCCCCACAGAGATGGCCATCTGCTTGCTCACTACCCATTGGATACTTGCTTCAGAGCATAGAATTCATAATTTAAATGCTCTGTAATAATTTTTGAATTATAAATGTAATGCATATATCTGATAGTTAATAGGGAATTATTACAGAAAATAAACCCATAATGCCACCAAACACTAGCAACTGGTTTCTTCTCTGTAAGTTTACATAAAGATATATCTATACAAACCACAGAGAACATGTTTTAAAACAAAATTTGAGCTGTAGTTTTTTTTCAACCTTTCTTTTCCTTTTCCAATTTTTTTTTTTGAAATTGTAATACAATTATGTCATTTCTTCCTTCGGTTTCCTCACTTCAAACCCACGCAAATAGCACACCTTGTTCTCTTTCAAATGCATGGCCTCCCTCTTCATTAACTGCTGTTATATAAATGTGTGTGTGTGTGTTCTAAATATGTAAGCACAACCTGCTCAGTCAGTCTGTTCACTGTTACTTGTATGTATGGTTTCAGGGCTGACCATTTGGTACTGGGTACCCAACTGGTGTGCTCTTCCCTGGGGGAGACTATTTCTCTCACTCTTAGCGTGCCTCAGCTGCCTGTAGTTTTTGGTTGGAATAGAGGTTGGCTTTAAATTTATTTTTCACCTTCTTTGCTCTCTGTATCATGGATCATGCACCTACGCTTCTTGTATTGTTCTGAGGGATTCTGTCTTCTTTTAACCCTCCTACTTTTATGAAAAGTGTTTATTTTTATTTTAAATATATGAGGGTTGGATTTGCTGGTGTGTGTGTGTGTGTGTGTGTGTGTGTGTGTGTGTGTGTGCATGCAGTGCCTGCACAGGGCGTCAGAAGCTCTGAAACTGGAGGTACGAATGGTTGTGAACTGTCATATAGGTGCTAGGAACTGAACCCTGCTTCTCAGGCAGAGAAGCCAGTGTTCTCAACCACTGAGCTATCTTTCCAGGCCCAACTGTTTAGTTTTTAACCTTTAATTTTATAATGACAACTTTACTATTTTGAATGATCAAATAAAGAAATACTGCCTTTTCATATATAAAAAATATATAAATAAAGATATATCTAAATATATATTAGATAAAGATATAGCTATGTGTGTTTGTACATATATATCTAATATATATTAAAGAGTTTTAGATAAAGAATTTGACACATCTTTCCTCTAGATAACATTGGTTTGTGGCAGAACAGTAACTTTAATGGGTTTTAGATTTGCAGTTATTATTTCTAAAAACTGGATACACACACAGACACAGGGAACTATCATGTATGTAAATTGTGTACTTTATCACAAAGGATTTGATTTGGCAATTTTTCTGTGCTAAATGTTTCTATAAGGTAGAAATATTCAAAGAGTTGACAGGCTCCTCAGTGAGCGCCCCATATTCTCAGATGAACTCTCCCTCTGATTGGGCAAAGCTTCAGATACAAACAGCCATTCAGAACCACAGCTGTAGGCTAGATTGCCTGGGACGCAGGCCTTATTCTGTCCCCTGTGCCATGGATATGTCTGGGACAGTTCTGATGCCAGGAGGCCAGCACATACAATGATGCCTTCTTCAGGAAGCGAGACAGGAGGATGACACTGCTCTAAACCCTCCAGTTCCCGGTCCCTGAAGACCCCTTTAAGTTTCTTCCTTCTGCTGAACTCCATGTTTGTTTCTGTTTGGGCAAGAAGCATGCTCTTAGAAGAGCAATGCCTGAGCCCTTAGAGCATGATAATATGATTGAACTTGGAGGCTCTGACTTTATTTTGCTACAGTGTTGATATGTTTAGACAGGATGTTGTCTTTTTTTTTTTTTTTTGTATAACACTGGGCTCTGCAGGTGATGTGACAGGCAGCAGAGAGGCCAAGCTGAATGTAAAGGCCTTGATGTGAACAGCATCATGCCAAGCTGGTGTCAGAGAAGGACCAGACAGGAGTCAGGGGAGAATGGGACTTTGCCCTCTGACAGTGTGGCCCTATCTCCGAGGCTTACCTTTTAAAGTTGTAGTCTGAAAGGCTGACATGTGAACGGTGCAGCCACTATTTTCAAAGGTAGACACGCTGTTAATTCACTAGTAATGTTCGCGTCGTAATTATTCCTGGCTTGTTTACTGTTTGTGTTTTTTGAGTGCCAAAAATTATAACCTTCAAAAAATGTGCCACAAAACAGATGAAGCAGAGAACTACCAAGCTGGAACTTTTTTATTGTTAGTGAGAGACACAGCCAAGTCACGCTATTTCCAAGAGAAAAGAATGGCAGAGGAAGCAGCCAAACTACAAATGATGCTTTATGGGTTCAGCTTTGCTTTCATTCAAGTTAACCCTGGGCAGTGTTTTGGTTCTGCCAGCTTTTAACTACAGGAGAGATCTCCCATCAGAGAGTTACAACCAATAACAAAAATTTCCATTTTTCAGAAAAACAATTCATTTAGTTACCATTTAAACTGCCCTCCCCTCTAGGAGTTGATACTGGGACTTAAAAGCATAGAGGCATTTCTTTTGTTTAGATAACTCATGTATTTTCAGTTTCCCAGTTTACTCTTTTTCTTTTTAACCTTAACTTCTGTGTTCTCAGAGTCTTAATTTTCAAATAATTTTGGTTCTTTTCTAGAGACACAAATTGACTTCTCTTGCAAAAATAGGAGAATACCTTACATTACCATGACTAATTTATGTTTCTGATTTCTCAGTTTCTTCTTTCTTATGTTTGTCTCCAGGCCACGAATTTGCAATGCACTTTTATTTTATCTCCTTTTGCTTTGTGTGGTTTTTGAGAGCACATGCCTGGTGCACAGTGAAATATGGTTTATATTGTACCATCCTCTAACTCTTTGCCATCCCTCCTCCTAAAGTCCTCAGAACTTGCCTAAAGTTTCTGTTCAGATCTTTAGAGACAGGTCTGTTAAGTTCCAGGGTTACGCCATTCCCCATCCCACATGACAAACAGACTGAAGAAGACCGTGTCTAGAGTATTGGCTATCAGAGCTGTGCTAGACTTCATTAGGTAATTCCCTCCCCACCCAACCTGTGGACTCTAATACATAAAGTAGCCATATATGGGTTGGAGAGTTGATTGGGAGATCTGGGTTTGGTTCCATGCAGCAGCATGGTGGCTTACAACCATCTGTAACTCCAGTTCCAAAGGATCTAGCGCCCTCTTCTGGCCTTCATGAACACTGCATGCAAGAGGTGCACAGACTCCTGCCAGCAAAGCACCCATACCCATAAAATAAATAAACCTCAGAATGGCTAAGATCAAAAGCTCAAATGACAGCACATGCTGGCGAGGGTGTGGAGAAAGGGGAACACTATTCCACTGCTGGTGGGAATGCAGGCTTGTGCCACCACTATGGAGGTCAGTCTGGCGATATCTTAGAAAACTTGGAATAGCTTTGCCTCGGGACCCAGCCATACCACTTCTGGGAATACATCCCAATGACTCCTCACCAAATCACAAGGAAGTTTCCTCATCTATGTTCATAGCAGCCTTATTTGTAACAGCTAGAAACTGGAAACAACCCAGATGTCCCTCAACGGAAGAATGGATTAAAAAACTGTGATACATCTACACAATGGAATACTACTCAGCTATCAGAAACAACGAAATAATGCAATTTGCAGCCAAATGGATAGAACTAGAGAAGCTCGTCCTGAGTGAGCTAACCCAGACTCAGAAAGATGCACATGGCATCCATTCACTTATAGTAGGATTTTAGCCATATAGTTCAGGATAACTATACTACAACCAATGCACCAAAGGAAACATGAACATAGACTTTTTTTCCTGTCAGTGAGACACTTTGCCCTAGTGGTGCTGCCTTGTAGACCCCCAGTGTATGTGGAGGCTCTTGGTCCTCAAATGACTGCTGAACTGGGGCAGGGGACTGATATGTAGGGACACTCCACTCCAGAGGAGTGGGATGGAAGGGAGAGGGGATAGAGGGTGGGAGGGCAGGACTGGGAGGGGTAGAAAGAGGGCACTGTGATGGAGATGTAACCTGAAGTAATAAATAAATATTTAAAAAATAAATAAATAAAGCTCTCATTTTGAAATAAGTCTTTGGGAAAAAAAACCCAAACCCAAATGTACACATTTCCCCTATAGTCCCTGCTAACTCCATATAAAGGCCATTTACAGGCCTTGTTCCTTAACTCTTTAATTTCTAGTGATGAGGTACAAGTAAGGATAGATTGTGTATGCCTACTTTTGTCTATTGGTCAGCGACATGGATAAAGAATTATATTTAGCATGTTGTAGTTTTAAAAAGTCTCTGTTGAGACTCCCTCAGCCCAATGATTTCTTTATGTTGTTTTGTCTTGCCTATAGTAAAATAATTACAATGTGTATCACACATTATTTATACTGTGGAGATATGTTGGTCTTGTTCATGTAGAACTCTGAGCATAATTCCTTTTCAGTGTATTGGAAATCATTGATATTAGTAGTTTTCATTGCTGTGGTAGTCCATTGCGTCTCTTCCTTTCTTCACTTCTTCCCTCCCTTTCCCTTCTTCCAAGCACCCCAACCCCCATCCTCTCACCTCACAGCACTCTCAGAAGTGATTCACTGCTGAATAATAAATGGCTTTTTGACTGAAAGGCATTTAGACAACTAGGCTGAAAATGATCAAGATGTCCTTGGCACTTGTAATTCAGTAGAAAATAAAATACAACAACCTTCTGCTGTATCAAACTATATTTTCCATAGCTGGGAATTTGAGAATAAGTATCCAGTTCATTTACTGAGATGGCTGAATAACAACTCTGTGAGGATTGGCACATGAATGAGCAGACGACTGGCCACACTTAAACCACACTTTCTCTAAAGACCCCTATGCAATGACTCTTTTCTCCAGTGCTGGGCCTGAGAACATTTCCACCCTAAAGAGGAGATAAAGTCTACTCAGTATTTATACAAGCAATTTCTCATCAAAGTATGGAGGTGTATTTTCATTGGAAAGGAAATAGAGTTAATAAATCTATAGTAAGTTAGAGTCCAATTTTAGACAAAAATTCAATCTCTTTTTCAGAACTTAGAAACAGTCTACTGCTTTGAAATTAATCTCTTTTCTTTGTTCTTTCTTTTTTTTTTCTTTGATCTGCTAAGGAGAAGTGAAACAGTCCAAATAAAAGTAGCAGAAAATAGACAGAAGGTAACTTAGAAATGAATAAAATTTGTTTCTTTTGTGTTCTTTACAAAGGAAAAAACCAAACCATACAAAACAAAACAAACAAACAAACAAACAAACAAAAAACCACCCCTCCACACATTTAGCTAGGTGTGGTGGCGCACACCTTTAATTCCAGTACTTGGGAGGCAGAGGCAGGGGGGTCTCTGTGAGTTTGAGGCCAGCTTCATCTACAAGGTGAGTCCAGGACAGTCAGAGCTATTATACAGAGAAACCCTGTCTCTAAAAACCAAACCAAACCAAACAACAACAATGACAAAAGCAATAACAACAAAAACTCCAAAACTACCACCCCCCCAAAAAAAAAGCCAAGTAGTTACAGCTATATAGTAGAATAGTGAATACTCAATGCACTTCCCCCCCCCTAGAGTCAGGGTCTCATGTAGCCAACAATGATCTAGAACTCTGGATCCCCTTGCCTCCAGCTCTCCAGTGGTGGATTTCATGTGTGTGCCATCTGGAGGATTGGACCTATAGTTTTATTAGTGAACATTTGCATAATTAAGTATGTAACCAGAGTAGTCAGAATCAGAATCTTGATATATTTAATCTGTTTAAAGTTAGGAGAACTGGCATGTTACTTATAAAGAGAGCTTCCATGAAACAACCCATAGCAGGTGGACAGGACTGATATGATTTGCAAGCCCCAGCCTGAATTACTGGTGAGTTGGGAAAATATAGCAGTGACTGAACAGGTCAGATGAGCCAGTGAACATTTGGGCCATGTTGTACTCAATCTTATCTACTTTCCCAATTGCCTTTATCACTCATTGGATCATAGACATGTTGAATGGACTAACTTCTGGATATGGGTGACAGGCCACATTCTTGAGTGTAGGATATGGTGTTTTATGGTGGCCCTCAGCGAATTGGATGACACAATCTAGGAGTGTGGGGGAAGACGGTTTTGAATGGAGAAAAACAAAAAGAAACAAAAATGAAAGACATGACTGCTTCTAGGTAAGGTGGAGGAGAAAGTTTACTGTAGATAAAAGGAGAACATATCCAGAGGCAGGGATATCTGAGAGAGTCCCGAGTGAACATGACCCAGAGCCAGGCCCTGTGAGGAGAGGGGCAAAAGGAGAGTGGAGAGCCACAAGACTAAAAGGTAGACAAAAGCATCTGATAACCAAAATTGCTAGATTCTATAGGGAAGGGCAGTCCAGACCCTGGGCTGGAGAAGTTTAGGTTAGGGGTGGGGCATGCCAGCCATACCTCCTAACAGTTACCAACTGAAGGATGCTAGGAGAACCTGGCAGCCAGGTCTGCTTTGACGTGTTAAATAGGCATTTCAGTTAGTAATTTGTCCTGGTTTTAGCTCCCTGCATGTAAAATGCAGTGGAAATTGGGGCTCCACTTCCTGCTTCCCTCAAAGACTGTAATGTACTGAAACCTTTGTACATTTTCTTAAGAAGTCCAATCTTCCGGGCAAACATGACTGCTGACTGCTACACCCAAGAACTGTTGGGCAATACCAAGGATTCTAACACGAGGGTAACTGGGATTCAAAAAGAAGAAAGAGATGGTTCAGGTGTGTGTGTGTGTGTGGGGGGGGGGATTTGAAGAGCTAATGTCAGAGAATTCTACAAAATTGTCACAGAAACTAAGTCATCTATCTAGGAATCATGGAAAGTGCAGGAATAGTCTACATAGCCAATTTGACTGATTTTTAGGATAGAACCTCTGAGTATGTCTATAGGGCATTTCTACAAAGATTTAACTGAAGAGGTAGCGTGTACTCGGAATGTGGGTGACACCAAACCTACCATAGGCTGGGTTCCCAGACTGCCTAGAAAGGAGGAAGAAAATGTGGCATCAGCATTTATTTCTCTCCAATTCCCATGGTGAGCCATGGTCTGCTGCTTCATGCTCTTACTACAATGACTTCCCCATTACAATGGGCAACATCCTCAAACTGGAGTCAAAACAAAGCCTTTTCCTTACATTGTTTTGGTAGGTGTTTCGTCACAGCAATAAGAAAGTGACTGATACGAACATGTAGTTTTTAAGAGAGAAAGAACCACAGACTGCTCATAATTGCATACCTAAGGATACACCGAGAGGATTGAAAATTGAAGCACAAGATGAAATTTGAATGACAGCCAGGCAAAAGCAAGCATTATAGGAAGAGGAACTAAGATACACTGGAGCACAAAGAATTACAGAAAACTGCCTGACAGGAGCTCTGCAAGTTGGATGAAGATGGAGCAACAGCGTGAGGATGCTGAACCAAAAATATTAGCTGACCATAAATTCTATGCCTCAATATATATAGATAATAGGTAATATATGCATATAGGATGTTTTTCAAAATAAAAGAAAGTACAGATTTTTCCTGCTAAGGCTAAAAGAGACAGGGAATTAATATTTTTAGCAATTTTCTACAAGGGGTTTTTAAAAGACATTCCTAAGGGAGATAGACTATACTACCAACCTGCAATGTACATATATGAAAAGACAGTCACTGTTAACATAATTAATGAAGGTAAGATGAAGTGTCAGCTATCTTTGTCTTTAATTGCCCTAGATCAGCGATTGTCAACCTTTGGATCTCCTCCTCCCTTCCTCCTATCCTGGGTATCCTGCTGTGTCACATTGGCAATATCTGGATGCAGTTTTGGCTGCCAGGGCTGTGATCGTGTTTGCACATATAATAGGTAGCAGCGTGGGATGCTCCTACAGGACTGATGCAGAGGGTAGTCCAATAACAGGGTCGTCCGGTCTAGCACATCAGTGTTGCTAAAGTCAGGATCAGAACTGCTGCGCTAAAAGACAACTGTCTAAAGTAAAAATAACAAAACTGATTTGGTAAGGAATCATTTGGATGTATACCCAGAAGTGGCTGGTATGGCTGGGTCCCGAGGTAGAGCTATTCCAAGTTTTCTAAGATATCGCCAGACTGAACTCCATAGTGGTGGCACAAGCCTGCACTCCCACCAGCAATGGAGGAGAGTTTCCGTTTCTCCACAACCTTGCTAGCATGTGCTGTCACCAAATCACAAGGAAGTTTCCTCATCTATGTTCATAGCAGTTTTATTTGTAATAGCTAGAAACTGGAAACAACTCCGATGTCCCTCAACTGAAGAACGGATTAAAAAACTGTGGTACATCTACACAATGGAATACTACTCAGCTATCAGAAACAATGAAATCATGCAATTTGCAGCCAAATGGATGGAACTACTGAAGCTCATCCTGAGTGAGCTAACCCAGACTCAGAAGGATGCACATGACATCTATTCACGTATAGTCGGATTTTAGCCATATAGTACAGGATAACTATACTACAACCAATACACCAAAAGGAACAGGAACATAGTCTTTGTTACCTATCAATGAGACACTTTGCCCTAGTGGTGCTGCCTTGTAGGCCCCCAGTGTATGAGGAGGCTCTTGACCCTCATATGACTGCTGAACTGGGGTGGGGGACTGTTCTGTAGGGACACTCCACTCCAGAGGAGTGGGATGGAAGGGATAGGGGGTAGAGGGTGGGAGGGTGGGAGGGCGGGACTGGGAGGGGTGGAAAGAGGACACTGTGATGGATATGTAACCTGAAGTAATAAATAAATATTAAAAAACTGTATTTTGTGGCCATAAAATCTGTCAAAAATGCAGGCTATACTAGTACTATGATTTTGATGTGGTTTGTCCCTATCAAAACTTATGGGAATTTGGTTCCTGACACTTTGGAAGGTGGAGCATTCAGGGATTGGTGGCCTTCTTATGACCCTAGATTAGTTCTCATGTGAATGAAGTTATTCTCTTGGGAGTGAGTGCTATATGATGGGCTGGCTCCTTTGTCCCCTCTCTCTTTGTGCCTGACACCCTTCTGCTGTTTTCCACTTATAGACCACATGAGTCTCTTACTGGAGGCCAATCAGGCATGACCACCTGATCTTAGACTCACAGCCTCCAGAACTATGAGTTAAAAATCCATGTTTTCTTTATAGTGTACCTACCCAGTGCTAATTGTTCTTATAGTAGAAAATGGACTAAGACAGACAGAAAGTACAAATTGCGACTACATTGTTGTAAATCATGTTCTTACACAACACAGGAGATGTTTAAGATAGACTTGTCAGGTGCAGATGTGTATTTTAAAACCTAGGGCAACCCTTCAAACAACAGAGGTACAGAACAATTGAATACTTCTAGCTAAAGAAGAGAAAGATTAAAATGGGGGGAACCCCTCCAAATCCTCAAAATAAACAGACACATAAAACAGCTAGGAAGACAGTGGGTTTTAATTTTACTGTTTCAATAATCTCATAAAGCCCATTTTATGAGTCCTGTATTACATTAGTGCCCAAACCAAGCAGACATAACAAGAAAATAAAAAATTCATGCTAATGTCCTTGATATTTATTTATTTATTTATTTATTTATTTATTTATTTATTTATTTATACAACTGTCCTCCCAAAACACTGGCAAATTAAATCTAGACATATATACAAAAATACCATAGAATAAAGTTGGGTTTATCTGGAGTAAATAACACTAATTCAAAACTGGAATAATCATGTTAATGATGTGAAAAACAAAAGCCTGAAGAGACTCGGTCTCAGAAAATAAGGTGAAAAGTGATAGAGTAAGACACTCAAGACTGTCTTCTGACCTCCACGTACGTGTGGTCCTGGACGGACACACACACACACACACACACACACACACACACACACAGACATACACACATATTCACAGACACACACACAGACACACACACATACACACACATATTCACACACACAGACACACAGAGACACACACAGACACACACACACACACACCCCAACAAAAAGAAACTAACCCCATGATCCTTTGACTAGAGCAGAAAAAGTACTTGATAACATGAACCATCCAGTGATAATCAAAGGTCTCAGAAAACTGGATACAGATTGAACTTTCTCCAGCTGAAAAAAAAAATCACCACAGATAACATCATTTTAATGGTGAGAGGCTGAAGTGCTGCTATCTGAAATGAAGTGGGAAGTAGGCTTGTCCCCCTTACCACGTCTATGATTTATAGTATTATTTGTCTTATCCAATGTGGTGTCAATAAACAGAACCAAAAGCACATACAATGAAAAAAGAAGTTGCCCTTTTTGCAGAAGACATGGTTATCTATGAACCATCAAGACATTTACAAAAAGTTCCTAGAGTGAATAAGTACATGCATCAGAGTTGTAGACTTCAAAGTCAATACTTTGAAGAATAGAAATCAATTATATTTTGACACACTAGCAAGAGTGATTCAGAAACCATGATTTAAAATATTTGCTATGGCTTAAATGCAAATGCATTTACTATGGCTTACATACAAATCTAAGAAAACATGCATACAGTTTATACACTAAAGCATACTGATTGCTGATGAAAAGAACCAAAGAGGACTTAGATGAGGAGACGTACTCTGTTCATGGAGTGGATGACTCAGTTCTCTCTCACCTGACTCATAGAGGGAATGCAGTACAAACTGTGGTGGTTTGAATGAGAATGGCCTCCATAGGTTCATATATTTGAATCATTAATCCCCAGTAGGTGGAACTATTTGAGAAATGTTAGAAGGTGTGGCCTGTTTAAGGACATGCTGGAAATGTCACTGGGGATAGATTTTGGGATTTTTAAAAGACTCATGCTATTCTGAGTCTCTCTCAACCTTGTAGTTGCCTTCAAGATGTGATCTCTTTTCAACTCTGTGCCTGCCTGCTTCCATGATACTTGTCATAATGATCACGGACTCTAGCCCTCTGAAACTGTAAGCCCAAATAAAATTCTTTCTTTTTTTCAAGTTACACCTCCCAACACCTTCCTAGATTTAAATTTAATATTAGGAAGGGAGGCCCCCCTTTTTAAAAAAGACTCATTTATTTACTTTATGAATATGAGCGCTGTATCTGCATGTACACCTATATGCCAGAAGAGGGCAACAGATCACACTATAGATGGCTGTGAGTCACCATGTGGTTGCTGGGAATTGAACTCAAGCACCTCTGGAAGAGCAGACAGTGCTCTTAGCCACTGAACCATTTCTCCAGCCCACTTTCTTTCTTTTTTTAAGTTGCCTTACTCATAGTATCTACTCACAGCAATAGATAGGTAATTAAGACACCAGTCAAAACCTTAACAAGATTTACCTTGAAAATATTGGAGATCACTTTCTTGAGTTCATATACAAAAGTTGTTGAAATCCAGTAGACAGTTTAGACAAAGAAGAATGATGTTTGAAGAATCTTACTGTAGTAATACTACTTTCAGTAGTATTCAGGGTGATGTAATGTTGGTGAAAGGTGATTGACACATGGACCATTAGCAAACAGACCTACACTACAGTGGTCTTTTCAACTAGTGATTTTGGAATGGCCCATCATTCACTGGGGGCAGGGAGAGCACTTCAGTTTTATATTTTGTGAAAAAAAATGAATGCAATTGGATCAAGTTGCATTTTTTTTTTACAAGAAAATGTGGTGTCAGCCACAGTCACCACTTTCAAGCTGTTCCAGCCAGAGAGAAACTCCCCCTAAGTAATTTCCTGCTGCTCATGGCCACCCTGGCCAGAGATGTCCCCGTGCTGCCACCTAGAGAATGTAGAGGAAAACGTGGCTTTCACCCAGGGGACCTTGTCCCAGCTCTTCTAGATAACTTCCCTAGACCTGTTTCTGTCTGCAATGGCATCCCAGTTCCTGCCATCTAAGCTGGCAGGTGTGGAAGGGTAGTCAAGAGATTTCTGCCATCTGCATTGCTCTTTGGGAGCAATATAACTGCTCATTATTTACTTGTCATAGTCCCCAGATGCTGTGTTACATGATTCTGTCTAGGTTCTGACCAAGATTTCTTGTAATTTTAATAATATGATGTATGTTTATATGGACCTGGCCAATCAGGACCACGAATTTTCTCCCTCGATTTATCCCCAGCTTGTTGACCAAGGATATCCATTTCCTTTGGCTAGCAGTTGGTTTGAAGTAGGAGCAACATTGAGTTCTGACCAACATGACAGGAAGCTTGAAGTTTCTGGGGGAGGTATTTCTTTCTGATAAAGAGAGCTCCATTGAAAAAATTTCCCCCTTTCCTGCCACTGGGTGTTAGTATCTGAGAACATGATGTTGGGGTCACTGGCTACCATCTTACACCCAGAAAAGAAAACCCAGAAAACCATACAGGAGCAAAGTGGTTGACAAAAACCTAGAACCACCCACCTTCACACTTTTATATATGTCGGATCATGCATTCCCAATGTTTAAGCATTTTTCAATGAGGTTCAGGACTCACACTCTGAGTCATTCTAATGATGAACTAATATGTACTACATTTCCAACTTAGATATTCACTCAACCACAAAATAATTATAGAATTAATAATTATCTCTCAATAGTTTTAAAATTCTATTTGAAACAGGCTTTTGAGTTGGTTGAAAACTTGACATGTGAAAAATTTGTTTGATGCTTTGGGACTATATAGCAAAAGCGAACGTATAATTTCAAGATAAATATAGATTGTAATAGAATTATTCTTGATGTTTTTGGACTGGAAAATATTTTACTGTTAAATTCTTTTACTCATCATTCAAAATATTAACTGGGTATCCATTATGAACAGGAGCTGGAGACCAAGATGATAGCCAGAAATGTTTATTATTTTTTGAAATCATAGAGGATAGAGATGCATAAACAGATGGTCTAGTTAAAAATTCAGAGTGATAAAGCTAATATAAATATACGGATTTATAATCCATTAGAGCAATATCAAAGAAGCATAGTCTTTTGTTCTATATGGATTATGTATTTTATAAATGGGTACAGTAAATCCATTTGGCACTGGTTATCAGGTAAACTGTTTCTGATAATATAAGACTTCCAGGTATGTCTGTTTTTGTAATAGAAAGAAGCCAAACATGGCCCCTGTGTATTAGCCCCTAACTTGTTTCCTTTCTTCACAGCACATTTTTAAAAACAAAAATCCTGCATGAGCCGAGCTGAAATTCTTTCAGTCAAAGTTAGCCAAGGTAAGCATATTTCCAGTGACTTGCAGTATACCCTTATACATTAATATGATTTAAAGCTGCATTCTGCTTCTGCTGAATACATATAACATAAACCATGGTGGCCATTGATAACAGTCCATGGGCCTACACAGTCCCCAAAGTGCTGCTGTCTGTTAGGGCCCTTCTATAAAGAGCCCTTAAGACTGATGCTCAGCAGGACCTGTGGGGTCTCTCTTGTCCTTTTCCCTTTCAGGGTGGTGGCCCCACAGCACTGTCTGGGGAAGGGGTCTGCTGGGTGGTACTTCTTCTATAACTCTGTTGCCCTGCCCTTTCATGGTTCTGTTTGCCTTGGTAATCTCCCATATTGTCAAATTCAGCACAGATTTCTGCTATATATTTTTT
Source organism: Lophiomys imhausi (assembly GCA_907164525.1). Classification (NCBI taxonomy): domain Eukaryota; kingdom Metazoa; phylum Chordata; class Mammalia; order Rodentia; family Muridae; genus Lophiomys; species Lophiomys imhausi. The sequence goes on along the minus strand of CAJQZJ010032150.1, from coordinate 3,324,151 downwards.
TGTTTTGGTTTTCATTTTAAAGAAGGTTCAGTCTTTAAAATTCTGTGTTTTGTATGTTTTTGGATGGATCCTTTTGCCCTTCCTTCAAATATTTGTCTAAATCATGTCAGGGAGTTTTTCCTTGACCATCCTTGCTGAGGTTATAAAGTACCTTCCATTCACCTCCCTGCAGGTCCTAATCTCATTTATCTTGCTGTGTTATATCTTAATCCCCAAGTACCTATCACCTTCTAATATGCTAGTCACTTTTACTATTTCAAATCTTATTTATTTATTTATCTATTTACTGAGATAGAGTTTCTATGTGTGACAGCCCTTCTGGCTGTTCCAGAACTCACTTTGTAGACCAGGCTGGCTTTGAATTTTCATAGATCCTCCTACTTCTGTCTCCCAAGTGGTGGTATTAAAGGCATGCCCAGTTTACTATTTCATATCTTTACTGGAATATTTTTTCCAGAACTTGAAGACCCTGATTTATAGTCAATCATTTTAAATGCTGGTGCTGATAACAAAAGCAAGGCTATTCCTGGGCAGGTAGCCCAGTGCTTTTCCTTAGCAGAGTTTAAGTTCAGCTCTTTATTCATAGAGTTAGAAATTACACCAAACTACATCATAGTTACAGTTCTTTTTCTTTGTACCTGTTTGGTACTTAGTAAGCATCTCATCATGAAGACTTGTTTTATTTATTTATTTATTTCTGTTCTGGAAGTCTATGCGAGCATAACATACTATACATAGCTACTTTTCTGGTGAAGTGATTAAATGCTGTGATGAGAAACAAATTTTTTTTAAAAGTGTATTTTGGCTTAAAGTCAGAGTGGGAGTTGAGAAGTCACATCTTCAACTGATAAAAATGAAGCAGAAAGAGGAATCTTCAAAGCCCACCCCAGTGACATCCTTCCTCTAATAAGCTGCATCTCCCTATAACCTCAAACAGTGCCACCAACTGGTGACCAAGTCTTCACATGCATGAGAATGTGGAGGACATTTCTCATTCAAAACATCACGATCTACTCCCTGCCCACATAGGCTCATAGGTATGCCATAACAAAAAGTTCATTTAGTCCAGCTTGAAAACTCCTCATAGTTTTTCTCAGTCCCAACACTGTTTAAAAGTTAAAAGTCAAAACAACAACAACAACAACAAAAACCCAAATCATATACTTCCATCATACAACAGCCTAGAATATCCATTACAGTTCCAAAATGGAGGAATGGGGAAATAGGGGAGAAATACTAGACCAAAGATAGACCAACACCCAGAGGACAAACACTAAATCCTATAGCCCCATGTCTAGTGTCTGGGGCTTTACAGAGTTTAGAGGGCTTAGTCTCTCCAGCTTTGCTGCCTACAACACAACTCTCTCTGGGGCTTGTCTCTCCTCCCACCCATAGCTTGCTCAGCCTGTTTTCTTATATAACCCAGGGCCACATGCATGCCTAGGGGTGGGGCACTGCCCACAGTGAGCTGGCCTCTCCAGCACCAATTACAAATCAAGAAAATGTCCAAGGTCTTGCCTACAGGCCAATCTGCTAGAGGCATTTCCTCAGTAGAGAGCCCCTTTTCCTGGATATATCTTGGATTGTGCCAACTTTACAGAAGCCAGCCAGTTCAGAGCCGATTGGCATGGTATGACCATCAACTGTTCCACCTTGGCTCCTGTGTTGGACACCTACTCTTCAGCTGGTGGAGTTATTTTGGGATGCTTTGGAAACTTTAAGAAGTGGGCCTAGGTGCTGGGGATGTGTACTTAGGTGCTATATCTTGTCTCAGGCTCCTCTGTTGTTCTTTCCACTCCTTGGCTGCCATGAGAAAGCCTCCTTCCCCACAGTGCCATTGAGGTTCAGTCCCACAGGTGGCTCAGGAGTAGGACTGCAGCCTAGGACTATGAGCCGAAACCTCTCAAACTGTGAGCTGAAATAAGTCACTCCTATTTTGTAAGTTTTCCAGTCAGGTATGGTGTCAGTGAGGAGTTGTTCTCGCACACTTCTCATATGACTGAGGACAGGCAGGCTGACAGATTGCTTGTGTAAGGATGTCATCTTTTGGGTGTAAGTTACTCTTAGGGATTATGAGTTATAGGAGAAGATTTGAGATCCCTTGCTGTCTGGCTTTCCTAAAAAGCCAACGCTTCGTCCCAGTGCTCAAATCTAGCATTTCAGAGAGCTGTACCCACTGCTCTGGTTAGAAAGTAAAGCTAGAGGGGCTGGAGAGGTGGCTCAGCGGTTAAGAGCACTGTCTGCTCTTCCAAAGGTCCTGAGTTCAATTCCCAGCAACCACATGGTGGCTCACAACCATCTGTACTGGAATCTTCTGCCCTCTTCTGGCATGCAGGGGTACAAGCAGATAGAGCACTCACATGTAAAATAAATAAATCTTAAAAAAAAAGAAAGTAAAGCTAGAGCCCTCGCTTTCCATTGTTTTCTTTATTTCAGTGTGTGTGTGTGTGTGTGTGTGTGTGTGTGTGTGTGTGTGTGTGTG
>CAJQZJ010032150.1:3309455-3321659 GCA_907164525.1 Lophiomys imhausi | reverse complement strand
GTGTGTGTGTGTGTGTGTGTGTGTGTGTGTGTGTGTGTGTGTGTGTGTGTGTGTGTAGGTGTCTGGACTGTGGGTTTTCAGCTCCAACACTTCCTCCAGGTCTGTGGTCCTCACTCTCATCATTGGAAGCACCCAAGCAGCTTTAGAGACCACTGAAGTATTTGGTCTGAGTTGCAACTTGGATTTGGGACTTTTTGTTTTTTAAGTTCTCCAGCTGATTCTAATTTACAGCCAAGATTGCTAACCACAGAGCTAGGAAATGGCCTTAGGCAGTTCTCTCAACTAAATCCAAAAAGCCATGGAGTTTATCTTAGTTCAGGAGTCATTTTTATCAGCTGCCTACTGTGAGAAGCAGATAGGAATTCTGTACAGCATTTGTGACATAGTTCTTTTATTAATCATTTTCTTTATACCATAAGCCCTCCCCCCACTCCATCTTTGTGTCTCTTGAGTTTAACTTGAAGAATCTGGAACTGTTTACTACTTCAGTGGCTTTTGTTTTTCTTAGTTTTTCAAGCTGAAATATCTCTTTACAATTTTTTTTTTGTCCCTATATCTTGGCAATTAATGATGTTTCATTTCGCCAGAGTATTCAGAATTTCTGGTCCCCTGATGGGCACTAGCACTTACTTTTCAGTGCTGTTGTAAATTTATTTTCATTTGTTTATTCTTCTTGTTACTTCATTGCATTTGAAGAGGAAAAGATGAACTCGTGTGTGTTCAGGCTACCAAATGTATCCCCCCTCCCAGCTCTACTCCCCATTTGTCTTTCACCTCTAATAGCTCTATAAAATGGAGAAAAGGTATTTTACAATCTCTCATAGCAGCCCCATTTCTGCTTTTAATTTGATGCTTTTATATGATACATAAAGGTTCACAGCTATTACAAAATTTATGTAGATTTTGTATCTTATGAATATAGAACAGCCAATTTCCCATGAAAAGCTTTTGCCTTACATTAAATTTAGTTTGAAATAAAAATGCCCACATTTTCTTCCTTCTTAAAGATTTCACTCATCTGATAAGCCTCTGTTTATCACATTTACTTGACCACATTTTTTTTTTGTCAACTTGATGGCTTCTTGAAGTTTCAACACTTACCTAGATTAAAAAATTTTTCTTTTAAATGGGGAATTGAAGTAATTGAAATTTATCATCATAACTTCCATGCTTGGCCTCTGTTATCTGCTTTATGGTTTTCAATTATATATTCCTTGTTGCCTTTTGGTTTATGCCCTTCACTTCATTCATCATTTGTCTTTGCTTACTTCTTTCAGTGTCCCCAAGGATAAAAATAAAAACAAAAATGATCCCTCTTCATATTATAGAGTCTTTTGGGGTTTGGAAAATTATGCTGACTATGTCATTAGTCCTTTTGTTGTTTCAACCAGAACTTTTATTTGCAAATAATATAGATGGAATCTGGGCAAGTTAAAAAGATTTTTTTTTCCTGAAAAGGCAAGGTAAGGGGTTGCTCACAGAACTGAGAGGAAAGAAGGCAGGATGCCGGTAGGGAGAAGCCAGTAGCATCCATGTCACAGGGCCAGTCACCCTGTGAACAGCAGCTCCCTGAGCCCCTGATACCTCCATGGCCTCTGGGAGTCCTGGACACTGCTGATGGAGGTTTGCTTGTCCACAGTAGACTCTGGACCTTAGCCTGGATGGCTGCTGGTTGTTCTTTTCTTCTTGGATTGCTGTGCTTCGAATCAGTCTTTTAAAATGGGGGGGGGGGGAGGAACACATTATAGATTGATAGTCCTGATGGCCCAGGTCTCTGGCCCATGGCAGACATGGACCAAAACCTTGAGAGTGCACATGCCTGGCACCTGTGTCAGGTCCTGAGTGCATCATTCCCCAAATCTCAAGGTACTCTCAGTCTTTGTTCCTTTCCTGGCTTTAGTGTAATTCCTTCTCATTTTATGACATAGGACAAAAATGAGAAGTCAGTTACCACTTATAAGCACCCTGCTGATTAAAAGCCGTCACAGTAAAGAAAGATGCGTAAAAGATCATGACCTTGATTCTTCCATTGGTCATAGAACTATATAGGTCATTGCTTCCCAAGAACAGTCCTTGTAGTGATGGAAATAAATGGTGGACACATCCATTGCGGTGTGCAGAAGCCAATAGTCACATGTGACTAGAGTACACATGAGAGAAACAAGTCAAGTGAAAGGATGGATGTTTTAGTCGCATTTAGTACTTAATTTAAACTTAAACAACCACTGTGATGCACAGCTTTAAATAGAACTTCATTTCATCTTTTGACTTCAGCCATGCTTCAGTCAATCAGCTTCTTACCTACTGGTTCTTTTCTCAGATTGGCATGACTATAAGGTGTAACTAGTCTTGCCTTTTGAGGTTTTCTGTATCCGTCCATTCAAAACTCAGCATTAAATATTTTAGGCAAGTGTCCAACCGTATGTATCTGTCCTTATGAAAATGAAAACTGTATTTCTTTTCGATAATGAGTTTTTGTCTCAACACCTTATTTTTATCTATTTACCCAGGGCACTCAGGAGCACAGAGGCAACTAACATTTCAGGGGGATAGTGTTTCCTTTGTTGTGAGCAAGACTCTAAATCTGGTGGATAATGGTTACAAGAACACGTAGACGTTTTGAAAACACATTTTAGTTTTAATTTAGAAACATTGCACCCACTTCTGCTTAACGGCTCGTGGACCCATAGTCTGACCATAGAGGCAATGAACCACACAAGGCATAAATTCTGTCTGTCTACCCTGATAAAGTTCCGTCTCTCAGCTGGAGGGACTCAGTCTTCTGTAGCTCATTAAACTGTTCTTCAAGTCCAACTGGTTTCAGATAATGGACACATGATAAAAACAGCAGTTCTGTTATTACCTTTCCCCTTCTTTACTATAAAGTGAGTTCCTTGGTAAGAAATAATGTCCTTTGGGATCCATGGCTGTGTATAAGCAAGGCGGTACTGATACTACTTGTTGAAGCTCAGTAAGGAGGAAAGAAAATCTAATTGTAAGTTAGTTAATACTATTGCCAGGAAGAAAGGTTCCAAGATAGTTAACTTTCTGCCAGGTATCTGGCTTCTAGATAGCCTTCCCTGATGGTATTGTGTAGTATTGGAATCTTATCTTAGTCTTCCAGTGATAAAGTTGAGTGAATAATGATGGTGTGGTGAATTAGTCAACTTCATGTAATTATGTAATACCAGGGGTAATAAAATTATTTAATTCATGGTTCTGTGGATCTAATACATGATCTTGTGGCTTCAATACTTTGGGCCTCTGACAATTGCACTGGGTAGCAATGATGAGCGCTGTATGTTGGAGCAAACCACTTATGTCATGAAGCAGGAAACAGAGAGAATTTGAGAAACATGGTACCACAGTCCCTTTCAAGGACACATCCTCAGTCCTTCAATAAGGTTCTCACTCCCAGAACTACTTTTAAATTGTACTATCCTGGGGACTAAGATAACACATAGACCTCTGGGAAATGCTGCCATACTTAAATCTTAGCACTTGGTTAGCCTTTGTTAGTAGGAAGTCCCTACTAACAAACTGAACATAGCTTGACCTCAGAAGATATGTGGGGAGTGACTACAGACTGGCCCACGTGGACAGGGTCCTTTTGGTCTGTCTGATTATCAAAAGCATCTTTGACAGTGAATATTCATGTTGTGTACAGATGTTTTCCACTTCTTGGCTCATTCTGAGAGCTGTGTAGAATGACAGCTCCTGCCAGGTTTGATAATCTAATTTTCTAAGTCCCAGACATATTCATCAGGGTCTTGGTTTGATTTTGCTTCTTAATATTATCACTATGCCTCTGGTATTTCAGTGTTGAATGTGGTCTCTGTTATGCTCAGATCTTCTGATTTTATTTAAAATCAAAGAAACAAATTTTACTGCATCATTTTCTACTCCCACCCCACCCCCATACAGAACTACTCAAGCTGAAAGAATATGAATGGCAATATTGAAATTTTTACTCATAAATATAGCCTTAGTCAATGCCATCTGCCAACCTGGTCTTACAGGGTTTGAATGCATCTTTTATATTACATGTACAACTTCCATTAATGTGTGTTTGTGTGTGTGTGTGTGTGTGGTGTATGTGCATGCGTGTGCACATGTGAGTGTGTGTGTGTGGGTATGTGTGTAAGCAATATCCATCAAGCTGTCTTACAAGCCCAAAGGCTCTGAGGACAGCATTCTGGTGAGGGTGGACTAATGAATTCAATAGAGTGAGTTGTGTTAGTTTATAACAACCTCTACTAAACTTGCTTCTTTTTTTCATGGTTCTTTGAAATGTTTTTATTTAGCAATTATTAGGGTTTAGCAAATGGTCTCATACATTATATATTTATATATAGTTGTTGTTTTTTTATACTTTATTTTTTTATTTCTTCAAGTTACATCTCAGTCACAATCCCTTCCCTACTCCCCCTTCCTGTCCCACCCTTCCACCCTCTTCCCCCCCAACAGCTTCCCCTTTCAGTCCAACAAATGGTTCCTTCTCTTATAACAGTAAATACTGTACAAAACAACAGAAATAAATATGCCACATTTATGAGAGTTAAATGGCCCATATATTCCCAATGTCCAGTTCATACATATTTGGCCCCTGACTTTAACATTCTACCATCTAACCATCTCCATGAGTTTAAAGTTCTATATCTGACTCAGCTTTCATACTAACTTGCATCACTATTAAAAACATCTTCTTAGATCCAGAACACCCTCTTGATTCCTAAACCACTCAAAATTTAACTATGAGACTCTAGCTATCTATTCTTCAACCACCTCAGAGACCTGAGAGGGATAAATATATCTGATTATGTAGGAAGTGCAGGGGCTGCATCATCCAAAACTAAGAAATGACATATCAGTGGCTGCCTGGAGAGTTCCTGTTTTCTCTCCATACGTTACAGCATCAATCTTCAGGCTTTGGGTCCTGTTTCTCTGACAGACATTGATTGTAGAGCAGGGATTATGAAGGATTTACCTACCCTGTCTTGGCAGAGCTAGACTGTTGACTTCCCTGCTACCAAGTTTTGTCCTTTTTGGACAGCAGTCTGTCTGCAGTTGAAGAAAGGGTTTTTTTCATGCCAAGAGATAGGCTTGCCACTAATTCAACCATCTCACACTGGAGATTCTTCGATGCTCATCTTCTACTTGGAGTAGAATAGGGGGTGCTGTCAGGAGCTGATATGTCTCAACATCAAAAAAAAAATCTTAATTTAAGACATCTTTGAATGCCATATTCTGCAGATCTCTTGGGGTTTTTGAAGATGCCCTATCTATCTCTTGTATTTAGATAAGCAAATGTTGCTTGTCTCTTAACAACTTGATTACTGAGTAGCTTAGGGAATATCTGTGATAGACTGTCGTAGTAGCTAACAAAGTGACACGCTTGCATGACTAGGAGTTTGTATTTCTTTTCTTTTTTTTTTTTTTTTTTGTTTTGGTTTTTCGAGACAGGGTTTCTCTGTTTAACAGCTCTGGCTGTCCTGGACTCGCTTTGTAGACCAGGCTGGCCTCGAACTCGCAAAGATCCACCTGCCTCTGCCTCCCAAGTGCTGGGATTAAAGGCGTGCGCCACCACCGCCCGGCTTCTTTTTTTTTTTTTTTTTAAATACTTTATTTTTTTTTTTCTTCAAGTTACATCTCAGTAACAAACCCCTCCCTATTCCCCCTTCCTAACCCGCCCTTCCACCCTCTTCCCTCCAGAGGTTTCCCCTTTCAGTCCAACAGCTGGTTCCTTCTCTTATAACAGTAAGTATTATACAAAACAATAGATATAAATATGCCACATTTATGAGAGTAAATTGGCCCAGTATACCTTCCCAATGTTCAGTTTATACCTATTTGGCCCCTGACTTTAACATTCTACTATCTACCCAACTCCATGAGTTTAAAGGTCTATATGTGACTCAACATTCATACTATCTTGCAACACACTTTTAAGAGTATCTTCTTAGATCTATAACACCCTCTTGAATCCTAAACAGTTCAAATTTTAACTATAAGATTCTATCTGTCTATTCTTCAACCACCTCAGAGACCTGAGAGGGATAAATATATTTGCTTATATAGGAAGTACAGAGCCTGCAGCTTCCAAAACTAAGAAAGAACATACCAATAACTGCCTGGACAGTTCCCATTTTCTCTCCATACATTCCAGCATCAATCTTCAGGCTTTGGGTCCTGTTTCTCTGACAGACATTTGTTGTAGAGCAGGGATTATGAAGGACTTACCTACCCTGTCTTGGCAGAGTTAGGCTGTCGACTTCCCTGCTACCAAGTTTTGTCCTTTTTGGACAGCAGTCTGTCTGCAGTTGGTGCAAGGGGTTTTTTCATGCCATGAGAAAGGCTTGCCACTAATTCAACCATCTTACAGTGGAGGTTCTTCGATGCTTATCTTCTACTTGGAGTAGAATAGGGGGTGCTGTCAGGTGCTGATATGTCTCGATATCAAAAAAAAAATCTTGATTTAAGATAACATCTTTGAATGCCATATTCTGCAGATCTCTAGGGGTTTTTGAAGACGCCCTAACCATCTCTTGTATTTAGATAAGCAAATGTTGCTTGTCTCTTAGCAACTTGATTACTGGGTAGTTTAGAGAATATCTATGATAGACTGTCATAGTAGCTAACAAAGAGACATGTTTGCATGACTAGGAGTTTGTTTTAACTATCCTAGACCGTTTTAGACGGTTGGTATCAAGAGGTCAGAGCTTCACATTTTATTTTTAAGTATCTCTAGGTATGATACCATTGGGAAGCATTATCTTTAAATTTGTATCAATATACAAAGATCTATTCAATTGTGGTTAAATATACTCTTAATTATGTATCAATATACCAAGATCAATGCCTATGTAGCCCAATATAATCTTAATATTACGTCCATATGCAAGGGTCAATACCATTGTGGCCAACTATAATCTTAATTTTGTATCAATATACAAAGATCAATACCGATGTAATCCAATACAATCTTATTTTTGCACAATAAACAATGGTCAATACCACTTTAGCCAAATAAACTACTAATTTTGTATCAATATACAAAGGTATAAGGGCATATTCAATAATCTGCCCCTTCTTCTTGGACCTTCCTGTGCTATGTCTATATCTCATTTTTCTCAAGCCCATGCACTCCTACATAGGAGAGGAAGAAGGATACAGAAAAGGAAAAGTAGGAATTCCCTGGGGCTAACCTCCAAAACCCATTAAGACAGGACCATTTATCAGCTTGTAGTCTCTTCCCCTACATAACAGAGTTTTCAGTTATCCTTCAAATAATCAAAAAGAAGGGTGGAGAAACACCCTCCCCACCCTCTGGGCATGGGACGTCGCTCTCTTAAAGGGACTTCCTGCTGATTTGGGTCGTAGTAGACCTGTTTGGGGCCCCAACCCAAATGGGAAAAATGATTAAAAATGTTAGTACAATCCTTTTATGTTCAGTCCTTCTGTTCTCAGCTGTTTAGATGACCTAAGGGGTTTGTAGGCAGAAGCTGATCTTGCAGGCTTCACTGAGGTTCCGGCCGGGGCATTGTGTAGAGCTGAACGGTCCCAGCGACACTGGATTGCAGTGGTGGTTGCAGGCCCCTGATGGAGACAGCTATTGAGGAAGTCTGCCAGGCAGAATCAACTGGGTCACTCATCCTCCTTGGTGCCTAATTCTGCTCTCTGCTGAGGATTCCGCTGTCCGCTGTCCCCAGGCTCCCCTAATGGACACTTCGATTCTCCTGGACTGATAAGAACAGAGCCCTGCCCCAATCCCAACCCTAGGACAATTGCCCTCTTTTTTTTTTTCTAGGGGGGGGGATGGGAGGGGCTAGGTAGTACTTCTCCTGAAGCAAATTTGGCCTTCTGACAACATACAAAGCGTTATCTTTCAGTCTGGGTTAAAGAAGAAATCATTCTGTCACCTTGGAGCTAAACCAGCTCTAGTGTATATATTTTGAGATCCCAAAGGACAATCTGCCTGCATCGAGACGGCCTTTTGTAAGTAGCCTCCAAACCTAGGTCCCTCCAAATCCCATGTGTGTGTCTCTGAACTCTAATTATTGGGAACAGGGACCTGTGTTTCTCATCTGAAGGGATCAAAGATGTGTTCCACCACTCCTGGATCGAAGTCTTTCTCTATTTAGAGTTTGCCCTGCATCAGGCTGACCCTGAGCTCCGGGATCTGCCTGTTTCTGTCTCCAGTGTGCTGGGAGCTGGGACCAAGGGTGTACTCTTCTTGAATGGTGGGACCAAGAGTATGCACCCTCACCACTCCGCTCCATATGACTCCAGAGTACATAAGACCACCAACTCTAAGGTGCCCCCCCCGCGTCTCCACTGAAGTCAAAGGCATGGGCCAATACCACAATTCTCTTGTATTTTACCTTAGCTCCACGTCTTCTCTACACCTGGAGGTCTGCAAATCCAGGCCGAATGGCTGTATCCTCTGTTCCATTCACAGTGTTTCAGCCCTGCCCCCTGCCTTTTTTTTTCTTTTCTTTTTTCTTTTTTTTTTTTTTTAGTTGATAAATTTATTTGTTTGTTGCTTCAGGTAACATCCTTATCATATTGTCCTCTTTTCCCACTTCCTAGCCCCACCCTCCCATGCTCTACCCCCTGACCCTTCCGTCTTGTTCCTCTGGGGTGGAGTGTCCCTGCCTAACAGTCTCTCACCACAGATCAGGAGTCATATGAGGGCCAAGAGCCTCTTCATTCACCGGGGGCCTACGAGGCAGTACTGCCAGTGAATGGTGTCTCATTGCTACTGGAGGAATACTAAAAAAAAAGACCAACAAACACACAAACCCACAAAAACAAAGAATATCAACAAAAAAAGAGGAAAAAGAGAAGGGAAAAGGAAAGAGAAAAAAGAAAAAAAGAAGGAAAAAGAAAAAGATAAAAAAAAAAATTATGTCCTTGTTCCTTTTGATGTGTTGGTTGTAGTACAGATATCCTGTACGATATAGTTAAAATCCTACTATAAGTGAATAGATGCCATGTGCATCCTTCTGAGACTGGGTTAGCTCACTCAGGATGAGCTCCTATAGATCCATCCATTTGGTTGCAAATTGCATGATTTCATTGTTTCTGATAGCTGAGTAATATTCCATTGTATAGATGTACCACAATTTTTTAATCCATTCTTCAGTTGAGGGACATCTGGGTTGTTTCCAATTTCTAGCTATTACAAATAAGGCTGCTATGAACATAGATGAGGAGACTTCCCTATGTCTCCGTGAGAGGTCCTTTGGGTGTATACCCAGAAGTGGTATGGCTGGGTCTTGAGGCAAGGTTATTCCTAGATTTCTAAGATATCGCCAGACTGACCTCCATAGTGGTTGCACAAGCCTGCACTCCCACCAGCAATGGAGTAGGGTACCCCTTTCTCCACACCCTCGCAAGCATGTGCTATCATTTGAGCTCTTTATTTTAGCCATTCTAACAGGTGTTAGGTGGAATCTCAGGGTCGTCTTGAGTTGCATTTCTCTGATGATTAAGGATGTTGAACATTTCTTCAGGTGTCTCTCAGCCCTTAGGGATTCCTCCTTTGTGAATTCTCTATTTAGCTCCATCTCCCATTTTTTGATTGGATTATTTGATTTCTTGGCATTTAGTTTCTTGAGTTCTTTGTAGATTTTAGATAATAGCCCTCTATCAGATGTGGGGTTGGTGAAGATTTTCTCCCAGTCTGTTGGTTGCTGTTTTGTTCGAATGACAGTATCCTTTGCTTTACAGAAACTTTTCAGTTTCATGAGGTCCCATTTATTGATTGTTGATCTCAGGTCCTGAGCTGTTGGTGTTCTGTTCAGGAAGTTGTCACCTGTGCCAATGAGTTCGAGGGTTTCTCCTACTTTTTCTTCTAGTATCTTTAGTGTGGCTGGCCTTATGTTAAGGTCTTTGATCCACTTGGAATTAAGTTTTGTACAAGGTGATAGGTATGGGTCTAATTTCATTCTTTTGCAAGTGGACATCCAGTTGGACCAGCACCATTTGTTGAAGATGCTGTCCTTCTTCCATTGTGCGTTTTTGGCTTCTTTGTCAAAGATTAGTTGGCCATAGGTGTGAGGATCCATATTTGGGTCTTCAATTCGATTCCATTGATCCACTGGTCTGTTTCTATACCAGTACCATGCTGTTTTTATTACTGTTGCTCTGTAGTACAGATTGAAATCTGGGATGGTGATACCTCCAGATGTTTTTTCATTGGACAAGATTGATTTAGCTATTCTGGGCTTTTTGTTGTTCCATATAAAGTTGAGACTAGCTTTTTCCAGGTCTATAAAGAATTGTGTTGGTATTTTGATAGGAATTGCATTAAATCTATATATTGCTTTTGGTAGGATAGCCATTTTTATTATGTTGATCTTACCTATCCATGAGCATGGGAGATCTTTCCATCTTCTAAAGGCCTCTTCCATTTCTTTCTTCAGGGGCTTGAAGTTCTTGTTATATAGGTCCTTTACATGCTTGGTTAGAGTTACCCCCAGGTATTTTATGTTGTTTGTGGCTATTGTGAAGGGGGTTGTTTCCCTTATTTCTTTCTCGGTATATTTGTTTGTTGTATAAAGAAGGGCTTCTGATTTTTTTTGAGTTAATTTTGTATCCAGCCACCTTGCTGAAGTTGTTTATCAGCTGTAAGAGTTCTTTGGTGGAGTTTTTGGGGTCGCTTATGTATACTAACATATCATCTGCGAATAGGGATAATTTGACTTCTTCATTTCCAATTTTTATCCCTTTGATCTCCTTTAGTTGTCTTATTGCTCTAGCAAGGACTTCAAGTACTATATTGAAGAGATATGGTGAAAGTGGACATCCTTGTCTTGTCCCTGAGTTTAGAGGAAATGCTTCAAGCTTCTCTCCATTTAATTTGATGTTGGCTACTGGCTTGCTGTATATTGCCTTTATTATTTCTAGGTATGGTCCTTGTATGCCCGTTCTCTCCAGAACTTTTAGCATGAAGGGGTGTTGGATTTTGTCAAATGCTTTTTCTGCATCTAGCGAGATTATCATGTGTTTTTTTTCTTTCAACTTGTTTATGTGGTGAATTACATTGATAGACTTTCGTATATTGAACCATTCCTGCATTCCAGGGATGAAGCCTACTTGATCATGGTGTATGATACTTTTGATGTGTTCTTGAACTCGGTTTGCTAGTATTTTATTAAGTATTTTTGCATCTATGTTCATGAGGGAGATTGGTCTGAAGTTCTCTTTCTTTGTTGGGTCTTTATGTGGTTTAGGAATCAGAATGACAGTGGCCTCATAGAATGAGTTTGTCAGGGATCTTTCTGTTTCTATGTGGTGGAAGAGTTTGAAAAGTAATGGTGTTAGTTCCTCTTTGAAGGTCCGGTAGAATTCCGTGCTAAAGCCATCTGGCCCTGGGCATTTTTTGGTTGGGAGATTATTAATAACTGTTTCTATTTCCTTAGGTGTTATTGGGCTGTTTAAGCTGTTAATCTGATTTTGATTTAGTTTTGGTAGGTGGAATTTATCGAGGAAATTGTCCATTTCGCTTAGGTTTTCAAATTTAGTGGAATATAGATTTTTAAAGTAATGTCCGAATATTTTCTGGATCTCCTCAATGTCTGTTGTTATTTCTCCCTTTTCATTTCTGATTTTGTTGATTTGTGTTCTTTCCCTTTGCCTTTTAGTTAATTTGGCTAGGGGTCTGTCTATTTTGTTGATTTTCTCAAAGAACCAACTCTTGGTTTCATTGATTCTTTGTATAGTTCTTTTTGATTCTAAGTTGTTGATTTCAGCTCTAAGTTTGATGATTTCCTGTCTTCTGCTCTTCTTGGGAGTGTTTGTTTCTTTTTTTTCCAATTCACCCAGCTTAGCTGTTAGTTCACTAATATGAGCTGTCACAATTTTCTTTTTGAAAGCACTTAGTGCTATGAACTTTCCTCGTAGCACAGCTTTCAATGTATCCCATAGGTTTGGGTATGTTGTGTCTTCATTGTCGTTGGATTTTAAGAAGTCTTTGATTTCCTTCCTTATTTCTTCCCTGACCCAGTGGTCATTCAGTAAGGAGCTGTTCAATTTCCATGTGTGTGTAGGCTTTCTGTTGATTCTTTTACTGTTGAAGACCAGCTTTATTCCGTGGTGGTCTGATAAGATACAAGGTGTTATTTCAATTTTCTTGTATCTACTGAGACTATCTTTGTGACCAATTATGTGGTCGATTTTGGAGAAGGTTCCGTGGGGTGC
>CAJQZJ010032150.1:3237301-3274455 GCA_907164525.1 Lophiomys imhausi | reverse complement strand
AACGGCAACCAACAGACTGGGAGAAAATCTTCACCAACCCCACTTCTGATAGAGAGCTATTATCCAAAATCTACAAAGAACTCAAGAAACTAAATGCCAAGAAACCAAATAATCCAATCAAAAAATGGGAGGTGGAGCTAAATAGAGAATTCACAAAGGAGGAATCCCTAAGGGCTGAGAGACACCTGAAGAAATGTTCAACATCCTTAATCATCAGAGAAATGCAACTCAAGACGACCCTGAGATTCCACCTAACACCTGTTAGAATGGCTAAGATAAAGAGCTCAAATGATAGCGCTTGCTGGCGAGGGTGTGGAGAAAGGGGAACCCTACTCCATTGCTGGTGGGAGTGCAGGCTTTTGCAACCACTATGGAGGTCTGTATGGTGATATCTTAGAAATCTAGGAATAACCTTGCCTCAGGACCCAGCCATACCACTTCTGGGTATACACCCAAAGGACTTCTCACGGAGACATAGGGAAGTCTCCTCATCTATGTTCATAGCAGCCTTATTTGTAATAGCTAGAAATTGGAAACAACCCAGATGTCCCTCAACTGAAGAATGGATTAAAAAATTGTGGTACATCTATACAATGGAATATTACTCAGCTATCAGAAACAATGAAATCATGCAATTTGCAACCAAATGGATGGATCTATAGGAGCTCATCCTGAGTGAGCTAACCCAGTCTCAGAAGGATGCACATGGCATCTATTCACTTATAGTAGGATTTTAACTATACCGTACAGGATATCTGTACTACAACCAACACATCAAAAGGAACAAGGACATAATTTTTTTTATCTTTTTCTTTTTCCTTCTTTTTTTCTTTTTTCTTTTTCCTTTTCCCTTCTCTTTTTTTGTTGATATTCTTTGTTTTTGTGGGTTTGTGTGTTTGTTGGTCTTTTTTTTAGCATTCCCCCAGTAGCAATGAGACGCCATTCACTGGCAGTACTGCCTCAAAAGCCCCCGGTGAATGAAGAGGCTCTTGGCCCTCATATGACTCCTGATCTGTGGTGAGAGAATGTTAGGCAGGGACACTCCACCCCAGAGGAACAAGACGGAAGGGTCAGGGGGTAGAGCATGGGAGGGTGGGGCTGGGAAGCGGGAAAAGAGGACAATATGATAAGAATGTAACCTGAAGCAACAAACAAATAAATTTATTAACAAAAAAAAAAAAAGGCAGGTGGCAGGGCTGAAACACTGTGAATGGAACAGAGGATACAGCCATTCGGCCTGGATTTGCAGACCTCCAGGTGTAGAGAAGACGTGGAGCTAAGGTAAAATACAAGAGAATTGTGGTATTGGCCCATGCCTTTGACTTCAGCGGAGACGGGGGTGGGCGGGGAGCACCGTAGAGTTGGTGTCTTATGTATTCTGGAGTCATACGGAGCGGGGTGGTGAGGGTGCATACTCTTGGTCCCACCATTCAAGAAGAATACACCCTTGGTCCCAACTCCCAGCACACTGGAGACAGACACGGGCAGATCCCGGAGCTCAGGGTCAGCCTGATGCAGGGCAAATTCTAAATAGAGAAAGACTTCGATCCAGGAGTGGTGGAACACATCTTTGATCCCTTCAGATGGGAAAAACAGGTCCCTGATCCCAATAATTAGAGTTCAGAGACACACACATGGGATTTCGAGGGACCTAGGTTTGGAGGCTACTTACAAAAGGCCTTCTCAATGCAGGCAGATTGTCCTTTGGGATCTCAAAATATATACACTAGAGCTGGTTTAGCTCCAAGGTGACAGAATGATTTCTTCTTTAACCCGGATTGAAAGATAACGCTTTGTATGTTGTCAGAAAGCCAAATTTGCTTCAGGAGAAGTACTACCTAGCCCCCCCATCCCCCCCCCCAAAAAAGAGGGCAATTGTCCTAGGGTTGGGATTGGGGCAGGGCTCTGTTCTTATCGTTCCAGGAGAATCGAAGCATCCATTAGGGGAGCCCGGGGACGGCTGGACAGCGGAATCCTCAGCAGAGAGCAGAATCAGGCACCAAGGAGGACTAGTGACCCAGTTGATTCTGCCTGGCAGACTTCCTCAATAGCTGTCTCCATCGGGGGCCTGCAACCACCACAGCAATCCAGTGTCACTGGGACCGCTCAGCTCTACACAATGCCCCGGCAGGAACCTCAGTGAAGCCTGCAAGATCAGTTTCTGCCTACAAACCCCTTAGGTCATCTAAACAGCTGAGAACAGAAGGACTGAACATAAAAGGAGAGTACTAACATTTTTAATCATTTTTCGCATTTGGGTTGGGGCCCCAAACAGGTCTACTACGACCCAAATCAGCAGGAAGTCACTTTAAGAGAGCGACGTCCCATGCCCAGAGGGTGGGGAGGGTGTTTCTCCGCCCTTCTTTTTGGTTATTTGAAGGATAACTGAAAACTCTGTTATGTAGGGGAAGAGACTACAAGCTGATAAATGGTCCTGTCTTAATGGGTTTTGGAGGTTAGCCCCAGGGAATTCCTACTTTTCCTTTTCTGTATCCTTCTTCCTCTCCTATGTAGGAGTGCATGGGCTTGAGAAAAATGAGATATAGACATAGCACAGGAAGGTCCAAGAAGAAGGGGCAGATTATTGAATATGCCCTTATACCTTTGTATATTGATACAAAATTAGTAGTTTATTTGACTAAAGTGGTATTGACCATTGTTTATTGTGCAAAAATAAGATTGTATTGGATTACATCGGTATTGATCTTTGTATATTGATACAAAATTAAGGTTATAGTTGGCAATAATGGTATTGACCCTTGCATATGGACGTAATATTAAGATTACATTGGGCTACATAAGCATTGATCTTGGTATATTGATACATAATTAAGAGTATATTTAACCACAATTGAATAGATCTTTGTATATTGATACAAATTTAAAGGTAATGCTTCCTAATGGTATCATACCTAGAGATACTTAAAAATAAAATGTGAAGCTCTGACCTCTTGATACCGATCGTCTAAAACGGTCTAGGATAGTTAAAACAAACTCCTAGTCATGCAAACATGTCACTTTGTTAGCTACTATGACAGTCTATGACAGATATTCTCTAAATTACCCAGTAATCAAGTTGCTAAGAGACAAGCAATATTTGCGTATCTAAATACAAGAGATGGATAGGGCATCTTCAAAAACCCCAAGATATCTGCAGAATATGGCATTCAAAGATTCTATCTTAAATCAAGATTTTTTTTTGATATCGAGACATATCAGCGCCTGACAGCACCCCCTATTCTACTCCAAGTAGAAGATAAGCATCGAAGAACCTCCACTGTAAGATGGTTGAATTAGTGGCAAGCCTTTCTCTTGGCATGAAAAAACCCCTTGCACCAACTGCAGACAGACTGCTGTCCAAAAAGGACAAAACTTGGTAGCAGGGAAGTCGACAGCCTAACTCTGCCAATACAGGGTAGGTAAGTCCTTCATAATCCCTGCTCTACAACAAATGTCTGTCAGAGAAACAGGACCCAAAGCCTGAAGATTGATGCTGGAATGTATGGAGAGAAAATGGGAACTGTCCAGGCAGTCATTGGTATGTTCTTTCTTACTTTTGGAAGCTGCAGGCCCTGTACTTCCTATATAAGCAAATATATTTATCCCTCTCAGGTCTCTGAGGTGGTTGAAGAATAGACAGCTAGAGTCTGATAGTTAAATTTTGAACTGTTTAGGAATCAAGAGGGTGTAGAGAGCTGCGACGTGCCGTGCCTTAAAAATGGCGCTGGTCTCCGCCTTCCACCAGCCCGACGGTGAGCGCTCTCGGTGGTAAACAAGTCCATATTTGGCTAAGACCGCTGATCTGGCTTGCTTCCGCATACGTGGGCCTCTAAGATAGCACCACTTGGCTTTACTTGATTGGCTGTTCATTTAGTATTTAGCCTGTGGGTTGGGTCTGCCCGGCCCTTTTCGGAAGACTGTTTTCAAGGGACCTGAATAAACTGCAGGAGAAGAGCTTTTGCGAGTTGCGTTGTTCTTGCTGGTCGAGAGGGATGCGACAAGTGGTGGCCCGTACGGGGACCCAGAAAAGACTCAGAACTCCTGCAGTCAGGGGCAACGCGTTGGTAAGTTCCTGGGATAAATCAGGACAATAAAGTTTCACGGAAATAGCGAACACAAGGTAAAGTTTCGCGGAAATAGCGAACAAAAGGTAAAGTTTCGCGGAGATAGCGAACAAAAGGTAAAGTTTCGCGGAAATAGCGAACAAAAGGTAAAGTTTCGCGGAAATAGCGAACAAAAGGTAAAGTTTCGCGGGAAGTTGCGAACTAAAGGTAAAGTTTCGTGGGGAAGCTGCAAACCGAAAGTAAATTTTTAAACATGGGGTTGTCTGAGTCACACCCAATTTTTCTGGCTCTTCAGGAGCTACTTTTAGCTAGGAATTTGAAGATTAAGAAGTCTACCCTAGAAAGATTTTTGAATGAATGTGATTCCGTGGCTCCGTGGTTTGCGGTGTCCGGGAATCTTACGGTATCCTGCTGGGACAGATTGGGCAGGGACTTGGATTTTGCTTGGGAGCAAGGGACTCTGAAGCATGGAGTAAGACCGATTTGGAAAATGGTGAGGAGTTGTTTAGAAGATCAGAGATGTTGTAATGCAATCAGAGAGGGAGAGTCAGCCTTGGAACTGCTGCAAGGGGAAAGATCTGAGCAATAGACAGTGACAAAGGCGAAAGATTTGAGCAGGCAGACAGTGAAAAGGGAGGCAAAAAGAAAGTTCCTCTCTATCCCGATCTCACAGATTTTAGAGATTTTAGAGATTTTGAGGACTCAGAGAGCACAGATTCTGAAGGAGAGCTACACGCTCTACTAGAACAGTTGGAGAGGACTGTTATTAGAAAAAAGGAAAAGAAAAAAGTAAAAGAGAAGGACACGCAGGCAGCAGTCGGTGTGGGAGGAGCCGCTGCTGCAGTCGGTATGGGTGGAGCTGTTGCCATGGCGCCTGACACGTCAGCGGCAGTCGGAGTGGGTGGAGTCGTTGCTACAGCGCCTTCAGCCACGCTGGCGGCAGCTGGTGTAAACAAAGCCGTTGCCATGGCACCTTTAACTCCTCCTCCATATCCAGAAGCCACTCAGACAGAGCAGCATGTTCAGTCACTGAAAGTAGGGAGATCTTTCTGCCCGGGGATGTGGACATAAGTAATTTTGTCGTTAAAAAGAAATCTGGAAAATGGAGATTGTTGCATGATCTGCGTGCCATAAATCAACAAATGCAGATCATGGGCCCAGTGCAACGCGGCTTGCCACTTTTATCATCTTTGCCAGCCTCATGGCCCATTATAGTTATAGATATAAGAGATTGTTTTTTCTCCATCCCTTTGTGTGCCAAAGATAGTGAAAGATTTGCATTTACTGTTCCATCCTGTAACCATGAGGAACCTGATCAGAGGTTTGAATGGGTAGTATTACCCCAGGGCATGGCAAACAGCCCCACTATGTGCCAACTATATGTGGGGGAAGCCATTGCTCCCTTGAGAAAGAATTTTCCAGATTTGAGATGTGTTCATTATATGGATGATATCTTACTGGCAGCTAAGAGTGAACAAATGTTAAATCGGGCCTATGAAGAATTAGTTCAATTATTAAAAAAGAAAAGGTTGTTTATTGCTCCTGATAAGGTTCAAAACGAAAATGTGGTTGATTATTTAGGAGCGAAGGTTGGACCTGAAAAGATAATACCTCAAAAGGTTGAGATAAGAAAAGATAATTTAAAGACTTTAAATGATTTTCAAAGGTTGTTAGGAGATATCAATTGGGTAAGAGGCTATTTAAAGCTACCAAATTATGAAATAAGACCCCTATATGATATTTTGAAAGGTGACTCAGCACTTAATTCTCCTAGACAATTAACAGACGAAGCAAGAAAAGCTTTATGTAAAGTGGAAGAAAGGTTACAGAGTGCCTTTCTAAAGAGATGGCAGGAAGGACAGCCCATTGCATTGTGCATATTTGCCACCTATGGTCAACCTACAGGATTGTTATGGCAGGACGGACCATTATTATGGACCTATTCAAAGATTTCTCCGAAAAAATCCATAGAACATTATCCCACTGCACTTGCTGCTTTAGCCTTGAATGGTATCCAACAATGCTTGCAGTCTTTTGGAGTTGCTCCTGCCAGTATAATAGTGCCCTATTCCAGTTATCAAATTAAGATTTTGTGTGGCACTGTAGATGACTGGGCAATATTGCAATGTAGCTTTGAAGGAGTGATTGATAACCATTATTCTAAGCATCCATTGCTATCATTTTTTAAGGAGCACACAGTGATATTCCCTAAGGTTACTTCAGCAGTACCACTTCAAGGGTCACCAAATGTGTTTACTGATGGCTCAAAGACAGGCTGCGGAGCCTATTTGATAGAAAGACAAGAGCCCGTGTTATGTCAATTTCAATCGGGTTCCCCCCAAATAGTAGAATTGAAAATAGTAATTGAGGTGTTTAAAAGATGTCAATTTGCATTCAATTTGATTTCAGATTCAGTCTATGTGGTCAATGCAGTGAAAGTATTAGAATTAGCAGGTCCTATTAAGAATAGTAGTACTGTATGTGCCTTATTACAAGAGTTACAAGTTTTAATCTGGCAGAGAAAAAGGTGTTTTTATATTCAACATATCAGAGCACATACAGGATTACCTGGACCATTAAGTGAAGGTAATGATAAAGTTGATCAATGGACCAGGATGGAATGCATTTTTTGGAGCTCATTCCTAGATCAAGCCAGACAGTTTCACCAATTATTTCATGTAAATGCAAAAACTCTACAGCAGAAATTCCATTTGTCTAGAGCAGATGCTAGACAAGTAGTTTTGGACTGTCCTCACTGTGTGATTCATCATCATCCTCTCAGTGTGGGAGTGAACCCTAGAGGGTTGATGCCACTCAAAATCTGGCAAATGGACGTTACCCACATTTCAGAGTTTGGAACCTTAAAATACATTCATGTATCTGTGGATACCTGCTCAGGTATCATACATGCTACACCTATGAGTGGAGAAAAGGCTCGCAATGTCATAGGACATTGCTTAGAAGCCTGGGCTGCATGGGGAAAACCACAGCAGCTAAAAACGGACAATGGACCAGCCTATACGGCTCAGTCCTTTGTCTCCTTCTGTAATCAGATGGAGGTACAGCTTAATCACGGATTACCATACAATCCTCAAGGACAAGGAATTGTGGAGCGTGCTCATCGCACCTTGAAAGAATGCTTGCAAAAACAAAAAGGGGGAATAGGTCAAGGCCGTACCCCCAAGGAGAGAATGTCTTTAGCCTTATTTACTCTAAATTTTTTCAATTTGGATGCTCAAGGCCGCTCAGCAGCGGACAGACATCAGGATTCCCATGGTTCACCTAAAAGCATGGTGAAATGGAAGGACATTCTGACAGGCTCTTGGCGGGGGCCTGACCCCGTGCTAACATGGGCGAGAGGGTCTGTTTGTGTTTTTCCTCAGGATCAACAAGATCCAGTGTGGGTGCCTGAACGCCTTGTGAGGAAGATTCGTCATGAAGACCCTCCTAAGGATTCTGGTGATAGTAGCAGTGAGTATGTCAGGAATGACCGAGCCAAGATGGGGGATCCTGTCGATATTCCCAAAGCCGATGCCGGTCAGACATGATGCAACTGTGTTTCCATGCTTATTTAGCAGTAATAGAAGCTTAGGCTTACCCTACCTTCCCTTTGATGATCAGAGAAGCCCTATAGAGGGTAATAGAAATGTCAGCTTGAAGGGTAGTTTGTGCTTTTTAATGAGCTTCAATAGGTCAGATGATACAAAATGCATTAAATTGTCTCAGCAGTCAGCAGATTTTTTACCACAATTGAGGTTTGGGGGTAGGAGTGGTGGTTTGTTTTCAGGCAATGGTTCTCGCCTTGAAGGATGGTGGCCCACACGAGTCTCTGACCAGGACCCCCCCAGACAGCCACGCTGGGCACCTTTTTGTAGAGGATCCACAGGAGAGGAAGGACCTTTTCCCTGGACTGGATGTCAAGAGCGCAGAGCAGTTTGGGTTCAACAAGATTATTTTTCCTTTAGCCCCATGATTAGTAATGTAGTGAATAAGTCTTGTACAGGAATGCTTGATATATCTACTAGGGATCCTCAGCAGACTGCCACCAATCCTTTTGATTTGTGGCTTTTGTGTGGAGTAAATGGAAGTTGCATGGACTTGGGACCTGTCATTATGCTTGGAGGAGGAATTTATCAAAGAGGTAATTTTTCCCTAGGGTCCGCTACCAAATTGGATTTTTCTAGCGGTAGTGGCTCTCGTACTTGGAATTCTTTGTTTCATTCTTATCGCAACAAGAGCTTTTCAGCTTCGCCAGTATGTCTCTGGCCTCCTTTTCTGTGGATTGTAAGTAATGGGAGTGCATCCTTAGGTGAAGAAAAGTTAGTATGCACTCCAGGCACATGTTTTTATGCCCTATGCTGGAATGCCACAGCCTTTCCTGTGGCTGTGGTGACTAGAATGCCTCGATATGTACCAGTTCCTGTAGAGGCTCCTAATACCATGATGCTATTCAGGTTTAAAAGAGATTTTGGCATCACTGCAGCTATTGTTACTGCTATCACTATTGCTGCTGTGGGAGCTACTGCCTCAGCTATTGCCTTGTCTAGTTCTATACAGACTGCCAATGCCCTGAATAACATCTCAGCCACTGTGGCACAGGCATTGGATACTCAGACCTCTATGAATTCTCATCTCAAAGGAGGTCTTATGATAGTTAATCAACGTATAGATTTAATACAAGAACAGATTGATTCTCTTTGGCAACTAGCACAATTGGGGTGTGAGTGGAAAATGCAAGGTTTATGTGTTACTTCCGTACAATATCAAAATTATACAAAAGCTGCTAACTTGTCTATTCAATTGTCAAAGTTCCTCTTACAGGATTGGTCGGCTGAATTTGAAAATTTGATGAGAGAGCTGAGAGCAACAATTGTCCACATCAACTCCACTCGGGTGGATCTGAGCCTGGCTACTGGCTTGACTTCTTGGATACAGACGGCTATGGATCATCTTAAGGAGTGGGCGGGCGTAGGCTCTTTGGCGATACTGATGATGCTAGCCTCTCTGGTTTGCCTATGGTGCATCTATAAAATGAGAACCACACAAAAGCGTAATGCAGCCATGATTATACAAGCCCTTGTCGCCATTGAGGCGGGCCAGTCCCCTCAGGCATGGCTTGCTGCCGTGAAGTAAATCTTCACTAAGCATAGTCCCTGCCCACTGAGGTATTCGTTCCACGGATATTAGGGTCTGGCAAGTCAGTGACGGAGTTGACGGGTAAGTCTCGGCCACCTAAGACAGGGCAGTCCCGAGTGGGGAGGCTGACCCAGAGACGGGTAAGAGTTTGAGCACCGCCCTCCTACAGGCTCAGGCCCACCGTGAGATCCCCAGATAGGGGGATTATGAAACCTTTCCAGGGACTTCTACCAACTTTAGAAAAAATAAAAAAAAAGGAGGAACTGTAGAGAGCTGCGACGTGCCGCGCCTTAAAAATGGCGCTGGTCTCCGCCTTTCACCAGCCCGATGGTGAGCGCTCTCGGTGGTAAACAAGTCCATATTTGGCTAAGACCGCTGATCTGGCTTGCTTCCACATACGTGGGCCTCTAAGATAGCACCACTTGGCTTTACTTGATTGGCTGTTCATTTAGTATTTAGCCTGTGGGTTGGGTCTGCCCGGCCCTTTTCGGAAGACTGTTTTCAAGGGACCTGAATAAACTGCAGGAGAAGAGCTTTTGCGAGTTGCGTCGTTCTTGCTGGTCGAGAGGGATGCGACAAGAGGGTGTTATAGATCTAAGAAGATACTCTTAAAAGTGTGTTGCAAGATAGTATGAATGTTGAGTCACATATAGACCTTTAAACTCATGGAGTTGGTTAGATAGTAGAATGTTAAAGTCAGGGGCCAAATATGTATAAACTGGACATTGGGAAGGTATACTGGGCCATTTAACTCTCATAAATGTGGCATATTTATATATATTGTTTTGTATAATACTTACTGTTATAAGAGAAGGAACCATGTGTTGGACTGAAAGGGGAAACTTCTGGGGGGAAGAGGTTGGAAGGGCGGGATAGGAAGGGGGAATAGGGAGGGGTTTGTTACGGAGATGTAACTTGAAGAAAAAAAAAAGTATTTAAAATAAAAAAAAGAAAAAACATTTAATGGGGACTGGCTTACAGTTTCAGAGGTTGAATCCATTATTGTCATAGTGAAAGCATGCAGGCAGACATGGTGCTGGAGAAGGAGCTGAGAGTTCTACATCTTGATCCGAAGGCAGCAGAAGGAGACTGCCCCACTAGCCCTAGCTTGAGCATAGGAAACTTTATGGCTTGCCTACACAGTAATACACTTCCTCCAACAAGGCCACGCCTCTTAACAGTGCCACTCAATATGGGCCACACATTCAAATACATGAGTCTATGGGGGCCATTCCTATTCAAACTACCACAGGGTCTGAGTGATTGAACTCAGATTATCAGACTTGATGGCTGATGTGTTTACTCCATGAGCTACCTGACTAGCCCTAGCGAGTTTTTTTTATTTTTTGTTTTTTTGAGACAGAATTTCTCTGTGTTGTCCTGGCTGTCTTGGAACTCGCTCTGTAGACCATGCTGGCCTCAAACTCAGAGATCCACTGATTTGGGATTAAAGGTGTGCACCACCTCCCTCCATTCCTTCCACTTCTGTAGCTTATTTTTCTCCTGACTATTGGTGACATTTTCCTGATATTTTGCTGTCATTGTGTTCATTTGTATTATGGTAATTGCCAAGTGTCTGGTTCCATCCCCCTTCTTTAAAGTTTTTACAGGTTCTGTGTTAGGGGTTCAATTCTTTTCCGGACCATTGTATTTTCAAAGTACCCTTTAAATATTCCTTTTAGAGTAAATGTAGAATAATCTTCACTCTACCTTTGTTTTGGCTTCATTCCCAAGGTTTGGACACTTTGGATCTGTGCGAAGACTTCAGGTGTTGAAGGGCATCTGTCCTGGCTTAGTTTTATGCCAACTTGACACAAGTTAAAAACATGAGAGGAGGGAGCTTCAGTTGAGACAATGCCTCCATAAGACTGGGCTGTGGGCAATCCTGCAGGACATTTTCTTAAGTAGTGATTGAAGTGGGTGGGCCTAGCCCATTGTGGGTGGTGCTACCCTGGCCTAGTAATCCTGGGTTTCTATAAAAAAGCAGGCTGAGCAAGCCCATGAGGAGAATACCATTAAGTAGCACCCCTCCATGGCCTCTGCATCAGCTCCTGTCTCCAGGTTTCTGCCCTATTTTGCATTCCTGCCTTCACTGCTTTGATGATGGACTGTTTGTTATATGGGACTGTGACTGCAATAAATCCATCATAGCCATAGTAACCCTCGGATGGCATGTCTAGACTCTAGTTTGTTAGAACTCACACACCTCCTATACTTCCCCAGCGGCATCAGCCTTCAGCTTCCCTGTCACTGCTTTACTCTGGAAGCTGATCTTTGCTCACCCCTTCGACTCTTCCTCTTACACACACACAGCATAGTATGGGGTCAAACACTCAAGGGGCAGATTCCCATATCTTTCTCTGTGCAATTTCTTCCTCTTCAGTATTCTGCACCACAAGTATTAGCTGCCTCTACTCGTGAACTTTGGTCTCGAGCCTCTTGGTTCAGAGAGGTTTGCACTCTGTTTGGATTTCACAGCTCTGTGCTGTCAGTTATGTGATGTCTGCAAACAGTTGTTGCATGGATTTTGTCTCCATGTCTGGGTGTCTTTATTGGCAGCCCTGTCTGGCATTTGTACTTATGTTGGAATAATTTAAAAAAAAAAAAGGGCTTAGCATAGTATTTTCAAGAAGGAACTTTGAAAACAACTTGTATTCTGTTTAATTATTTAAGGCAAGAAGAAATTACCTGCATTCAGTATTTTCTAGGAGTCCAGGAGAATGGTTTGCTGTGTGCCACATTGACTTTGAAAGATGTTTGAAATTTCATAAACGAACTGTGGCATGCACAGTACTTTTAGAGTTTTGAAATTACGATAGTCATTTTCCAACTTATTTTTTTAAAGCCATTTGAGTCAAATTGTCTATGTTAAGAAAGATGTCCTAACATAATGTATATTGTTGCATGCTGCTGCTGTGGTGCATGCCCTTTCCATCCGCTTTCTAGCCAAATTGTTGTCGGTTTACGTTTCATTCTTCTAAAAAACAATGTACATTGTGTTAGTCAGGATTCTCTAAGGGAACAAAACTTGTAGAATGAATATATATATATATATATACATATACATATATATATATATATATATATATATGAGATTCGTTAGAATGGTCTACAGGTTGTGGTTCAGCAAGTCTAACAGTGACTATGTACCAGTGGAAATTCTAAGAGGCCAATAGTTGTTCAGTCCACAAGGCTAGATGTCTCAGCTGGTCTTCAGTATACACCAGAATCCTGAAGTATGTGCCAATGCCAGCGAAGACTGGACTTGCCAATGAGAAGGAGAGCAAGCAGGCAATGAGTGAAGGTTTTTTTCTTTCCATGTCCTTTATATAGGCTGCCAGCAGAAGGCATGGGCCCAGATTAAAGGTGGATCTTCCCATCTCAAAAGATCTGCATTACAAGTGGGTCTTTCCACTTTAAATGATTGAGAAAAAGCAATCCCTCACAGGTGTAGCCAGCCATTTGTGTTTTAGTTAATTCCAGATGTAGTCAGGTTGACAACCAGGAATAGCCATCACAGTCATTATCTCCCTAGGTTGAGGTGAGTGGCAGTTATAATTTATGAAGCCTTTTCTTGTCTGAGATGCTTTTACAACCATTGTACCTGCATTGAATTGTTTAGTCCTCACAGCAACCCACTTGTATAACATGACTATTATCTTTTATTACCGGGAAATGTACATTTCTCAAAATTGCAGTGATAGTGAATGTGGGCTCAGGATTTGAATTTAAATTGCCTGGTTTTAAAGTTGGAACTAAACACTATTCTAGTAAACACTTGTTTTTTTCCCCACTTACTATAGTGTGAATAGTTTTTCTTTTTAATATCCTCCTACAAATTATTACCAAGTTCTTCTATATATTCAATCATAAATGCCATATCATATTCAACTGATATCTCATTTTTTGAACATTTATTGTTTTAAGTTTTTATTTAAATAGTGGCAGTCACATGTATCCTTATATACATTTTTAGAAAGCCATTCTCGTTTATGAAAAGTTCTTTGAGACAAAATGATCTAGAACCAATGGAAAGCCTATTTTAGAATTGTAGGAGAAATGTCAAAGCTGTCTTCTGGGAAATAGATGTCAGATTTATACTTCTTCTGTGAATGTGTCTCCCTTAGTCTTGTAGTATAAAATTTGGGAAGCATTGACATTTAAACTAGAAAATCCTCTTATTACTTTTTTTAACACTTTTTTTTTTCTGTTCCCAATTATTCTCAAGATTTCCTGTCCCTATATTTTCTACTTATTCAATATGTAATATATATGGTGTGTGTATGGATAGCAGAACTTTATAGTTGCTAAGGTATGTACTCTACTGTCAGGGCATACTGCTAGCTCAGAATTCTGTGGTTTTAACATGCATTTTGATTTACTATGCTCCCTGCTTCCTCACCATTAGTTTGTGAACTTGCTGTAGGTGTAAGACTCCCCCTCCCCCGAGACTTGGGGACCTCACTACAGCAGTTTGTACTCAGTACATTTAAGCAATGTGATAATCACTTGGGTAGTGTAGCTAAAATTATTATTAGAAAGTAAAGAAGGTTTTAAATTGATACTCCCTACTTAAATATTATTAATATTTATATCTCATTAACTCATGTACTGTTTCTCTTTTGTTCATTTTTAAGCCTAACTATCACATTGTAGCTTAAATTCATGTTTGTACAGGAAAATAATTTACAAGGTCCAATCTAGTTCATATAATAAAAGATGTTGAGATGATTTAAGAGATTTCTAAAAGCTACTATTTGTTTTCTTCTCCCAGATATGTTTCTATGTATCAAGTTCTCTTTCATACCAAGCATAAAGTCAGTACAATCAACTCTTCAAAAACTAGTAGCTGTCATATCACACTGGTTCTTCGGCTTCCCTGAAAGGCTGTATAGATTACGAAGACAAGATTTTTATCTTGATCTTTGGCTTAGAAAGTAGGTTTTAGAGTGAAACAGAATGTACATTAATGAAAGTAACTACAAAGTTCCTATTGATTTTGCCTTTCTCTTCCCCCTGTCTTTGTGGATTGTTTTCAGCAGATTTTTTTCCCCTCCCTGTTTATGCACAGCACTCTTTCCTGCTTACCGCCTCTTGCTTGCTGTGTTAAAAGATAAAAGGCAGGCCTCAGCAAAGAATTTGATCCTGTCAGTTTGGGTTCTCATTCTGCAGTGGCAGCACTGAGGTCTCCACCCTCACACCAAGTTTGAGAATTCAGTCCACCATTTGTCTGTGCCGACCTTAAATTTTTATCTTTACGTGAGTCTTGGAAGATGATTATTGAGTGGGTCTGGATCATATTTGGAGTCAGAATACTACAGAAAGCCCCTTTCTTGTGGTATTTTATTCTACCTCTTAAACGTTTTGTTTATTGGGGTTGGGGAGATGGATCAGTGGTTAAGAGCACTGGCTGTTCTTCCAGAGGATCCAGGTTTGTTTCCCAGCATGCAAATGGTGGCTCATAACTCTGTAACTCTACTTCCAGGGGATCCAGCACCCTCTCCTGGCCTCCATAGGCACAACATATAGGACATACAAACATACATGCAAGCAAAACACCATACACATAAAATAATTTATGTGTTTTAATGTGAGTGTTCTGGTGGCATGCTTGTGTGTGTAGCACCTATGTGCTTGATGTTCATGGAAGATAGAGAGGACATAGGGCTATCTAGGAGCTACAGGTAGTTGTCAACTGTCATGTGGGTGCTGGGAAATGAACTCAAGTCTTCTGGAAGAACAGCAAGTGACTCTTAAATGCTAAATTATCTCTCTAGCCCTTATGCTATCACTTAAAGATATTCTGATCAGAGGTCCTTTATGGGGTATGTAAAGTCTAGGAATGCAGATAATTTTGGGTAAATTAGATTAAGAGTAGAAGGATCTAGTCATGATTCTTTTGCATGATAAGATGTGTCACAGCATGTGTGCTCATTAAGGTTAGGAAGCAAGCTGATCAAAACATCGTGTGTGTCCCTGATGGTTGTATCTTGAAATCTGATACACTTTGGTCAAATATTTACCATCAGAAGTTTTTCTTTACATACCATTAATTCACATATTGTTTGTTATTGTATATATTTGAGATTTTTCAAGTGAAAGGTGTTGAAATAACTCACTATGTAAAGACATGTTTTGAATGTCATGATAAGCCTGATATCTTCATACAGTAAATTCTAAAATAAAATAAAATAACAAGAAATTATGTTTAAGAACTCCTCCCTAGGTAGTATTTCTAGGTAATTTTAATTATTGTTTCTTATAAAGACTAAATTTTTTTTCTCCTATAATTTGTGGCTTCTGTTTCCATCCTGTAGATTCAAGAAAACAGGTAACTGCTCTCCCCTCCAGAACACTGTGAGATTTAATAATATGCTGAAAGGATGCATAACTTATTGGATGTTATTATATTTATGCTTATGACCTACTATCAGCCTAGGGAGAGACAGATGGGCAGGCTCCAGTTCAGAGCACACAGCTCCCGTTTGTCCTCTTGCGATAGGGTCATTAGTGTGGACTCTTGCTTGGAATGATTTGTGGCTGAGACTGCCAATTATGAACGTATTGGTACCTATCTCTATATCTATGTGTCTATGGCTAAAACATGCAGAGGCAGAACTGACACTGTGTGACCCAAAGTGTCTCCCACTTGACTGATTGACAAGGCAGTGTAGAGTTAGAAGGAAGTCTGACCCAAAATACACAACAAAGTGAGAGATGCTGCTGGGTTGTGGTTTAAGTTTTCATAACTGAAACTGTCGGGAGACAGCTCTGACACTGTGTGACCCAAAGCTTCTATCTTAAGTCAGATTGTTATGCCATCATGGCTTCTACACAGATTGAGATAGTCTTGTAACATTGCAGGGTCCAGAGCGTGCCTCCCAGGATCCAAGGGCTGAGGCAGGAACTGTCTGGGAAAAATTAAACTCTTTATCACACAATACAAGTTTGAAGTTGCCTGTTGAGGCCTGGAAGTGGGAATAGCGGGGAATATTTCTGCCAGCTTTTGAACAGGAGAGTGCTCTGTCACTAGGGAAGCCTACAGAAGTGGGTATAGATTTATGTGCCACTGAGGAACTCAGCTGCTGTTTGAACCACTAGGTAGTTCTGCAGAAACCACTGGCAGCAAGTATTTGTCCTTTGGAAAATAGCAGGTTAGTTACTGCAATGGCTAGTTTTTTTTTTAATATACTTTATTTTTTTATTTCATCAAGTTACATCTCAGTCACAATCCCTTCCCTACTCCCCCCTCCTGTCCCACCCTTCTACCCTCTTCCTCCCAACAGCTCCCCCTTTCAGTCCAACAAATGGTTCCTTCTCTTATAACAGTAAATACTATACAAAACAACAGAAATAAATATGCCACAATTATGAGAGTTAAATGGCTTAGCATACATTCCCAATGTCCAGTCCATATGTATTTGGCCCCTGACTTTAACATTCTACTATCTAACCATCTCCATGAGTTCTATATCTGACTCAGCTTTCATACTAACTTGAATCACAATTATAAAAACATCTTCTTAGATCCAGAACACCCTCTTAATTCCTAAACAACTCAAAATTTAACTATGAGACTCTAGCTATCTGTTCTTCAACCACCTCAGAGACCTGAGAGGGATAAATATATCTGATTATGTAGGAAGTGCAGAGTCTGCATCTTCCAAGACTAAGAAATGACATATCCGTGGCTGCCTGGACAGTTCCCGTTTTCTCTGTATATGTTACAGCATCAATCTTCAGCCTTTTGGTCCCGTTTCTTTGACAGACATTGATTGTAGAGCAGGAATTATGAAGGACTTACCTACCCTGTCTGGGCAGAGCTAGGCTGTTGACTTACCTGCTACCAAGTTTTGTCCTTTTTGGACAGCAGTCTGTCTATAGTTGAAGCAAGGAGTTTTTACATGCCAAGAGATAGGCTTGCCACTAATTCAACCATCTCACACTGGAGATTCTTCGATGCCCATCTTCTACTTGGAGTAGAATAGGGGGTGCTGTCAGGAGCTGACATGTCTCGATATAAAAAAAAAATCTTAATTTAAGAAAACATCTTTGAATGCCATATTCTGCAGATCTCTTAGGGTTTTTGAAGATGCCCTCTCTATCTCTTGTATTTAGATAAGCGAATGTTGCTTGTCTCTTAACAACTTGATTTTTGAGTAGCTTAGAGAATATCTGTGATAGACTGTCATAGTAGCTAACAAAATGACACGCTTGCATGACTAGGAGTTTGTATTTCTTAACTATCCTAAATGGTTGAAGACGGTTGGTATCAAGAGGCAAGAGCTTCACATTTCATTTTTAAGCATTGCTATGTACAATACCTTTAAGAAGTGTTACCTTTAATTTTGTATCAATATATAAAGATCAATACCAATGTGGTCAAATATACTCTTAATTTTGTATCAATATACAAAGATCAATGCCTATGTGGCCCAATACAATCTTAATATTGCATCAATATACAAGGGTCAATACCATTGTGGCCAAATATAATCTTAATTTTGTATCAATATACAAAGATCAATATCGATGTAGTCCAATACAATCTTAATTTTGCACAATATGCAATGATCAATACCACTTTAGCCAAATATAATAATAATTTTGTATCAATATACAAAGGTATGTGGGCATAGTCAATAATCTGTCCCTTCTTTTTGGTCCTTCCCATACTATGTCTATGTCCCATTTTTCTCAAGTCTGTGCACTCCTACATAGGAGAGAAAGAAGGATACAGAAAAGAAAAAGAAGGAAGTCCCTGGGTCTAACCTCCAAAACCCATTTAACAAGACCATTTAATAGCTTGTAGTCTCTTCCCCTAAATAACAAAGTTTTCTGTTATCCATCAAATAACCAAAAAGGGGGGGGGGCAGAGAAACACCCTCCCCACCCTCTGGGCCTGGGACGGACGTCACTCTCTTAAAATGACTTCCTACTGATTTGGGTCATAGTAAACCTGTTTGGGGCCCAAACCAGAATGGAAAAATGGTTAAAAATGTTGATACGATCCTTTTATGTTCAGTCCTTTTTGTGCTCAGCTGTTTAGATGTCCTATGTAGTTTGTAGACAGAAGCTGATCTTCCGGGCTTACTGAAGTTCTGGCTGGGGCAGTCTGTGGAGCGGAACTATCTTAGCGAGTTTGAGTTGTTGTGGGTGTAGACTTTTGATGGAAACAGCTATTGAGTAAGTCTGCAAGGCTGGATCATCTGGGCCACTCATCTTCTTTGGTATCGGATCTGTTTTCTGTTGAGGTTTCCATTGTCCAGTTGTCCCTGGATTCCTTGACTGGATGCTTTAGATGTCCTATGTAGTTTGTAGACAGAAGCTGATCTTCCAGGCTTACTGAAGTTCTGGCTGGGGCAGTCTGTGGAGCGGAACTATCTTAGCGAGTTTGAGTTGTTGTGGGTGTAGACTTTTGATGGAAACAGCTATTGAGTAAGTCTGCAAGGCTGGATCATCTGGGCCACTCATCTTCTTTGGTATCGGATCTGTTTTCTGTTGAGGTTTCCATTGTCCAGTTGTCCCTGGATTCCTTGACTGGATGCTTTAAATCTCCTGGAGAGATAAGAACAGAGCCCTGCCCTAATCCTAACTCTGGGACAATTACGTTTTTTCTTTTTTTGGGGGGGGGGTCAGGTAATATTTCTCCTGAAGCAAATTTGTTTTTTTGACAATAAAGTATTATCTTTCAATCTGGATTAAAGAAGAAATTATTTTGTTATTTTGGAGCTAAACAAGCCTTAGTGTATATATTTTGAGATCTCAAAGGACAATTTTTTTGTATTGAGTAGGCCTTTTGTAAGTAGCTTTTAAACTTAAGTCCTTCCAAGTCCTGTGTGTCTGTCTCTGCATTCTAAGTATTGGTATCAAAGACCTGTGGTTCCCATCTGAAGGGATTAAAGATGTGCTCAACCACACCTGGATTGAAGTTTTTCTCTATTTAGAGTTTGTTTAGTATCAGGCTGACCTTGAACTCTGAGATTTGCCTGTTTCTGTCTCTAGTGTGTTGGGATTAAGGGTTTACTCTTCTTGAATGATGGGATTAAGGGTGTGCACCCTCACCACCCTGTTCCGTGTTACTCTAGAATTTATAAGACAACTAACTCTATAGTGCTCCTCCCGTCTCTGCTGAAGTTAAAGGCATGGGCTACCACCACACATTTCATGTATTTTAACTTATCTCTAAGTTTTTTCGATTCTTGGAGGTTTATAAAACCAGGTTGAATGGCTGTAACCTTTAATGTATTTACAGTGTTTTAAACCTGTTACCTGCTTTTTTAAATTAATAAATTTATTTATTTGTTGCTTCAGGTTACCTCTCCATCATATTGTCCTCTTTCCCCCCTTCCCAGCCCTGCCCTCCCATCCTTACACCCTAATCCTTCCCTCTTGTTCCTCTGGGGTGGAGTGTCCCTACATAACAGTCCCTCGCCACAGTTCAGGAGTCATATGAGGGCCAAGAGCCTCTTCATACACTGGGGGCCTACGAGGCAGTACCACTAGTGAGAGGTGTCTCCTTGCTAGGAAGGGAAAACTAAAAAACAGACCAACAAACACATCAACCCACAAAAACAAACAACAACAAAAAAAGAAAGGAAAAAGAAAAAGGAAAAAGAAAAAAAAAGTCTATGTCCATGTTCCCTTTGGTGTGTTGTTTGTAGTACAGATATCCTGTACTATATAGCTAAAATAAGTGAATAGATGCCGTATGCATCCTTCTGAGTCTGGGTTAGCTCACTCAGGATGGGCTTCTCTAGTTCCATCCATTTGGCTGCAAATTGCATAATTTCATTGTTTCTGATAGCTGATTAATATTCCATTATATAGATGTACCACAGTTTTTTAATCCATTCTTCAGTTGAGGGACATCTGGGTTGTTTCCAGTTTCTAGCTATTACAAATAAGGCTGCTATGAACATGGATGAGGAGACTTCCCTATGATTCTGTGAGGAGTCATTTTGGTGTATACCCAGAAGTGGTGTGGATGGGTCCTGAGGCAAAGCTATTCCAAGATTTCTAAGATATCGCCAGACTGACCTCCATAGTG
The DNA here is from genome assembly GCA_907164525.1 of Lophiomys imhausi. NCBI lineage: Eukaryota > Metazoa > Chordata > Mammalia > Rodentia > Muridae > Lophiomys > Lophiomys imhausi. Next base: position 3,254,205 of record CAJQZJ010032150.1, on the reverse strand, counting down.
GTTGCACAAGCCTGCACTCCCACCAGCAATGGAGGAGGGTTCCCCTTTCTCCACACCCTCGCCAGCATGTGCTGTCATTTGAGCTCTTGATCTTAGCCATTCTGACAGGTGTGAGGTGGAATCTCAGAGTCCTCTTGAGTTGCATTTCTCTGATGATTAAGGATGTTGAGCATTTCTTCAGGCGTCTCTCAGCCATTATGGATTCTTCCTTTGTGAATTCTCTGTTTAGCTCCATCCCACATTTTTTGATTGGATTATTTGGTTTCTTGGCATTTAGTTTCTTGAGTTCTTTGTAGATTTTGGATATTAGCCCTCTGTCAGATGTGGGGTTGGTAAAGATTTTCTCCCAGTCTGTTGGTTGCCATTTTGTTCGAATGACAGTGTCTTTTGCCTTTCAGAAGCTTTTCAGTTTCATGAGGTCCCATTTATTGATTGTTGATCTCAGGTCCTGAGCTGTTGGTGTTCTGTTCAGGAAGTTGTCACCTGTGCCAATGAGTTTGAGGGTTTCTCCCACTTTTTCTTCTAGTAGATTTAGTGTGACCGGCCTTTTGTTAAGGTCTTTGATCCACTTGGATTTAAGTTTTGTACAAGGTGATAAGTATGGGTCTAATTTCATTCTTTTACAAGTGGACATCCAGTTGGACCAGCACCATTTGTTGAAGATGCTGTTCTTCTTCCATTGTGTCATTTTGGCTTCTTTGTCAAAAATTAGTTGGCCATAAGGGTGTGGGTCCATTTCTGGGTCTTCTTTTTTTTTCCTTTATTTTTTATTTCTTCAAGTTACATCTCAATCGCAGTCCCCTCCCTATTCCCCCTCCAGTCCCACCCTCCCACCCTCAACCCCCCATCCTCTTCCCTTTTTTTTCTTTTAAGTTTAAGGTATATCTTATTTCCCCCTACAGTTTCTCCTTTCAGTCCAACAAATGGCTCTTTCTCTTATAATAATAAATACAATACAGTAAAACAGAGGTAATTAGGCCACAGTTATGAGGATTATATGGCTTAACGTACATTCCCAATGACCAGTCCATATGTATTTGGTACCTGACTTTAACATTCTACTATCTAAACATCTCCATGAGTTTAAAGTTCTATATCTGACTCAACAAGCATACTAATTGCAACACAATTTTTAAAGTATCTTCTTATATCTATAACACTCTCTTGACTCCTAAACAATTCAAAATTTAATTATGAGACTTTATCTATCTGTTCTTCAATCACCTCAGACACCTGAGAGGGATAAATATATCTGATTTTGTAGGAAGTACAGGGCCTGCAGCTTCCCAAACTAAGAAATGACATACCAGTGGCTGCCTGGACAGTTCCCATTTTCTCTCCATACGTTACAGCATCGCTCTTCAGTCGTTTGGCCCTGTTTCTCTGACAGACATTGATTGTAGAGCAGGGGTTATGAAGGACTTACCTACCCTGTCTTGGTAGAGCTACGCTGTCGACTTACCTGCTTCCAGGTTTTGTCCTTTTTGGACAGCATTCTGTGTACAGTTGGAGCAAGGGGCTTTTCCTACCAAGAGATAGGCTTGCGACTAATTCAATCATCTCCCACTGGAGATTCTTCGATGCTCATCTTCTACTTGGAGGAGAATAGGGGGTGCTGTCAGGAGTTGATATGTCTTGATATAAAAAAATCTAAAGTAACAAAAACATCTTTGAATGCCATATTCTGCAGATCTCTTGAGGTTTTTGAAGAGGCCCTATCTATCTCTTATATTAGGGTAAGCAGATGTTGCTTGTCTCTTAGCAGGTTTATTTCTGATTAGCTTAGCAAGCAACTATAATAGGCTGTCATAGTACCTAACAGAATGACTGGCTTGCATAACCATTAGTTTGCATTTCTTAATTATCCTAAACAGTTCATGACAGTTAGTAGTAAAAGGCCGAAACATCACATTTCATTTTTTTTCTTTACCTCCTAACCCTTCCATCCCATTTCTCTGGGGTGGGGTGTCCTTATATAACAGTCCCTCATCTCAGTTGAGAGGTCGTATGAGGGCCAAGAGCCTCTTCATTCATTGGGGATCTATGAAGCAGTACCAACAGTGAAAAGTGTCTCGTTGCCTGGGAGAGAGAACTACTAAACAAACAAATCAATAAGCAGACAATAGATAAAAAAGACTAGAAAATAGAAAAAAATATAACTAATATATAAAAAATAAATTAAAAAATAAAAATTAAAAATAAGAAGTCTATGTCCATGTTCCCTTTGGTGTGTTAGTTGTAGTATTGATACCTTCTACTATATAGCTAAATTCCTACTATAAGTGAATAGATGCCATATGTGTCCTTCTGAGTCTGGGTTAGTTCAGTCAGGATGAGCCTTTCTAGTTCCATCCATTTGGCTGCAAATTGCATAATTTCATTGTTTTTGATAGCTGAATAATATTCCATTGTGTAGATGTACCACAGTTTTTTAACCCATTCTTCGGTTGAGGGACATCTGGGTTGTTTCCAGTTTCTAGCTATTACAAATAAGGCTGCTATAAACATAGATGAGGAAACTTCCTTATGATTCTGTGAAGAGGCATTTGGGTGTATACCCAGAAGTGGTATGGCTGGGTCCTGAGGCAGAGCTATTCCAAGTTTTCTAAGATATCGCCAGACTGACCTCCATAGTGGTTGCACAAGCCTGCACTCCCACCAGCAATGGAGGAGGGTTCCCCTTTCTCCACACCCTCGCCAGCATGTGCTGTCATTTGAGTTTTTGATCCTAGCCATTCTGACAGGTGTGAGATGGAATCTCAGAGTCATCTTGAGTTGCATTTCTCTGATGATTAAGGATGTTGAGCATTTCTTCAAGTGTCTCTCAGCCATTAGGGATTCCTCCTTTGTGAATTCTCTATTTAGCTCTGTCCCCCATTTTTTGATTGGAATATTTGGTTTCTTGGCATTTAATTTCTTGAATTCTTTGTAGATTTTGGATATTAGCCCTCTGTCAGATATGGGGTTGGTGAAGATTTTCTCCCAGTCCATAGGCTGCTGTTTTGTTCGAATGACGGTGTCTTTTGCCTTACAGAAGATTTTAAGTTTCATGAGGTCCCATTTATTGATTGTTGATCTCAAGTCCTGAGCTGTTGGTGTTCTGTTCAGGAAGTTGTCGCCTGTGCCAATTAGTTCAAGGGTTTCTCCCACTTTTTCTTCTAGTAGATTTAGTGTGACCGGCCTTATGTTAAGCTGTTTGATCCACTTGGACTTAAGTTTTGTACAAGGTGATAAGTATGAGTCTAGCTTCATTCTTTTACAAATTGACATTCAGTTGGACCAGCACCATTTGTTGAAGATGCTGTCCTTCTTCCATTGTGTCGTTTTGGCTTCTTTGTCAAAAATTAGGTGGCCATAAGTGTGTGGGTCTATTTCTGGGTCTTCATTTCAAGTCCATTGATCTACTGGTCTGTTTCTATACCAATACTATGCTGTTTTTAGTATTATTGCTCTGTAGTACAGCTTGAGATCTGGGATGGTAATACCTCCAGATGCTTTTTTATTGTACAGGATTGATTTAGCTATTCTGGGCTTTTTGTTGTTCCATATGAAATTGAGAATAGCTCTTTCCAGTTCTAAAAAGAATTGTGTTGGTATTTTGATAGGAATTGCATTGAATCTATATATTGCTTTTGGTAGGATAGCCATTTTTATTATGTTGATCCTACCTATCCATGAGCATGGGAGTTCTTTCCATCTTCTAAGGGCCTCTTCCATTTCTTTCTTCAGGGGCTTAAAGTTCTTGTTGTATAGGTCCTTTACTTGCTTGGTTAGAGTTACCCCCAGGTATTTTATATTGTTTGTGGCTGTGGTGAAGGGGGTTGTTTCCCTTATTTCTTTCTCAGTCCATTTGTTTTTTGTATACAGAAGGGCTTCTGATTTTTTTGAGTTAATTTTGTATCCAGCCACCTTGCTGAAGGTGTTTATCAGCTGTAAGAGTTCTCTGGTGGAATTTTTGGGGTCGCTTATGTATACTATCGTATCGTCTTCAAATAGGGATGATTTGACTTGTTCGTTTCCAATTTGTATCCCCTTTATCTCTTTTTGTTGTCTTATTGCTCTAGCAAGAACTTCAAGTACTATATTGAAGAGATATGGTGAAAGTGGACATCCTTGTCTTGTCCCTGAGTTTAGAGGAAATGCTTCAAGTTTCTCTCCATTTAACTTGATGCCGGCCACTGGCTTGCTCTATATTGCCTTCATTATTTCCAAATACTGTCCTTGTATTCCCTTTCTCTCCAGAACTTTTAGCATGAAGGGGTGTTGAATTTTGTCAAATGCTTTTCTGCATCTAGCTAGATTATCATGTGTTTTTTTTCTTTCATCTTGTTTATATGGTGAATTATGTTGATAGACTTTCATATGTTAAACCATTCCTGCATTCCTGGGATGAAGCCTACTTGATCATGATGTATGATACTTTTGATGTGTTCTTGAATTCGGCTTGCTAGTATTTTATTAAGTATTTTTGCATCTATGTTCATGAAGGAGTTTGGTCTGAAGTTCTCTTTCTTTGTTGGGTCTTTGTGTGGTTTAGGAATCAGGGTGACTGTGGCCTCATAGAATGAGTTTGGCAGTGTTCTTTCTGATTCTATGTGGTGGAAGAGTTTGAAGAGTATTGGTGTTAGCTCCTCCTTGACGGTCTGGTAGAATTCCGTGCTAAAGCCATCTGGCCTTGGGCTTTTTTTGGTTGGGAGATTATTAATGACTGTTTCTATTTCCTTAGGGGTTATTGGGCTGTTTAATCTGTTAATCTCATCTTGATTTAGTTTTGGTAGGTGGAATCTATCGAGGAAATTGTCTATTTCGCTTAGGTTTTCAAATTTGGTGGAATATAGATTTTTAAAGTAGGACCCAAATATTCTCTGGATCTCCTCAATGTCTGTTGTTGTTTCTCCCTTTTCATTTCTGATTTTGCAAAAATCAGATCCTAGAAGGAAAATTCCAACCCAGAGAAGAAAAAGATCCTAGAAGGAAAAAAAAAAGTCCTAGAAGGAAAATTCCAACCCAGAGAAGAAAACTACACCCAAGAAAACAGGGAATAGAAAACCCTACAGCAACTAAACCAAAAGAGGCACAGAAAGATCACCTATACCAAAATAATGGGAAATAACCACCCCAGGTCACTAATATCCATCAACATCAGTGGACTCAACTCCCCAATAAAATACACAGGGTGACAGATTGGATCCGCAAGCAAGACCTGTCTTTTTGCTGCATACAAGAAACACATCTGACTATCAAAGATAGACACCACCTCAGAGTAAAGGGCTGGGAAAAGGTTTTCCAAGCAAATGGACCCAGGAAGCAAGCTGGAGTAGCCATCCTAATATCAAACAAAACAGACTTCCAACTGAAGCTAATGAAAAAAGACAGAGAAGGGCATTATATACTCATTAAAGGGAATATTCATCAAGAGGACATCTCAATATTGAACATATATGCCCCAAATTCAAAGACACGTACATTTGTAAAAGAAACGCTTCTAAAACTTAAATCGCACATCGATCCAAACACTTTAATAGTGGGAGACTTCAACACCACACTCACAACTATGGACAGATCATCAATACTGAAGCCAAACAGAGAAATATTGACTCTAATAGAGATCATGAACCAAATGGACCTGACAGATATCTACAGAACATTTCACCCAAACACAAAGGAATACACCTTCTTCTCAGCACCTCACGGAACCTACTCCAAAATCGACCACATAGTTGGACACAAAGATAGCCTCAACAGATACAAGAAAATTGAAATAACCCCTTGTATCTTATCAGACCACCATGGAATAAAGCTGGTCTTCAACAGCAAAAGAATCAACAGAAAGCCTACACACACATGGAAATTGAACAACTCCTTACTGGATGACTACTGGGTCAGGGAAGAAGTAAAGAAGGAAATCAAAGACTTTTTAACATCCAACGACAATGAAGGCACAACATACCCAAACCTATGGGATACAATGAAAGCTGTGCTACGAGGAAAGTTCATAGCACTAAGTGCCTTCAAAAAGAAAATTGTGACAGCTCTTATTAGCGAATTAACAGCTAAACTGGGTGAATTAGAAAAAAGGGAAGCAAACACTCCCAAGAGGAGCAGAAGGCAGGAAATCATCAACCTTAGGGCTGAAATCAACAACTTAGAAACAAAAAGAACTATACAAAGAATCAATGAAACCCAGAGTTGGTTCTTTGAGAAAATCATCAAAATAGACAGACCCCTAGCCAAATTAACTAAAAGGCAGAGGGAAAGAACCCAAATCAACAAAAGCAGAAATGCACTGGCTAGTTTTATGTCAACTTGACAGAAGCTAAATTCATTGAAGAGGAAACCTCATTTGAGGAAATGCTCCCACCAGATTGGCATGTGGGCAAACCTGTGGTGGCATTCACTTGATTATGATTGATGAGGGAGGACCCAGCCTATTGTGGGTGGTGCTACCTTTGGGCAGGTGGTTGTAGGTTCCATAAGAGAGCAGGCTGAACAAGCCATAAGCAAGCAAGCCAGAAAGCAATACCTCTTCATGGCTTCTGTTTCAGTTCCTGCCTTCAGGTTTCTTCTCTGACTCCCCTCAGTGACTCCCCTCTAGGACTGTTACCTAGAAGTATAAAATGAAATAAACTCCTTCCCACTCAAATTGCTTTTGGTCATGAGATATGATCACAACAATACGAATCATAACTAAGACAAGATCATAACCAAGACATTTGCTATCAAGTACAAGAGTATACAACAAGCTCAAATTTCCAAAGGATGAAAATGTCCTTCCTTACTGAGAAAAGTTGAGAAGAAATGCATTCTGTTTTCTATGTAGTCTATTTGCTCAAGAATTAAAGAGCAGTGTCAGTTCCATGTTCTGCTTAAATTTATTTTTGTTTGTTGAGGAAACATTTCCATATTCAGCCATTTAGCTGGAAACCTTTTTTTTTAAAAGTGAATAGTGAAGATTCAAATAGATATCAACACATTTTTTTTTTCTGAATGGTTTTACGGACAAGAGTCTATGATGCAGGCTTGCTTATTATTCCTCATCTTTTCTAGTTCCATGACAATTTTCATCTCTGTTAGCATTGTCTCCTTATCTCTCCTGTTGTATGAGAGGATGTTCACCATAACACTTCTGAAGTTATCCCTACATTGGCTGTCATAGCTCCATCCTTCCAGTTATGTGGTTCCCTCCAAAATGTAGATATCTGTACTAGTCATTACTGTACAAGGAGCATTGTTTTAAGCCATTCAATACCCCTCTATTAGTTTGTAGGTGAGATATTTGGGGGAAGCATGTCTGGCAGATTCATCTGTCCTGTTGCTGTGGCATTCCCTTGTTGATCTTAGAACAAGTTTCTGTGAGATTACAGTGTAGACTGAAGAGCCGCAGCTCTCCAGGAAACCTCCAAGCCTTTAGTGCCAAACTAGGACTGCAGAGCCAGCCAGGTTGGTGGACTGAGCAACTCCTTGGGTCTCTGTCTACTAAGTGTGAGACAGCCATTGTTGGAGTACTCAGATTGTACCACACAGACAATCTAATCAATACCTTTCTGAGATACACATTCATTCTATATGGTCTATTCCTTGTGAGAACCCCAACTAATACATTGACTTTTGCCAGAACATATCACAATATAGCTGTTTACATCTCTGACTGAGTCTTATTATCTCTCTGTAGCTTGCAATGAGGTGTCTTGATGTCATGCCATGTAATTATTGGAGCAATTACCTCATCATAGTTACTGGTCTCATGTACCTTCAATGAGAAAGCATTAAAGAAATAATATATACACACATATCAGGTGTTAGGAATCTTAAAGACAATCAGAATACTGCTTACCACCATACACTTATAAAATAATCATGCATCACACTTATCTGAAAAAATCCTAATACATAAAATTTACAAAGAAAAAAAACCCATCAGGGATATTAAGTATCCAAGTGAGTGAAAGAACAAAGAAAAGTTTAAGACTCAACTCACTAATAAAGCTGAAGGATAGAGAAGCAAAGAAATAATATGGTTAAAAATTAAATAATGTAGAAATAAATTTAAATTTACCAATAATATAGTAAGTGTAAACTATAATTTTTTGTCTGTTTTATTTTGTTTGAGATGACACTGTACAGTTCTGGCTGTCCTAGAACTCACTATGTAGACCAAGCTGGCCTCAAACTCACTCACAGATATCCACCTGCTTCTGTCTCCTGAGTGTTGGGGATAAATGGCGTGCACCATTATGCCCTGCTGTGATTACTCCCATTATTAGTGGGAAGAGATTATTTGGCTGGATGAAAGAAATAAAGCATCTGACTATATGCTGTTTAAAGATTGTCTCCAAGTTCAGTGATACAGGAAGGCTTAAATACCCATTTATCCAGATAATGTAGTTTGAATTTGTAAGGCCTCTTCAAGGAGCAAACCAGAGTCTCCATAATAATATTGCTCACATTATAGCATGGGAAGTTGACAATAAACAGATAAGCTATGTAATATAATAGTAGAGGGTGATAAGTACCACTCAGATGGAGTGGGATGAAGGCTTAAACATTTTATGGGTGGGAGGAAGCTGGTGTTTTAGATAGGTGGTTCAGGGATTTCTCTGTGAGAAATAGAGGTCTAAATGGATTGAAGGAAGGAGCCCCCCTGGACATCTGCGGGGTGAAGAGGTGCCGAGAACATGAAGTGGGGCTGTGCTTGGCGCACATGTTTAAGTAGCAGCAGGAAGGTGGATGTGGCTGAGGTTGGTGCTCAAGGCAGGAAGTGGCAGAGGGCAGCAGGCCTGGAGGGCTTTACATAGTATCACTAATCACTGTTCAGCTAGATATAGAAAGACATATATCAAATGATCTCAGTGCTATATGGGAATTAAAGGAAATAAAAAGAAATGCACCGAAGGAAAGAACACGGTCGAGTTTGCTAGGAGAGGAGTAGGTGGAAAAAACAGAGAGGTGTTGGTCTAAGTGTAGTGACTTTTATTTATAAGATGAATAAGGGAGTTATGGGGGCCCCAAGATGCATCAGAGGTGGTGATACTTGTGTTAATTTGATGGTAATAACCATTATAGAATAAATACATATACCAAATCATTACATTGTATACCTTGAATAGATTCGCTATTTGTCAGTTATACACTTAAAAACAAATGTGTGGATTACATACTCTAACTTCAAGTGAATGGGAGAAAAGCTCTTATTACAGTTCATTTTATTTGTGTGCATGTGCGTGGACATGTGCCTTTGCTTTTCTGACTCATCTTCCTATATAAAATATTTACCAGAGTCACTGAAGACTTCTCTGATATGACTTGAGTCAGGTCTCAACCTTGGGTTTCAGATGACATCTTGTAGGTTCTAATTACAGCAACAGTCCCGCTATCAAGAACCCTACATTTGTTATCTTATCACCGTGGTATCTGACTAAATTACTCAGCCTCATTTAGGAGGTTTATGCGAGGACGGTTTACCCCAGGTAGCTGGTCACCTTATTCTCTTCTTAGCAACAACCTACCAACTCAATTTAGCCAGAATATATCCTCATCGCTTAATTATTTCCTAACCCTGGCTGTTGTCTTGCCTACTGGCTACAAATCCCTGGTTTTTCTTACTGTATGTGAACTGATTCTGCCTGTGTATCGAAATATTTTTTTTGTGGGGTGGGGGGCCCATTACAATAGTTCCAGAGTAATATTTATTTTACTGATTTAATTACTAGGTATCTTGGATATTCTTTGATACTCAAAAGTATTAGTGTCAAAAGTATTGCTTTCCTTGACAGTGCTGGGGTAGCTTAGATTTATGCAAATCCAGGGAAACAATCGATTTCACCTCTTTTGTATGTTTTGAAGTCCATGATCTTTCCTATTATATTTAGCGTTAGAGTGTCATGTGGCTGGGAAATTTTGGTTTATCTTTTGGTGGATGAACCATTGACTATTCAGCCACCCAATCTCTGGCTTGTTTGTTACTCAGCAAGGGCAAGCTTGCCAAGTTGTATGTTGCTCGGCAAACCCCATTTTATCTCTGTACTGTACCTTTCCCAGTCACCTCTGGACACATTCATTATAGCACAAAGTTTCCAAATGTTCATTTCAGCTGTTTAGGGGAAAATACTGGCTTAGAGGAGAATAGGAGTGGCTGTCTTCCCTATCCATTTTCCATGTTTTTCAATCCGTTAGGTAGAGGGTTGTGAAGTTTAGAAAAGGATTTATTTGTCTCCATTTGGCTGCAAATAGGACATGACCTTATGAGCATTTTTGGAAATGTATGGCAATGTATTCAATGCCTCATTTGACTTTGTAGAGATTGCCAAACCTGAGTTTTTAGAGTTGGGTTAGATGGAGTCTAGTGACAGCTTCCTTTGTGCTATGAGTGTTGAAAATATGAAAAGCAACGAAAGTCTTGAAGTGAGTTCTTTGCTGGTGTGGGGAGGTAAGGATTTATGTTTGTGACTGCAGTGTTTGGGCTCATCATCTCACTGAGTGTTGATTGCAAACAGTGAGGGACCCTTCCTTGAGTGTTCGCCCCCTCTCCATGTATTTACTTCTTATTGGTGGCTTTGGTTGCTTGGGTTTTCCTTATTCTTCCTCTTGGTAACTGACAGAAGGGAACACTTTCCTGATTCTGAAAATTGGTTGTCACTGTTTTTTGTTTTGTTTTTAAAGAGTTCAGTGAGGTTAATGGTCCTGATCTCATCTTGTTTTTGCATAATGTATGTGGAATAAGACCTAACTGGAAAGGTATAGTTGTAACTAGCAATTAGTCACTGTGCTTGTTCCTTGCTACTCATCAAGGGCATAAGAAAGCCTAAACGTTGTGATTCTAATTATAAGAAATACACGGAGAGGAGAAATGGTCAGAAATGGAAAGTCAATTTGTTTATCTCAGGAAAGAAGAGGTGAGGGCTTGGTAAAGGGGTGACAACGAAACGTTATGGAGTTTATGAGATGACAAAACTTGGCTGTGGAGATGGCCTCCCATTGTAAAAACAATTCCATTTTAGAGAGCGAGTTTTTAATAGAGCGAGTTCTAACATATGTGAACTGTATCTCAATAAGTTGTTCTTACTTATTGGTTGTCACTTTTGACTCCAATCGGCCTTAGGTGGTTCTGCCAAACTCATGCTCCAGCACATTCTGTCTGAGGCTAATCAGTGTTACCTCCTTTGTACTTCATGATTGAAGGCTAAGTGTCTCTTCATGTTTTTTGTTTTTGTTATTAGCTCTATGTGTTTTCTTGTTCTATCAATTTGTTGTTTGTGTATTTTAACAAATTCTTTTTGTGACCTTTCCTCTCTGACTTGCTTTGGATATCTGGAGTCTCCAGTCTGGGTACTAAGATTTCTGGGCAATTGGAGTTCTCAGTGCATCCCGGGTCTCCTTGTTTCTAGAATTTTTTTTTTTCCAACTTGGATTTATACAAATGCTTCAGTCTCAAGTTCAGGGCAGGCAAATTTATACAGTTGTGTTAAATTTATAACTCAAATTCATTTCCCCTCATGTGTAATTGTTTCAGAGTAATGAAAGGATATATTTTCACATTGTTATAAGTGAAATTATTTTATAGTTTTTGTCTTATATATTTTCTAGCACAAAAGAAACACATATTAATAAGGGAGTTATAAAACAGAAAGATCAGAAAAGCAAAAATGATTTGTGATACAACTTAATCATCAATATGCATACTTGAGAATACTTGATATTCTTGGAAATCATTTAGATATTAAACTTTTTTAAAAACAAGCCCATTATCTATTAAGTCAGAAAAGAAATGTGTTCCTTTCATTCCTTTAACATTACTGAAATATTCTTAAGTATCTGTGGAAAACTTGACTTGGATTTCTGCAAATTTTAAGGCATTTAAAATAGCAAATACATAACTTTTTAATACTTGATGAAGCTATAATTGCATATTGTGATGGTCTGAATAAGAATTGTCCCCACAGGCCCATATGTCTGAATGCTTAGTCATCAGGGAATGGCACTATTTGAGAGGGATTAGGGGGTATGATCTTGTTGGAGGAAGTGTGGGTGGGCTTTGAGATTTCAAAAAGCCCATTCCAAGTCAAGTCTCTGTTTTCCTGCTGCCTGCCGATTTGGGTGTAGAACTCTGAGCCACTTCTCCAGCTCCGTGTCTGCCTGCATGCCACCATGCTCCCTGCCATGATGATAATGGACTAAACCTCTGAAACTGTAAGAAAGCCCCAATTAAAATGCTTTTCTTTTATAAGAGCTGTCATGGACATATTATCTTTTCATAGCAATAGAACGTTGACTAAGGTACATATATTTCTATGTTTTATGAAAGAACGCTATACAGTATTAAAGATCAATTGTAAGAATCATTATAATGCAAATCAAAGCATTATGTGTATTTAAGATATATAAAGAAAGCCAAAGGTTACTGTCAATAGAATGGCTGCCTGAATGTTGGTGGGAAAGGGAACAGGAAACCTTGGTATCTGTAACTGGTAGGGGTTTGAAGTGTTGTGGGGGATTAAAGAAGGTGAAATGTGGGCATCTAGGGGCAAGAGAAACCATAAGCATGCGAGGTTTGTCCTTTCCTGAATCCTGAATTCAAGTGGCTTTGTGTTCAGTCTTTGGCTGTGCTCAAGACTCCAGAGGTGGCATCTGTTCTTCCCAGCTCACTGAACAAGAGGTTGGCAGCTTCCTTTTCAGATGTGCAGTGTCTTTATTCTAGAGAATTTTTTTCCCTCAATGGAGATACATGCAAACAATTTCTTTGTTTAGTCTATGGAGTTTAGGGTTAGCCAGGTGTCCATGGTGACCTTTGCTTTTCTCTTGAAAAAAAAAAAAAAAAGCATCCGTGGAAAAGAAAGAAAGCATCCATGGAAAAGAAAGCCTGCCTTTTTCATTTTATACAGCACAGTGTAGGCTGGTTAACCTTGCCTATAAATCAGCTTATCCATCAGCTCTAGGGCACTGCAGCTAGAACCACAGATTGAGGGTCTAATAACAGCACAGTCTAAAGCTCAGAACACATGTTAAGTGCAGAGATGTTCTCAATTTTCAGTCAGAGTGGTATTTTATCTATATCTCTATGGCTTAGCCAAATGAAATACAGACATTAGGAAATTGTATGTCCTTAAATTTCTAATCTGTTGAGCATAGCATAAGCCTTCCAGTTAAGAAACACAAACTTGGCATTTATTTTCCTGAACAATCTGTCAACAGAGAGATAATAACAAAATAAATGCAAGATCCTATTTCCTACCTAACTCCTGTTTTGGGATCCTCCTGAATCCTGACATATTAGTAGGGAAGTGATGTTTACACAGCTAAGAAGGAACAGGTGCAGGAAACGTTTCTTAATAGGATGGATAGCTATGCTGTTGCTGAAAAAATACACCTGCAGGAAAAGGATTAGGGTCTGTTAACCAAATCACTATTTATACCCTGTGATGAAAAAAAAAAGCCTGTTATTTGTTTATTTATTTACTTATTTAGTCACAGTGATTAATTTTAGCTCTCACACTCTAGGTTTCTGAGAGCCAATGTCTGTTTCCATGGGAACAACAGTGGCAGGAAGAGGCAAAGTTGTCAAGCACATCTAATAATCTAGGGGAGGCTCCTATCTGAATGCATGCCATGTCCCTCCAGCATCCCTGGTCATTTCATCACAAGTGGTTCTTCTTCCTCAGAAAACACCTTAGATATGAGTAGTTGAAGTATTTTGGTTGCAGTGAATGTTCTATTTTGTACACAATATGGTTATTCCATGCATCACACACCTGCTTGTTGCATGGGCAAGGCACCAAGGAAGAAGTTACTTGAGAAAGGTAATATGAAGAAAGTTAAGGAGGTAAAGAACTCCTGCCCCCAAGAAACTTAAAATTTATTTGGAAATTCACATCTTGTGCACTACATGCTTAAAATATTGGACCCTATAATATACACTGAAGATCCAAGCAAATGCACATCATTTCTTTCAGACTTGACCTTCTGTCTTGAGTACTTGCTTCTTTTCCAGTGCTGAGAACTGGGACGTATATGCTAGGACTATATTTAAATACCCATGCTAATACCTTAGCTCTGAAGTCTAGAAATACCCTTCAGTAGTTAAGCATAACCATATGCCTTTTGGTTCTAACCTTGCATTCTCTTGTTGCTAAGTTGCAACATTATCTCCTTAAAATTGAATCTTAACCCTAAGCCATCTCTACCCTAAGTAACTTTCTTAGAACTCTTTGCCAAAGGACATAATAATTTTTACTATTCTTACCTTCAAGGGATTCTAATACTCTAGTCTTCTCATTTAGAATGGCTTATGCCTGTTCATCTGTCGGTCTCTTCATCTGTCTATCTACCCATCTACCCATTCGTCCATCCATCTACCCACCCATCCACCCATCCATCCATCCATCCATCCATCCATCCATCCATCCATCCATCCATCCATCAATCCATCCACCGTCCACCATCCACCATCCACCGTCTATTGGACACTGAGAGCAGGCAGTATGTAGACTCTATGCTGAGTGTGGTGTTAGCTCTTCTTGAACTTGATGGGGACAAAGTAATTACAGAATAAGTGCATAGCTCATGGTCAGAAGTGATAATGATTCAGCACACAAGAAACAAGTAGTTGTACGAAAACAGACTTCAGGAGGTATCATGAGATTTCTATGAAAAGAGGTAAAGATACTGAGTTTACATTGGGATTTGATTCATAGAAGTTCTTTTATTGCTCTTTGGATTAGTCCCCAAATAATGATTCTAAAATATGTCATAGAGCAAGATGGATAAGGAAGACATCCACATAGATATATTTTCCTAACACATCATGTCTCTTTCTGTTCTCATATCTCTGGAGTATTTTTTATAATGATCCCTGTAATGAACTCTTTCATCAGTCTTTATTGTCAGCCACTTAATAGATTCCTGTCTGAGATGGATGATGTTTTGGGATGGATATGAGAGTGGAAATGTAGGCACTCAGCAAGAAAACAGGTACCCGAGAAAGGTACCTGAGGGTGACTATATATCAAAGGAGCTGTGGAGACAGCAGGAAACATGAAGTTGTGGGTTGACATGGATCAGGAGGCTTCATGGAGAGGGAAGGACTTCGCTGTGCTAAGAAATTTCTTTTATACTTCCCATCATGCTCTGGGCCAGTAACCAGTAAGTGAGAGGCTTTTAAAAATATTTTTTATTAGAAAAGCCAGAGATGGTGGATGACTTCATGGAAACATGTTTTTCAAACACAACAGGACAGTGTACAAATGACATGGCAGAGACTGTGACAGTGTGCATATGAACTTCACAAGGCTAAGACTGAAAAAAAAATCCCAGCATAGAGGAGAGAGGTAGGCATATAGTCTCACCCAAGCTAAGGAACTATTAGAATTTAGTTGCTGTTGGATTAGGAAAAGTCAGTTTTCTTAGTGATATGATATAATATGTATATATATGTATGTATGTATATATATATGAGAGAGAGAGAGAGAGAGAGAGAGAGAGAGAGAGAGAGAGAGAATAGGAACCTGAACTTGGATGGGTAGAGAATATTCCTCTTTCTCTGGCTGCAGGTCACCGACTGAGAATTCATCTGATGATTCCTCACAGATACATGATGCTCTAATACCAGAACCCATTTCACAGTGGATAGTCATCTCCTAGACAGAGGATTATCTCAGCCTCGGAAACAGTCAATACCTTTCTGCTTGTCCAGGCTGATGAGCAATTTATGCTAGGTAAGTAGATAATAATTTTGATCTCATTTATATTATTGCATGTGACTCACAGAGATAACTATGAACTTTTTGTTTAAACATTTTGATTGGTAGGTGATTTTTTTTGTTTTAACAAGGCTTCATTAAATGAAACTTGAACAAGCAAGTTTCAAATATTAGTATACAGTTAATTAATTAATAATTGTTTGTTTCTGAAAGCCACATTTCTGCTAGAATTAGCTAAATAAGATATACTGCTAGTGAGTGCAGATATTTAATGTGTATCTTGGGAATATATAATTTACACTGGATTGAGGATTAAAGGTCAGGAACAAGTTTTCCTTTTTGCTACTATGCATTCATTTATTCAGCGCCAGGCACCAACTGTGTGTCAATACATTAATATATATATATGTGTGTGTATGTATATATATATATGTATATATATATATTATACTGCATATAAAAAGGCAATAGTGAGTATTGGATTATAATGAGTAGAAACAGATGGTTCCCCAAAGCATAGAAATGCAGGGCTCCCTGAGAACAGAAATGTCAAGCTGATTTCAGAGGAAGATGTATGTACAAGCTGCTTTGTTGGACCAAAATTTACAGATTCTTTCCTCCAAATTGGTTGCTGACTCCTTAACCCCCGACATAGCTGGATTTGGAGGTAGAGCCTCTGTAGAGAGAAAATTAAGTTTTTAAGGTTAAATGAAATCACAAGGGTATGGCCCTGAGCCAAAGGATTAGGGTCCTCCCCAAATGCAACATCAAGGAGCTTGTCCTGTCCTTCTGTGCACATGCACACACAAGAGATCATGTGAAGATAGAATAAGAAGGTGACTGTCTGCAAGTCTGGAAAAATTCCTCTCTCAAAATCAAATTCGCTAGAACATTGGCCTTTGGACATTCAGATTCAAAACTGTGAGAAGATAAATGTCTGTTAAGTCAAAGCTTGACTTAAGGAAATCCCAGAAAATTAAAACACCAATGACCTCTATAAATGTGGGGTTTAGGGGAGAGAGCAAGTAGATGGCATTTTAGGCAGAGGGAGAATTATGTGAATAGTGAAAAAGGCAAGGGGCTTCTTTCTCTTTACATGATATGTCAGAGTTCTTCAGGCTCTCACTAATTATCAGTGTGGGCTTGTGTGTGTGTGTGGC
This sequence comes from Lophiomys imhausi, assembly GCA_907164525.1. Taxonomy (NCBI): domain Eukaryota; kingdom Metazoa; phylum Chordata; class Mammalia; order Rodentia; family Muridae; genus Lophiomys; species Lophiomys imhausi. Next base: position 3,237,353 of record CAJQZJ010032150.1, on the reverse strand, counting down.
ATCTATCTATCTATCTATCTATCTATCTATCTATCTATCTATCTATCTATCT
>CAJQZJ010032150.1:3214365-3230875 GCA_907164525.1 Lophiomys imhausi | reverse complement strand
CCCGAACCAAAGGCTGAACCAAAGAATTAAAACACAGGATGATAGCTACAAACTGGGGCTAAGCAGGAGCTAAGTACTAACTAGGCAAAAGCACAAGTGGGAGTCAGAACACCAATGCTGTGTTCCACAGGAAGGAAGCCAGGGGTGGCGGGGTGACTAATGTTAGCCAAATCCAATGACACACATGAAGACTCCATGGTAAGTACAAGGTCCCCAGGTGCTGCTGAGACACGAGTCAGCCTCAGAACTTCCTGCATCAATTCCTGGCCATCCCAAGCTCAATGTTTCTGCTCTTGGAAGGCCTAGAAGTAGCAGTGGCTTTTCAGAAATGTGGCTGGAAAGACACCAGCCATCCAACAGACTCAGCAGTGGGTATGTGCCTGTCATATGTATTTATGTATTTGAATATACCAGTATGCTAAGGAAGGGTTAGGTCTCACTTCTTTGGCTCATTGTGACTATTTCATTCATAAAGTCTCATAAATGTGTTGTATTCATATGCTTTTAAGTCGGCAATAAAGGGCAACCTGGAAGCAAGCCATTCAGGCACAATGACTTTGGTCCCTAAGATCAGACCAGAAGCGGTCATTAAATATCTTTGCTTAAGAACTGATTTTGGAACAGAGGCTATTTCTAATCATTAAAATGATATTATAAAGTGGCATGGTATAAAAGAAAGAGGATATGAAGATATGGATGGGGGTTCCTGTAGGGGTTAGATAAATTAGATTTAGAAAATATATAGGGGTTTCTGATACTGTCTCTTAATTCAGAGCCTGAAGAGCATTATCAGCATGTGGACTACAAACAGGAAACAAACAGGAGACTTAATAGACTGAAAAACAAGGTTGAAGTCAGGAAAACAGGAAAGACTTAATGGACTTGAAGAAACAAAGTATCTGGCCTGACATTGTTTTCAGCTGCTAAGTGGGCGGAGCCCAAATTAAGCTGAAACAGAGTTCCTCCTATTTAAGGACAGTGCATGGAGCCCAGAAAGAAGAGGCCCCTGATGCTAGAGAGCTCCAAGAGTCCTGCTGAAAAAAGTGCTGGCCATCATTTGATAACCACATTCCCCTGAAGCAGAAAGAAGCCGGTGAGCAAAGAAAGCCTGAGCAAGACACCAAAAGGCCAAGGACTGGACCCTGTGGCTCAGCTTTTGCCTAGAGGGGTTTGATCTGTCCAAACAGTGGCCTAAAGAAAACTGTGCCTGGCTTTAAGGACTGAGGCAGAGCAGCTGAGTTCCTGATTCAAAAGAAATAAGTTGGCCTGCAGACGGCTGGGGTCTCCCACAGAGAAGAAAGCATGAAGCCTTATTTAAGGTGAGACTGCAATAACCAACTTACCCTGACGAACCTGCATCTGAGAGATCCAGAAAAAGGACTGCTAAGTGCGTTAAAGAATCTACAACAAAGACTGTGTTCCTGACGACTGAGGACCTGCCCCAGAGACTGTATCATTCTAAAAGGTTAGAAAAATAATTATCAATAGGTTTAGTGGATAGGTTAAAGGGGTTGTAGGAATTTATAGGATTAATAGTGAAGAAATTGTTGGTGTTTGTTATAAGTGAATTTAGTAATAAATAAATAAGTGTTAAATAATAATTTAAAAGTTTGGTTACAGGTTCCTTTAACATCGACTGGTGTGCTGATAACACAAACATTTGATCTTTCAATCTGACAAACCAAGTCTCATAGCTTTAATTTAGAAAACAAACAAAAGCCAATCTAAACTGTAAGAGGAAAAGCCAAGACAAGCTACATGAGCTGGTAGGTTGCATCATCCTAAGGAATATTTTGAGATATGAGAGAAAGTGGAGAATGGAATATTAGTAATTGTCATTTCTCTTCATAGTCAAGATGTCAGAAACCAAAGAACTTATCCCACAGTGTGTATAAGCACAGCCCCCAATTCTAAGAGACAATTTATTTTACTTTAATTGGAGAGGTTGAAAAGTCTTTTGAGATTGTTATTTTAAATGCCTTCTGCTATTAAACCATAGTTAAGAACTCTGTTCAGCCAAAATGATGCTAAAAGAGCATAAAGTTTATGAGTCACAGAAACCAGAGAGCTTCCAATTAGTTTCCTGCATTATAGTGCAACAGGGGTCTTTAATATGCATGGGATCCTGCCTAAGAATCAACTCAGGGCAAGCAATCTGAATCTTGGCATGTCTCCCCAACTTGATGATCTGCCAGGTAAAGATTAGGCGAGCTATTTTATTGATTCTTTTTAAAGATCTGTCTTCTGTAAAATGGGGATAATAAAAATATATACTTGAGGCTTGTGGGGAGGGAGCCAGAGCAGGTTTCCTGTGTCTCTTCCAAGCTTAGTCCCTTGTATATGTAAACTGGATAGAACAAACACAGCAGAAACCCCCAGGACCTTAAATTAGACCTGCTCTTTTCCCTTCTACCTTCCGCCAAGTCTCTTCCTATTCCAAATACTCTTCCCTCCCCTGCTCCTCTTCTTCATCTTTCCATTTCACCTCCTGGAATTGCATACCAATTCAATTTAGCCTATTTTTATCTGGTCTTAGTATTCTGTGAAGGCATAAGTAAAGTTGGCCACATCAGGCTCTTGCCTGATTGGGATTCATCTGTGCAGATGACATACCATAGCCCCTCAGTTTCTATAGCGCTTGAGGTTGCTGACTATCTGTGTTTGTTAGTAATCTGAAGGTTTTCAAGCTTTTTTCGTTGTTGTTCTATTATTCTGCAAAATTCAGAAATGTTTAATGAGGTGCATTGTTCAGGTGCCAAGGAGAGTATCTGGCTAATGGGTCAGATAGTACAGATGGATGAGTTTTACATAGCATCTCTGTTAGCAGAGAACTTGTAAGAGTGAAAGCCAAGGGCTTTTGCTCTGATGGATCTGTACATCAGTGTAGGAAACACAGAGCAATGTGATTCTGATGTTTCTTTGGAAAGATAATTGTTTTCTTCCCAATGGTAAAAGCAATATGTATTCATTGTAGAAAACTTTTGCAAAGCAAAACAAAACAAAACAAAACAAACAAACAAAAACCCCAACCCAAACCAAACCAAACCAAAACAAAAAGCAAAAATGAGAAAGGAGAAAATCTAACACCATGGTCTTCATGTTCTTCCAGTAGGTGTTTGGTAATGGACTTTGATGTTTTAGGTGAAAACACAAAGGCCAAACTGTTGGGCAACTTACTTTCGCTGTGTGTTATTACAGCAAATTTACTACTATTTGTTAAAATTCCTTAGGAACCTTACTTTTGCTATCTTGTGGATGAATCACAGCTTATTTCATCATTTTCTATCTCTGGGTCTTTATTTTAGTTTAATTTTTATATTATAAGTAATAAAACAAGGTAGGCAGGACAGCAAAAATCCATAATCCTAATCCTAGGTTCTCAGGAGGCTGAGCCAGGGCTACTTGGGAAAGCTAGTCTGGGCTGTATAGAGAGGGCCTTTCTCCCCTGCCAAACATTAATAAATAAGACAAAAAATTTAAAATATTTATTTGTTTTAATTATATTTGTGTGAGTGTTTTGCCTGTATGTCTTCTGATTGCCTGCTACCCTGCAGAGGCAAGAAAAAGGTATTTGATTCCCCAGGACCTGAAACTGCCGTGTGGGCGCTGAGAGCTTAACCTGGGTCCTCTTTAAGAAGCACCCCAACAAATATTTTTATAATTTGTTTTTGACATTATTGATACTCCCGTGTACCGACTTACTGAATCAAGATCAATGCATTTGAAGGTTTGATACATGTTACGTAACCTGTCTCGGTACAGGCAGGGGGACCGACTCTTCTAATATCTGTTGAAGAAGTTTATATTCTCAACCACATTTCGCTGGTGTATTAATTTACAACCTACTTATTCGTAATATTGAATGTGTGCTTTCTGTTTTCATATATTCAATAGAAGTTTCATGTCTTCTTTTATGTATTACCTACTCATATCTCTGACCCATTTTCCCACTGGGTTTTTACCCTGCTCTTACCAATCTCATCAGAAAGTTGTCTCTAGTTGGCTTCCTGCTTTGGACATTGACTTACGCTGGCATTTTCATCATGCGTTTAGACTGCCCACGAACAAACAAAAGCTTAGTATTAGTCGTATTGTGTTCTATCACCCTCCTCTCCTGAATCTATTCTAGTTTCCTGGCATCTACACAGTCACGTATAAACACACCTATAATGATTACAAACAAGGATCCACGACAAACAAGATCATGAGGTCTTTTTTTTGAGATCATTAGCTTGATTAATGTAATATTTTCTAGCCCTTTCCATTTCAGTGAATATTTGATTATTATATTTGTCTATAAATCCAAATAAACTCCTATAAGCTTATAATATTGGCACTGAAATATTAATATTTACTGTTTATTTTTGATCATGTACAAAAATTTAAATACAAGTGTTTTGTGTGCATAGGCTTTTTACCTGCATGTATTTCTGTCTTCCACTTGCATGTTTAGTGCCCACATAGACCAGAAAATGGCATCAGATGCCCTGGAACTGGAGTTACCGATAGTTGTGAACATCATGTAGGTATTGGGAATTGAACCCGGGTCTTTTTGGAAGAACAGCCAGTGTTCTTAACCACGGAGTCATATCTCCAGCCCCATGTACAAAATTTTTTATCTAAATTCCCTTTTTAGACTCAGGATTTTCTTTAATCAAATCATCTTCTCCAGAATCAATAAATAAATTCTTAAAGTGAGTATGATTTTAGGGTTTTCTTTTAAAATATTTATTTATGTACCTGTTTTTACTTTATGAGTATGTGGAAGGAAACACTGAGCATCAAAAAACCTCCATCAGGAGATAACTTTTACTGAACAAAAACACCCCTATTCTCTCATCAGGCTATAGAGTCCAAAGATGGACCAGAACTTAAATGCAGGTAAATTGATGGCCTGATTCTGCAGAGACAGAGTGGGAAAATCCTTCTTATCTCCTGCTACACAATTTAGTCTGTGAGATATGCTTAGCCAGAAGGCTGAAGATGATGCTCCAATGGTATCAAGAGATATTTGGGACTGTCTAAGCAACGAACTGTCATTTTTCCATTCTGGAAGCTGCTCTCCTGTACTTTCTACTCACTCAAATAATAACTTTATCTCTTCTTATGTATTTGATGGGGTTGAATACATAATAGATATAAAATTTCAATTGAACTTGAGTTGTTTAGGATTTAAGAGGATATTTTCAAGTCTAAATCAAATCTTTAGGTTTATATATATAGGACATAATAGAAAATATTTAGGTTCAGAACTTTAGACACACCAAGATAGATGAATTTTTCCTCTTCAAGATTGCTTGATACAAATAGGCTAAACATTATATGTGTAACTTTTACATATGGTTCATTGATTGTTTCATATTTTTTCTTACTGTTTTTACTATAGGAGTTAAAAAATTAGCCTTTTTATTAGACAAAAGAAGGGAATTGATGGGGTGATAGTATGCATTCTAAATGTTAATTAATCTCCCAGAAGCTTGCTTGCTCTAAACAAAGTGAAGCTATGCTACCTTTCTTGTTAACCATTGTCTCTGATTGGTTAAATAAATGCTGAAGCCTGAGGTTGGGCAAAGACAGAGGTAGGGAGGACTAAGGTGTACAGGGTTATGAAGCAGAAAGGTTCATGGGTAGAAGAAACCTCCAAACAGAAGAAGGAGAAGAAGCAAAGAGCAGGAAGGAGGACACACACCATGGGTTAGAAAAAAGAATCTCATTCCACATGGCCAGCAACATCGGCAGAACATGGAGAATAATAACACAGGGGACATACGTATATATGGGGTCATATTTGGGGAACAGAATTAAGGGCTAGCTTAGATGGGCTAAGATTGCAGGCCAAGGCTTGTTAAAATCTAAAAAAAAAAAAAGAGTCTACCTGGTATAATACTGATAGTTTTCTATATCTGTGTGTTGTACACACACACTATATTGCCAGCCAAACTAATCAGTTCATCTGTTAGTTGTAGTTTCTCAGATGTTAAAACAAAACAAACTGTTCGAGATCCTACACACCCCTTTCCAGGGATGTGGGTGTTCTTGATCTTCCTCTTTATGCACTATCCCCAAACATTCAGACCTAACGTGGGTCCCACCCAGCCTAGTCTTGCCACCCTGTCTGCCCCACACCAAACTTCTAGGCTTCTCTCATGACCCATCCTGCTTGTCCACTCACCCACAGGTTTCTCCCATGCTATATCCAACCTCTCCATCAAATCAGGTCTACCCTGACATTTCAGGACCCACACTGCGCACACCAGCCTAATCCTCTCAGTCCACCTGACTTCATTCCATCCAAGCTATTTGAACCTTGAGGCCCAACCAACATGTATATCCTCTCTTCTGTGTCAACTTGTTCTTTCTATATCAGACATAGAACTAACAAATGAAGTCCATGGGCAAAAATCTCATTGCAAACATATAAACTACATGAAAGATCAAACCAGTATATCCCCTCTCAAAGCCTGTAGAAATATTTGTCAATGAGAACTACCTAGATGGACTCCAGGACAAAGAATTTAAGAGAGCATTCATAAACTTTGTTCAAGAATTCAAACAGTTCAAAGAAGGCACAAAGAGTTCAAATAAATCTTGAGTGATGCCCAAGAACTAATTGCATTGCATGGAAAATGACTTTCCTCCTTTATTTCTCAGATGCAATAGAGTACAATATATGTGCATGTAAGTCTGATGCTACTCACTCTGGTTTTCAGAATGATGTTGGCTGTCGGTCTTTGAATTGATCAGAAATATAGTGGAGATGAACTCTGAAGTGACTTGGGAAGAATGCTGATGGCTTAATGTTTAGGATAGATTTACTTCATTCCTTTACTGAACATATCTGTCCTCTTTTGTTTTGACTGCAGCATCCCACTGTGCAGTCAAGAATGACCTTGAACCTGAATTCCTTATTGTCTTAGCCTTTCAGGCTTGAGATTCCAGGCACCCTGCTTATAAAGTGTGTTCAGTATCTTTTGACATTAAGAAGCACTGTCCTTTATACTGCAGTTATTTCCCATCCATGTATTTGTGTGTGCCCTCTTGGTCTATCTGTTCCTGTCCTTTCTCTCTCTGTCAATTATCATGGTTGGAGATTTGCCCATTTTATTACTATATTTGAAGTTCTGTCACTTATATTTACCAATTTTATTAGAGGACAATGTGCAGGAGTCAGTTCTCTGCTTCTACCACATGGACTCAGAGGATGGGAATCAGGTTGTCAGACTCGGTGGGCAGGTGCCTCTACCTGCGGAGTCCTTATGCTGACTCCAGATGTTGTGTATTTTGTGCCTTTTTTTTTTCTTTTAAATTTTCTACTTAATCTTCCAGCTACACTTTATTATTTCTCAGGTGCCGAGAGTTGAATGCTTAGCTCATTTGGTCATTTCTTTTCTGTGATACATTAAGGACGTTGATTCTCCTCTGAGTGTAATTTCACAGTATCCTGTGCATTTCTGTAAGCATCATTTTCATTATTATTTTTCTCTTTGTTATTTGCTTTTGTTGTGGTGCTGGGATTGAACCTAGGGCCTTGCATGTACTAGGTAAAATTCTCATCATTGAACTTTGCCTTAGCCCCAATATTTTTAATTGTATATTGTAATAGATCTTATTTTCTCATTTGCCTTGGAGTAATTCAGGAGACAAGCCCTAAATGTCAAAGTTTTGTTTTCTTCTGCATTAGTCACAATAAAGAGAAGAGCAGTTTGAACACTTTCCACATTTGGAATTGTTTTTTTTTTGAGACTTTTCTCTTTAGTGTAATATTGCATAGTACTGTCCAGAACATCAGAATATGATCTTACTTGGACACAGAGTCTTCACCAATGTTATTAGTTAAGATGAGGTTTATTGGATAAGGGTGGGCCCCAGTGATTCCAAAATCTCTCCAGTTCAGTTAGTGAGTGTACACATTCATAAAATCAGAGGCACTCATAGGTAAAAATAACATGTAAAGAGGGAGAAAAGTACTGGAATAATGTTGCTATAGGAAGGCTAAGACTTACAGTATTTATATTATACATTAGAATTATAGCACAATTCTAATATATAATACATTAATATTATATATTATGTGATATGTTATATTAATATATAATATATTAATATCTATAATATATAATAATACATATTATATATTATATTAATATATAATCCCATTATAATGTTATCAATTTATTTCACTGAATGTTTAATTATAGGAATTGAAGTTAACATTTGGTTATAGCTTTTTTAACTTAAAAACCTTTGTCCATTTTATAAAAAATTGACCTTCTATATTTAAATATACTCTATTTTTATGCTTTTACAACCAAGGAGAAGAATATTTGTTTCTTTATTGTAAAATACATAAAATATCAATTGTATAACGTGAAAGGTGTGGCTGAATACAATGTTACAATCTCTCAAATAATTTCTTGTAAAAAAACATTTCCAGAGGAGATCAGGCACAGTCAGGGATGGGGGTGGATGGAGGGAAGGAACTGGGCAGGAGAGGAGGTGGGAGGGGAACAGGAGGGATCAAGTGTGGGGAGGACAGAGGGAGACAACTAGGATTGTTGGGGGCTGATCTCTGGTGCAAACTAGAAACTTAGGACCAGGGAAACTCCCAGGAACCTATAAAGATGACCCTAGCTAAGACTCCTAGCAATAGGCGATCTAGAATCTGAAATGGCCACCTCCTGTGATTAGGCAAGACTTCCAATGTCTTGGGACACCAACCCACCCAAAAACCTTCTACTCACAATTTGTCCTGCCTACATTTGTGCAGGGATAAAGATGGAGCAGAAATTGAGGGAGTGACCAACCAATGACTGGCCCAACTTGAGACCCATGCCATAAGACAAAGCCCACCTTGACACTATTTATGATATTCTCCTATACTTGCAGACAGGAACCTAGCATAACTGTTCTCTGGGAGGCTTCATCCAACAACTGATGGATGCAGATGCAGAGACCCACAGCCGAACGTTAGGTGGAGCTCTCAGGGAATCTGGTAGATGAGGGAGAGGGAAGGATTGAAGAGTCTGAGGGGTCAAGGACAACACAAGAAAACCTACAGAATCAACTAACCTGGGTCCATAGGGGCTCACAGAGACTGAACCACCAACAAGAGAGCATGCATGCATGGGACAGACCTAGGCCCTCTGCACATATGTAACAGATGTACAGCTTGCTCCTCTTGTGGGTCCCCTAAGGACTAGAGCAGGGCTGTTTCTGACTTTGTTGCATACCTTTGGACCCTTTTCCCCTAACTCAATAGGAGGAGATGCACCTACTCCTACTGTAACTTGATATGCCAAAATGGGTGGATATCCATGGGAGGCTTCCCCTTTTCTGAGGAGAAAGGGAGGGGGAGATGGGGTGAGGCAAAGACAGGAGGGAGGGATTGGAAGGAAGAGTGGAGGAAGGGGAAGCTGCAATTGGAATGTAAAGTAAATAAAGACGTTAAAAAAACAAAAGAAAACTATTTCCAGCTAAGGTCATATTCTGAGGTTCCAGATGAATGGAAATGCCCGTATTTGTTAGAGCTGGTCTTCGTTCTTTGGATAATTTTCTAAAAATGCTTCCTTCCTGTTTCTTAATTTTTCATTTTCTTTGCTTTTATGTTATTAGGCATTCTGTTTCATTTTGTTTGTATCCAATGAGTGGTCATTCCACTGCATTTAAATATCCATAATGCCTTCCAAATATAAGACCTGATGATGAGGGTAATTACAGCTATGATAATGATGGCAAGATATATGCATAGAGGAAAGGTTGAACAAATTTATTCCCTATGTTACTATGATAGCACAATTGCTAACTTTTTCTCAGTCTTGCTGTAGAGCAGGCACCATGTTAACCGCTTTACATATGTGTCCTAGTTTCTTTTCTGTTGCTTTGAGAAAATATCGTGGCAATCACAGCTTAGGGGAGAAAGGGTTCATTTTACCTGACAGTTCCAGATTAGAGTCCATTCTTATGGGGAAGCCACTGTAGCAGGAGCTTGAAGTAGCTTGTCATATCACATCCACAGGCAGGACCAGAGAGAAATAAATGCATGCATGGGCTTGCTCAGCTCACAAATCAGTTCAGGATCCAGCCAATGAGATGGTGCAGCCCATATTCAGGGTGGATCTTTACATACACAGACACACACATAAATGTGCTCTCGCACGCGCACACACACACACATTATAGAGATTTAAGGTTCTCTTATAGATGAAGACAACAAGAAGCAGGCTAGTAAGAAAAGACTTCACTACTGCAGAACAGGGATTTGAGAAGATTTTAAGAACCAGAGATTTGGGAGAACCAGAGCAAAGCAGTTTTTTTTCTAGCCATGACAGGACCACTGCATTCATGAACTGACAGCAGCTGTGTTTGTCTGAGATCAAGCAAGTCAGCATTCTAGTGTTGAGTGGGGGGAGAGTCATGAAGCTCCACCCCTAACTGAGTAGCTAATAACAATTGGCTTCTAGGGGAGGAAGAGTCTGTTTTCCTTAAGGGGATGACCTCTGGTAAGTCCCCAGTGTTCCAGTGGCCAGTCCTACCCCTGCGAGTATATGGGCTCGATGTGTTATGAAAAAGCAAAGAGGAGGAGAGGGGGAGGACATAAAGTTGCACAGGGGGAATCCTCTCTGTTCACAAATAAGGTCACACTCTGTAATAGTGAACGTTAGGACATTCAATGTGTCTTTTGTGGGCATACAATTAAACCTTTAACAGATGGCAAATGGGCATTTCTTGTTTTGGCACTTGCCCAGAGCAGGGTTCCTTGGGGCTGTGGACCTAGAGCTCTTACTCCTAATACTGTGCAGGTGTGTTGGGGGGCACAGTGTATCCATGGCTACCAAGCAGAGTAGTGACTGGCAGCCTGGGATAATGTTTGTCACACTGTGAATCTGGCAAAGTTTCTCTTAGGCCACTTTGTGGCTAGCAACCTCCAATTCTCTGGAAGAGGAGAGGTATAAACAATGAAATGAATTAAACAAGAGCCTAGGCTCTCATATCTCCTTTGAGGCATTTGCATTTTAATGGAGCAGCCTGGGCTCCATCCCAGACCTAACGATTCATGATATCAAAGGGAGAATTCTGTGAGAATCTTATATTTTATGAGCATACCAGGGGATTCACATGATTTGAGATGTTTAGGAAACAACAGGATTCCTGACTTGTGAAGTAGTTAAGAAGCAAATATTCAGTGAAAGGGTTTTAGGGAATAGCCAGGTAAAGATGGTAAGAGGAGATCAAGACAGTGAAGACTTATGACCTCCAGAGGAAGCCAGAGACAGATGCTAATTATTTCTCTGAGCCAAGTTTGAGGCTTGGTTCCTGCTCTAGGGAGAATGTGCAGGGAGAATGTGTTTGGGGCTTAGATTTCAACATTCCTCCTAGGAGGAGCAGGCTAGACTCAAGATTGCTTATTAAGTAACAGCACTAGAGATCAAAGAGTCAATTCCATATTAAAGAAAGATACCATGAGAGAAAATTTTAGCCAATTCCATCTTCTATGTTGTCATATTACATACAGTCAAGGGTGATGTAATCTCCCTTTTAAAAAAGAACAGTTTATTGTTTGTTCTTGCACTTCAAGCTATAACCTAGTGTTCTGACAGCACATGTGACTATTTTTAAATGAAGGCAACAGGAGAGGGAGGGAAAAATTCTGGGGAACAGATGACAAAAATATATTGTTTCTTATTCTCCTCAAAATAAACATGGTATTGAAACATGATATTAAATCATTCATTTGAAAATCACACTTATTTTTGAATAATACTTCTGTGAGATTAAAAAAAATCTATATTCTGAACCACAATGCTCTGAGATTGGATTTGAAATTGGCTTAATACCAAAGTGTGACATATTCACTTTTACCAGGATTTACTGTATTCTCTTGTCTATTTAGGCTTTCCAAATTTCATTTTCATGTTTCTGTAATCTTTAGGATAGACATCTCTTAATGAATGGAGTTCCCAGCAAATGGTGACACGTTTTCCTCTTATTTCTCACTACTTTGTTCTTCTGCCTTCATGCATTTTTACATTATTTATTAACATGTTTTGAGTGGCTGCTCAGGGCCACCACTCTATAGGTGCTGAGATACACCAGATTTCTGCTTCGGAGCAACAAGTGTGAGTAAGAAGACATGGTAAGATCTCCTAAAGTATCAGGAGAAGTGAGATTTTATATGAACACCAGAAAGCTAGTAGGACACAGATAAGGCAAATTGCCCGTGACTGGGAGCAAACAGGAATGCCTAATGGAAGAAACCACGTTTGAACTGGTATTTGAGGTCCGGACATCCACTGGGTGGGCAGGCCTAGTGGTCCTGCTGCCCCCCTCCTCCACTCTCCCTTCTCTCCTGTTGTCAGGAAGTTCTCCCATAAGCTAAAATTCTCTGCTTGTGTACCTGGTTCTATCCTCTGGCCTTTCCAAATGGCTTGTCCATGCAGGTGGCTCTTCTCCATCCCGGGGCAGCAATTTATGCTACCTGCTATTTACGTAAGCACGTAAATGTAACACCACAACTCTTTTCCTTGAAAAATGAAAACAGACACCCCTTGACCTTCATCTTCCTCACATTCTGTTTTCCTTTACCACCGAACCTGTTGCAACAGTTCCTTCTACCTCCTCTGTCTGTTTCTTCACACTGCCAGATGTTCAGTCCAGTTAGGTTTTTCTTGGCTTTCCTGGAATACACTTTTGGCAACGTCAACAACTACCCCCTTGATACTGTGAGCTAAGATAAATCCTTCTGTTCTCAAACTGCTTCTGTCAGGCATTCTCTCATGATGACAAGAAAGCCCAGGCTCAGGGTACTACAGTGACTTACATGTATGATCACTTCTCGAGGTCTCAGTGTGTTGGTGTGCAATAGTAGCCTGCTTCAGAGTCAGGATTCCTGTCTCTCACAGGATTTTTCTTAAGCTTTCTGTCTGGGTACATATGTAGTGTCATGATGAGGGGAACCCATTTCCATATAGGACACTCTCGAACATTCTAGCAGCTTCCAGATGACCATCTCAACCTCACAGCTTGCAGTGTGTGCTTTTCCCTGTCAAAAGCTTGTATTATATTCATCGTTTCCTTCTCCTTTTGTGGCCTCTCTTGCTTCTGTAGGCTTTGGACTGGAGCACAACACATAAAAATAACATCCTCCCGTGTCATCCAGGTCTCATGCTTGTAAAGTCAAATGCCTACAATACATTTGAAATTTTAATCAAACACTGTTTGATACACTGCCATTTGGCATCTTGCTTTACTTTCAGGTGAAACATATCCCCATGAGAAGAAATTGTCTTAGGAGGTGTTGACCCCAGGCTCCACTGGGAGTACTGGATGAGCAAATTCAGTCATGAATTCCAAGCAATCTTTGCTTTTTTCTATACACAAGGACTTCATTGGTTCAAAAAACTGAAATGAGCCAGAGCCCCTAGTTAAAAATTCACCCAATTTAAAGAGGACCCTAAAGAGCAATGTGTTATTGTAAATATAATTTGTGCACACAGAGCTTAAATTTAAGAAATCCATGCATGAATTATTTGAACAACTGAACTGCTGAGGGGTGAAATTAAAATAAATGTATTTAACAAAGGTAGGCAGTATAAGGAAAGAAAAATAGAATTCAAGTTCACAGTTTCATAAAATTCTATTTATGCTTATGCATACCACCACCAAAACAGTCTGAAGTGGGCTATGGTTACTTTTTAATGTCTTGGGGTATAATGATAACAACCAGGTAAGCACATGAAAACTCAGGTTTGAACATATAGAAAAAACTTCAACATGCAGTGTGACCGTCTGTCTACCAGTATAGTATTTTGTGTGTTCTGATTATTGTTTGGAGACGATGACAACGATGAAGGCCCAGTTGGTAATAATTTTTATTTATCTCTCCTTTAAATTTTTTATTTTGATTAATTTCAGAACTACATTATTAGCTAAAGTCTTAATTCCTGTGTCTTATGATCAATCTTCCATTTATCAAAGAAATCAGCCATTGTGTTTCATTAACTTTTCCTTTGCTAAATTTTGTTATACTTTTCTGAAAAAGATGTTTCTTGTATTGTTGTTTTTACATTTCTTGCTTGCTTTGACCTTGCACATGTCACTAACAAATTGTTCACAGTGGCTTTTTCTCTCTTTCTTTGTCTTTTCTATTCTTAACACAGTATGTCTTTTAATAGAGTTTTTAACCCTAACACATGCGCTAACTGGTCATATACTTAGCTTGACTGTGAACTTATTTTGCTATTTTCCTTATTCTGTGTAAACTTCTTTATATCCCTTCCCATTCTTCCATCAGATTGACAAATTTCATGTTTTCCTCTTCTACTAAGTTTTGTGATTTTTTAAAAAAAATTTCTATTGTCCTTTTCTTCTTTTTTATTTTTTTATAACTTTTATTTGTTAATTCAAGTTACATCGCGGTCTCAGCACCCTCCCCTCCCAGTCCTACCCTCCCACCCTCTACTCCCTCTCCCATCTATCCTTTTCCTCCAGTGTGTGTGTGTTGGGGGGGCACATATCAGCCTCCCTCAGTTCATCAGTCATGAGGGCTAAGAGCCTCCTCTTGCTCTGGGGCCCGACATGGCAGCTCAGCTAAGGAAAAGTGTCCCACTAATAGGTAATAAAGTCCATCACTGAGACTGCTCCCCCAACTTGCTAAGGGATTTGTATGAAGACAAAGTTTCCTATCATGTATATTTGTAGGGGGGTCTAGGTCTAGTCTAAGCCTTCTTCTTCTTCTTCTTCTCCTCCTTCTCCTTCTTCTTCTCCTCCTCCTCCTTCTTCTCCTTCTTCTTCCCCTCCTTCTCCTCTTTCCCCTCCTCCTCCTCCTCCTCCCCCCCTCCTCCTCCCCCCTCCCCCTCCTCCCCCCTCCTCCTCCTCCTTCTCCTCCTCCTCCTCCTCCTCCTCTCTAGGGGCCTAGATGGTTTGCTTCTGTTGATCTTCATGTGTTGATCTTGACCCCTCCAGGCCTTGATCGCATGAATATTAGCTAAAATTTAGTTATCCCATAAGCTAAATTTAATTACTCCCTTCACCATTCCTGATGGAATCCAGCAATTACTGTTGTCTTTGTGCTTGGCAGGCTGGGGGAAGTAGGGTGGAGTTGGGAGGCATACAGTAGTTTCTTTCACTGTTGTTCACCAACGATTCAACATATCTCAACACTCCCCTGGTCCCAGGACCTGCTACACTAAGACACTCCCTTCCATATGTGTAGTTGGTGGTCTCCATTTCTAATCCAGTTTACTCTCTGCCTGTCATAGCATTACTGCACCACTTCCTGATGCTGTTCCCTACTGCTGAGATCAAGTCATTTAATTAATTTGCTAGCAGGTGAAGACTTGTGCCATAGTAAGAGGCTATGTTATGAGCTAGGACCATCAACCCAAACTAGGCCAGCTTTAGCTGGAGTGTGTGTGTGTGTGTGTGTGTGTGATTAAAAATATCAAGATATAATATAAAGTAATGGGTTTGATTACAGTATTTTCATACATACACGTCATTATACTTACTCATCTCATTCTACAACTCTCCCCTGTATCTATCTCTCTATCTCTCCTGCCCCTCTCTTTCTTTCTTTCTTTCCTTTTTTTTTTTTTTTTTGGTTTGTGTGGTTTTGAGACAGATTTCACTAGGCAGTTTGTCTGGCCTGGAACTCACCATGTAAAGCAGACTGGTCTCCAGCTCATAGAGAGCCATTTATCTCTACCTCCTGGTGCTGGAAGGCATGCACCACCTTTTTTTTTTTTTTTTTTTTTTTTTTTTTTTTTTTTTTTTACTTCATTCTCTTTTCTTACTTCCCCTGTTTTAAAAATCTCTTCGTACTCTCTCGCGCTCCCCTTTCTACTTTCGTGACTCCCACATGTGTAGGCATGTGCACAGAGTGCACGTGGAGGTCAGAGGACAAGCTGATGGAAATCAGCTCTCTCCTTTCATCATGAGAGTTCTGAGGTTGTAAGCCTTGGTGACAAGTGCTCTCACTTGCTGACCCATCTCTTCAGTCCCTACTTTATTTTTTTAAAAGACCTTTTGTTCTCTCCCTCTTTTAAAATTTATTATGTATACAGTGTTCTGTCTGCAAGTATGCCTGCAGGCCAGGAGAGAGCACCAGATCTCAGTATAGGCGGTTGCAAGTCAGCATGTGTCTGCTGGGAATTGAACTCAGGACCTCTGGAAGAGCAGCCAGTGCTCTTAACCTCTGAGCCATCTCTCCAGACCTGCTACTTTAATTTTTGTTGGTCAAATGTGTCTAGAATTCGTCTGTGTTTCTAGTTTCTAAATTCATCTATATAGAAATTCATCTATATTCCTCTCTATTTTCAAGTTTTTCTAGAATATTAGCTTTCAAGGTATTTCTTAATAATCATCTGGATTTCATTGGAGGAGAAACAACTCTAAATAAGAGAAAAGAAAAAGATGATGACTGGAGAGTAATGTTATGGGGCAGGGGGAAGATAGAAAAGCAAAAGATGATCCAGCCTGCACTCGAGCCGCACCACAAGAGCAAAGGTAAGTG
>CAJQZJ010032150.1:3197744-3209365 GCA_907164525.1 Lophiomys imhausi | reverse complement strand
TTCTCAACTTCATATGGAATAACAAAAGACCCAGAATAGCTAAATCACTCATGTACAATAACAGAACATCTGGAGGTATCACCATCCCGGATTTCAAGCTGTACTACCGGATTTCAAGCTGTACTACAGGGCAATAGTAATAAAAACAGCATGGTACTGGTATAGAAACAGACCAGTTGACCAATGGAATCGAATTGAAGACCCAGAAATAAACCCACACATCTATGGTCACCTAATTTTTGATAAAGAAGCCAAAAACATACAATGGAAAAAGGAAAGCATCTTCAATAAATGGTGCTGGTCTAACTGGATGTCAACATGTAGAAGAATGCAAATAGATCCATACTTATCACCCTGTACAAAACTTAAGTCTAAGTGGATCAAGGACCTCAACATAAATCCAGACACACTAACATTAATAGAAGAGAAAGTGGGAAAAAGCCTTGAAATCATTGGCACTGGTAGCAACTTCCTGAATAGAACACCAATAGCTCAGGCACTAAAACAAACAATCAATAAATGGGACCTTATAAAATTGAAAAGCTTCTGTAAGGCAAAGGACACTGTCCTTAGAACAAAACAGCAGCCTACAGAGTGGGAAAGGATCTTCACCAACCCAACATCTGACAGAGGGCTAATATCCAAAATATATAAAGAACTGAAGAAATTAAACACCAAAAAATCAAATAACCCCATCAATAAATGGGGTACAGAGCTAAACCGAGAATTCACAGAAGAGGAATCTCTAAAGGCTGAGAGGCATTTGAGGAAATGTTCAACATCTTTGGTTATCAGGGAAATGCAACTTAAAACAACTCTGAGATTGCATCTCACACCTGTCAGAATGGCTAAGATCAAAAACTCAAATGATAGCACATGCTGGCGAGGATGTGGAGAAAGGGGAACACTCCCCCATTGCTGGTGGGACTGCAAACTTGTGCAACCACTTTGGAAATCAATCTGGAGATATCTTAGAAAATTGGGAATAAATCTACCTCAAGATCCAGCCATACCCCTCTTGGGCATATATCCAAAAGATCTGAAAAGAAACCACAAGGACATTGCCTCAACAATGTTCATAGCAGCTTTATTTGTAATAGCCAGAAACTGGAAACAACCCAGATGTCCATCAACTGAAGAATGGATAAAAAAACTGTGGTACATATACACAATGGAATACTACACAGCTATCAGAAATGAGAAAATCATGCAATTCAAAACCAAATGGATGGAACTAGAAAAGCTCAACCTAAGTGAGCTGACGCAGTCCCAGAAAGATAAACATGGTATGTATTCCCTTACAAATGGATATTAACCATACATCAGAGGATAACTATCCTACAACCCACACACCCAAATAGACAGGAACCTAGCATATCTATCCTAGGAAAAATTCTACCCACCAGTGAGTCATGGAATCTGCTGCAGGTTAGTGGAACCCCACACCCTAGATGGTGTGCCTTATCAAGCTCCAGTACGAGTGTAAGCTCTTGGGCCTCACATGACGCAAGATCTGAGGGAGTATGATATGTGAGGACCCACCTCATCTGAGGAGAAGGAGAGTACCAAGTAGAGGAACAAGGAGGGAGGGAGGGAAGAAGGGAGGGAGGGAGGGAAGGAGAGAGGGAGGGAAGGAGAGATGAAGGGAGGGGCCAAGAGGGGAGGAGGGAGGAAACTATGTTCTAGAAATAAATAATACTATTTTAAGAAAAGAATTAATAAGCTTAAAAATATAATAAAAATACAATATAAAATTTTCAAACTATAATTTACCTTACTGGCATGAAAAGAAAATGGCCTTAATTTCAGATTAGAATGTTAGACTGCAGGTGGCTACAGAGATTACACAAACTTGATAGCAGCTTAAAAGTTTTTTTTGTTTTTTGGTTTTTTTTGTAGAGGTATAGGCTATTTCCATGGTTTGGCATTAAAAAGCAGGTAACAGGTTTAAAACACTGTAAATAAATTAAAGGTGACAGCTGTTCAACCTGGTTTTACAAACCTCCAAGAGTTGAAAAAACTTAGAGCTAAGGTAAAATAATGCATGGTGTTAGCCCATGCCTTTACCTCCAGCAGAGACAGGAGGATCACTATAGAGTTAGTTGTCTTATAAATTCTAGAGTTACAAGAAACAGGGTGGTGATGGTTCACACCCTTAGTCACATCATTGGGGAAGAATACACCCTTAATCCCAACACACTAGAGACAGAAACAGGCAGATCTCAGAGCTCAAGGCCACGTGATACAAAACAAACTCTAAACAGAGAAAAACTTTGATCCAGGGGTGGAGGAGTACATCTTTAATCCCATCAGTTGGAAACCACATGTCTTTGATCCCAAAATTTACAATGCAGAGACAGGCACATAGGATTTGGAAAGATTTAAGTTTAAAAGCCACTTACAAAAGGCAGGCTGCAATTCAAAGAAATTGTCCTTTGAGATCTCAAAATATATACACTAAAGGTTTGTTTAGCTCCAAAATATCAAAATAATTTCTTCTTTAATCCGGATTGAAAGGTAATACTTTATATATTATCAAAAAAACAAATTTGCTCCAGGAAAAATATTGCCTGACCCCCCCAAAAAAAGGTAATTGTCCCAGAGTTAGGATTAGGGCAGGGCTCTGTTCTTATCTTTCCAGGAGATTTAAAGCATCCATTCAAGGAATCCAGGGACAACTGGACAACGGAAACCTCAGCAGAAAACAGATCAGACACCAAAGAAGACGAGTGGCCCAGATGATCCAGCCTTGCAGACTTCTTCAATAGCAGTTTCCTCAAAAGTCTATAACCACAACAACTCAAAATCGCTAAGATCGTTCAGCTCCACAGACTACTCCAGCCAGATCTTCAGTAAAGTTCTGAAGATCAGCTTCTGTCTATGAACTTCGTAAGACATCTAAATAGCTGAGCACAAAGGGACTGAACATCAAATGATTCTATTAACATTTTTAACCATTTTTCCATTCTTATTTGGGCCCCAAACAGGTTTACTACGTCCCAAATCAGCAGGAAGTCATTTTAAGAGAACAACGTCCCATCCCCAGAAGGTGGGGAGGGTGTTCTTCCCCTTTGGTTATTTGATAGATAATAGAAAATTTTGTTATTTAGGGGAAAAGACTACAAGCTGTTAAATGGTCTTGTTAAATGGGTTTTGGAGGTTAGACACAGGGACTTCTCTCTTTTGCTTTTCTGTATCCTCCTTTCTCTCCTATATAGGAGTGAACAGACTTGAGAAAAATGGGACATAGACATAGTATAGGAAAGAACAAGAAAAAAGGACAGATTATTGAATATAGCTTTATACCTTTGTATACTGATACAAAATTAATATTATATTTGGCTAAATTGGTATTGATCATTGTATATTAATGCAAATTTAAGATTGTATAGGGCTACATCGGTATTGATCTTTGTATATTGATACAAAATTAAGATTATATTTGGCCACAATGGTATTGACCCTAGTATATTAATGTAAAATTAAGATTGTATTGGGCTACATCGGTACTGATCTTTGTATATTGATACAAAATTAAGGGTAACGCTTCTTAAAGGTATTGTTTGTAGTAATACTTAAAAATGAAATGTCAAGTTTTGACCTCTCGCTACCAACCGACATAAACTGTTTAGGATAATTAAGAAACGGAAACTAATAGTCATGAAAACGTGTCATTTTGTTAGTTACTATGACAGTCTATCACAGTTATTTTCTAAGCTACTCAGAAATCAAGTTGCTAAGAGACAAGCAATATTTGCTTATCTAAATATAAGAGATAGATAGGGCATCTTCAAAAACCTCAAGAGATCTGCAGAATATGGCATTCAAAGATGTTTTCTTAACTTAAGATTTTTTGATATCGAGACATGTCAGCTCCTGACAGCACCCCCTATATTACTCCAAGTAGAAGATGAGCATCGAAGAATCCCCAGTGGGAGATGATTAAATTGGTGGTAAGACATTCTCTTGGCAAGAAAAACCACTTGCTTCAACTGTAGACAGACTTCTGTCCAAAAAAGACAAAACTTGGAAGCAGGTAAGTCGACAGCCTAGCTCTGCCAAGACAGGGTAGGTAAGTCCTTCATAATTCCTGCTCTACAACCAATGTCTGTCAGAGAAATGGGGCCAAATGGCTGAAGATTGATGCTGTAATGTATGGAGAGAAAATGGGAACTGTCCAGGCAGCCACTGATATGTCATTTTTTAGTTTTGGAAGCTGCAGGCCCTGCACTTCCTATATAATCAGATATATTTATCCCTCTCAGGTCTCTGAGGTGGTTGAAGAATAGATAGCTAGAATCTCATAGTTAAATTTTGAGTTGTTTAGGAATCAAGAGGGTGTTCTGGATCTAAGAAGATATTGTTAAAATTATGAGGCAAGTTAGTATGAAAGCTTAGTTAGATATAGAACTTTAAGCTCATGGAGATGGTTAGATAGTAGAATGTTAAAGTCAGGTGCCAAATACATATGGACTGGACATTGGGAATGTATGCTAAGCCATATAACTCTTATAATTGTGGCCTATTTATTTCTGTTGTTTTGTATTGTATGTATAGTTATAAGAAAAAGAACCATTATTTGGACTGAAAGGGAGAGCTGTTGGGGGGAAAAATATATACCTTAAACTAAAAAAAAAAAAAAAAAAAAGAAGGGAAGAGGATGGTGGGGCTGAGGGGGAGGAGGGTGGAAGGGTGGGACTGGAGGGGGGAGTATGGAGGGGATTGTGATTGAGATGTAACTTGAAGAAATAAAAAATAAATTATTTAAAAAAAAAAAGAAAAAAAAAAAAGAAAAGCAAAAGATTGGAAAGGTTGAAAAAAGGAAATAAAAGACCAAGCAAAGATTTCCTGATAATAATACATTTCAAAACGATATCAGATAAATGAAAGAATCAAATAAAATTTTATTAAAACACAAATTTTTAAGCTAATAAAGCAATGTCAAAATACTACTGAAAGCAGAGTAAAGGGAAAGAGGCAGTGGGTGAATTAAAGGGGACTAAAAACGATTATGCAATTAAAAACTGTGGTAAAGTAAAAATACCTTTAAAAGTATAACAACACAGATGACCAAGGACACAAAACAAAAAGAGGAAGCATTGGAAGAGCTGATCCTAGTTTGTAGAAATAAGAGCCTGATGGTTTATACCAGCCAAGGAGGCCACTTGAACTTGTGAACGCTTGTCTTTCGGTGGTTTGTTTTATTGAGTATGTTTTGGACAAGTATGTGATGTCTACCAGAGCTCACTTCCCCTCCATGGGTATGTGAGTATTCTGCAGGACACTTTCCTCTGTGTAGTCTGTGGCCTCTTCCTTCTCATGTCCTCTGAGGGTGTTAATGCCCTAGCTGAAGATGTCTGTCTCCCAGGTGTCCTGGAGTATGGGAAGTAACCACAGTGCATTGTATAGATGGAGGACCTGCCTTCATACTCTCTACACCCAGGTATGAGTCACTCTACCTAGGGATGCAACTGTGCATGTCAAGAAGACTGCTGGTACTTCAGGGTTTTGGGACTGTACAGTTTCTGAACAGCACAGAGGTGGCTCCAAGAGCTGATCTTCCTGCTGACCTCAGGCTCAGGGCTATCAAATTCCAGGGTTATTTTGGCTTGTGGGAACTTTGCTAACATCTAAAGGTGAGATTGTTTACCCTTATGAGTTTCAGTGAGCTGGACCCTCCTGCCTCCTCCTCCTTCACTTCCCAGCTTGTCAGTACCTGACCCCTCTAGGCTCAACTGGCTCCAAGGGTGGTGATTACCCTGAGGTTGTGGTAGATTAATTTCAGGCTGCTTTCCTTTGGCTGCTGTCAACTGCCCTCTCCCACAAGCACACATACCAGTAGTTCACTTTCATGAGGTAGACTCAAAAATGTCATCCAGCCCCTGCCTTCCCAATTATAGGGACAAAAAGCCCTTCTGTTCGACTGTCGACTCCTTAACAGAGAATTGCCATCTTACCACATCCACGGTGAGGGTGAGTTTTAAGGCTTTGGAGGGCTTTGACTTTATCCCGAGGTCTAGACTACCAATTTCTTTTTACCTAACCTACCTGGCTTACCTGTTGGAAGAGACAGCTGGGTCTGTGCTCTGCTTGGCTTCATTTCTCTGCCTTGTCTGTCCTTTACTCAGCTCTCTTAGGTATTCTCTTGGTACTGGTGTGAACTTTGGAAGCTATTCCTGTCTTCTTGATTTGCCATGCAGTCTAGTGTCCCTTATTCTGATTGCTCTTCAGCAGGTCACAAGTGCAACTTCTATTTGCCATCTTACCCAGAAGCTACTACTAACTTAAGAGCATTTGTACGGCTCAGTGCTGGAGAGAACACCCAGCACTTAAAAACAAACAAACAAACAAACAAACAAACAAACAAACTATGGGATAGTGGTGGTGTTGGCTAGGGAGAGATGCTCTCCCCTCCCTTTTGCCCACACCACCATTGGCCAACAGGAGATCTGTCCAAGATGGGGTCACAAGAGCAGGAGAGCTATCCCTGCCCCTCACATGCTGCAGAACTCAGGAGAGCAGGCCCTGCACCTTGCTTGGGTAGCACACTACAGCTGGTCCTGGATATAGGGGTTGTGGTTGAGCCAGCCCTGAGGGAGTGAGTATGGGAGAACCAGCCCTGCCTTTGGTCTGCTATGTGGTGGTATTGGCTAGTGAGAGATGTCCTCCCTCCCTTTTGCCCTCACCACCATTGGCCGACAGGAGATCTGGCCCAGATAGTGTCACAAGAGCAGGAGAACTGTCCCTGCCCTTCATATGCTGCAGTACTCAGGATTGCAGATCCTGCACCTTTCCAAAGTAGAACTGGCCCTGCAAGTAGGGGTTCCAGGTCCAGAACCAGGGCTTTGAGTTGGCCCACCCCAACATCTAACCCAAGATGAACCACTGGAGTGCAAGAAGAGGTCAGTTCCATAACCCCAAACTACAGGATCTCTATGACACAGGACAGTTATAGCATATCTGAGAGGAGTTCCAGTGAGGTTCCAGTACTGATGGAGTAGCAGAAACCAGAGGCCTCATCCCAGACCAAGGAGTCATTATAATGAACATTTGCAAGCAGAATGTGTGGACAAAGGGGAATATTGTGGGACATATTGAGATACTTCTGCAGCTTCAACAATGAGCTGTTATTTTTTATGCTGGGACTGATTGCAAGGGTGGAGGGTGGGTCTGGGGGCAGGTGGAGATGGGAGGGAACAGGGTGCATGATGTGAAATTCACAAAATAAAAACTTTTTCAATATAAACCCCCCAAAAAACTATGGGATAGATTCTAGCACTACAGGGGAAAGTATTTTATTGTTATTATTATTATTTTTTTAACTACAACTGACAAAACATCAGGAGAGATGCCAGAATTGTTATTAAGGATCTCAAAGCTACTTAGGGATATGACTTTTTGTTATTTTAAAACATTAATTATTTTCACCTTCCATTTTTTCAAATTCTAGAAAATATGAGATGAATCTAGTATTAAATCTGTGCATTTTTAGTCTCATTCAATATTGAATCAAAGGAAACATGTCTGACAATCATATTTTTTGACAACTGAGATGTCTTATTGTCATTCTACCAAATGAAGGTACAAAGCTGCAAAGCTATTTATGTAAAGAAAGGCAGGAAGATCCAAGTAGCACTTTCAAAGCATGGAGTGAATTTTCATGTTTTATTGTCTTCTGAATATAATGCCAGGTAACACTGAAATTAATTAGAAACATAAATGACTCAAAAGTATATTGCTGGTCAAGCTAAAATACAAAGCCTCCAGATTATGATTCAGAAGGTGCATTAAAGAAAGCTGCAATATAGGCCATTTTATTCATTTATATTATATTCTTTAAATATTCTATTTATTCTTTACTAAGCTTATCCCTGGGGTATTAGGGAGTCTTTATTGTGCTCAATGGTCTAATGAGAGAAATTCAGGGAAAGAACTCTGAGCTTATTCTCTGCTGTTCAAGCATTTAAATAGTCTATGAAGTACTGGTGGGTGTGTGGCTTTAATCTAGAAGCCTTAATAGCTCATTCTGTGGGTGTCTGCCTCCACATACGCCCACCTCAGATCTTCATTGTTACATGATTCTTCTTTCTTCCAGCTTTAAAAATATTTCAGCAAAAAACATTAGATAATATTCATTTCAGAGTCGAACAGTCCATGTGGATGGAATTGCATCTAACTGCTCTTCTTGGTATTTGCTTGTCACAGAATGAAATTCTTTTCTGTTCTTTTCTCAGTAGGCACCATAATTGCTACTATATTTGGAGTATTGGTAACCCATTTGCCTATGTGCTTATAATCATGCATATAAAAGTTATTGATGAACTGTAACTTAGTATTTGAAGTGTTAATTTTGTCTGTCCTAATACTATTAGCACATTATACTGCTGACATCATTGTATAGTACAAATAACGAGAATGAGAATCTTTCTTTACCCAGTTCTAATAGAAACGAAAGTACTTTTCAGCAAACATGCTCATAGTTTTATGTAACAGTTGACATGGAGATAAGAGGTGACATGCCATTTTAAAGGTAAGTTGTGGGTGTTTTTGGTGTCTATACAGAAAAGGATAAATCTAGAGTCATTGTAATGGGCTGCTGGTTGGCGAACATTCTTTAGAGGAACTTGGCACATCATATAGAAATGTACTGCTTTAGTAGAGTGGTATGCATTCTTTTAAAAAAATTAATTAAAAATGTATATTGGTGTTTTGCCTGCATGTTCATGCAGTGCCTGCAGAGACCAGAAGAGGGCATTGGATTCCCTAGAACTGGAGTCACAGATGCTTGTGTGCCTCCCCGTGAGTGCTGGGAATTGAACGCTGGTCCTCTAGGAGAGCAACCAGTGCTCTTAACTGACGAGCCATCTCTCATTTTTATTGTACAAATAGTCATGGAAGTAACCTTTCAGGCATCCTCTCCAATACTTGAAATTGGCCCCACACCGGCCCTCTCTTTAAAAACTCATAAACATATACTATGGATTATGCTGTGACAGTAGTACAGGAAGATTAAGTATCCCTTAGTCTGCCTGTTTTTCCCCAAAATAAGTGAAAAATGATTTGTCTTATGTCCAAAAATTCTTTATGAGCTAAGGATTTTTGAATTAGAAAATATTTTAATGATATGTCCTAAATATTATCTTGAAATTTTTCACAAAGTCTTTACAACTACATTAGTAAGTATTTAAGAATTTTCCCATATGAAATAATTGACTGTTTTTCAGGTCAGATTGATATGTTTTTGGACTATTTTAATAATTAGGCAGTCATTATTTATATTAATAGTGAATTTGACTCTCCTCCCCCAGTTCCTGTAACTTCTACACCTTGATTTTACCACAAATGGGGTTCCCAAGGAAGGTGACTCAGCAGAGGAAATAAACTGCAGGAGGTATAGGAGATGCTTTGGGATGAACACCAGAATAAAGGAATAGAAAAGAACAAAACAAAAACCAAATCAGGCAAACAAAAACTAGGACTTATTAGTGAAGAGGGGAGGCAGCAATCTGTCTTTGTTGCCTCAACAGAGTGGTCCCAACTTGGGCTTGGGGTAATTTAGACATAGAGTGTCCCCAACCTGGGCTTGGGGTAATTTAGACATAGAGTGGTCACAACCTGGGCTTGGGGTGATTTAGACATAGAGTGGTTCCAACCTGGGCTTGGGGTAATTTAGACATAGGGTGTCCCCAACCTGGGCTTGGGGTAGTTTAGACATAGAGTGGTCCCAATCTGGGCTTGGGGTGATTTAGACATAGAGTGGTCCCAACCTGGGCTTGGGATAGTTTAGACATAGAGTCATCTTCTAGCTATCTGGAGTTGTGATGAGAGAACTTATAATTGATAATGTTAAATACTTCCTATTAATATATTATACTCCTTAATTTCTGCGTGAGTATTTTGGAGTTTTCAATGTAAAATTATATATAGTTATATATTAATATATAAATAATTATTTTTTATTTTATTTATAAAATTTTTATTAGCATATGATAATTGTATGAGTTTTATTATTGGATATTCATACATGCATATAACACACTTTAATCTCTTTGAATACTTTTGCCTTAAGTATTTAATGAGAGAGGGAGATGGGAGTGATTTTGATCAAAGAATATATATATATGTGAAATTTAAAAAGTTATGTATATAAATACAAAGTACTTTTAGTAGCAGATTAAGTAGTATACTGACATTTTCATTTAGATTATTTACTGACACTATCTAGAAGTATAATTGATGATTTCATATACTAATTGATATTCTGACAGCTTGCTGAGATCACTTATTTGCAAAGTAGATTTTTGGTAAAGGTTTTAGAAATTTTTTGTTTGTTTTTTGAGACAAGGTTTCTGTGTGTACCCTTGACTGTCCTGAACTTTCTTTGTAGACCAGGCTAGCCTCAAACTCACAGAGATCCATCCACCTGCCTCTGCATCCTGAGTGGTGGGATTAAAGGCATGTGCCAACATGCCTGGCCGTTTTAGAAATTTTTATTTTCCATGATCATATTACCTATCAATAAATAGAATTTTAGTTCTGTTTCAAATCATTATGACTTCCTTTTAGGGCCTGATTGCAATGACTTAGACCTTCACTACAAGGAGGAATAGAAAGGTTGAGGGGAAGTAGCCTTCCTTTTCCTTACCTGATCAAATAGAATTCAGTCTTTCATTAAATACAATCTTAGTAAATTACAGTAAGCAAATTAAAATCATACAGTAGCAACATGGAAATTGTACATTCAGGGTTAGTTGTTTATTTAAAGTCATATAAAGTTATACTTCCCACCATTATTTTGTTAATGACAGAGTACCTATATAACACAGTCCCCAGAAGAGCATATAATATAGTCATGAAGGCATTTTAGACTATGTAAGTACAATCTATGGTGTTCGCATGGTAGCAAGAATCACCTATCGTTGCATTTTTAAGACTGTATCCTTGTCCAATTGACACATGACTACCCATTTGAAGTTTGTCAAAACTATGAACAGCAGTAGTTGAAACAAATTGTAAATAATATAAAACAAATAATAATAATAATAATAAAAATAAAGCTGACTATGACATCATTATATGCAGACGAGGAATGCAGAATCAAATCATGGATTGAGCTTTGAAAGAGAAATGTTTTACATCCTCATGGAATGATTTCCCCAAGGTGATAATGGAAAAAAAAACCAGAACCTGTTTTGTATAGAAAAAGTACAATAGCCTACAAAAATAACTGCAGAGAGGAGATACCTATCACTCGTGATTACTGATATTCATGTGGAGAGGCTCTGCTTGGACTAGTCTACAAAGGATATCAGAACTAAAGTTGTGTGCTTGGATGTCATGTTGACATTCTAACATTATACTCATAAATGCATCTTATATAGTATAGTATCCAGGAGCCATCCATTGCTGCAAGAAATGAGCAGAAGCCAACTCATTAACTCCTTTGACATCGCTCTCATGTGGGCTTCTTAAGATCCCTGTTATACTCTAGGGAGAAATGCAGTAAGGTACATAAGGATGCAACACAGCAGAATTTCCAAACTGATACTTTATTTTATTTTATAATTTATTTTTTATTTCTTCAAGTTACATCTCAATCACAATCCCCTCCCTACTCCCCC
>CAJQZJ010032150.1:3032224-3197734 GCA_907164525.1 Lophiomys imhausi | reverse complement strand
GGGGGAGTAGGGAGGGGATTGTGATTGAGATGTAACTTGAAGAAATAAAAAATAAATTATATAAAAAAAGATCCCTGTTATAGAACCCTAGAAGTTTTAGTTTTCTCCACATGTGCATGAGTAAGGTTATCTATGGATACATCTGCTTTCAGCTTCTGTCATGGCTGCTCTCCATGAAAATATTAGTGCTTCTTCTGTGGGTGCAATCTCCCAGGCCCCCTAAAAGCCATCTTTCCAGTGCCAGATCCTTTGAGGACATGGCCACTCTTGCCTGGGTTCATCGGTGGTCATGCCATGTCTTACACAGTCTTTGCTGTCATCACCTCTCTTCCTTTTCTCCATCCCCTTCTCTCCACAGTTGTCACATGGGGGATGAGAGGCTGACACTATCACTCTTTCTCTTGCCTTTGGTATTTCTCAGACCTTCTTCAACTAGTCAGATAACAAACAAGCAAACAAATACCAAAAGTCATCTTTTGTTTTGCCAAATTACTAAAGCCAATCTGTAAATTAATACATGCAAATGGGTGTGTGTATGGGCCACCCTGATACCAGTTATAATAAACTTGGCCTGAGATGGAAACCTGGCTATCTAGCAATCCCTGACTACAGTTGTTAAGTTGGATGTTTCTGCTTGTATAATCAACCCAATGTTATATATTAAAATTAATAAAATGTGTTGGAAGACACTGGAATGATTATAGTGGCAAAAATGTGATCACATTGTGCCCTTCTGCTTAGGCTAGTTTCTACTTTATAGGCCTTTTTGTTTTGTCATTTATTTTTCAAATTAATTAAAATACAGATCATTACAAATATTTGCTCACTATATTTAAACACATAAATATCCCTTGCTTGGCAGTAGCAGCAGACATTCAATAACAAACAGAGTTGAGCTGGCTGTGACATTATGTGCAAATGAGGAGTGAAGAACTGAATCATGCATTGAGATTTCCAGACACTCAAAACTAACACCCTCTCTCCAGGCCCAAGATGAACATTCAAAAGCCCACACAGGATTGTGGGTAGCACCTGCCACTTGTAATCACACACTTTAACCACTAATGCCAAGAAAGATGATGCTGGCACAGTTAAGATGATGCCTGGGAACAACATCAGTATCCTATAATCGTGAAGCACAGTTATTCCTGTATCACTTCTCAATTCTTCGCTCTCAAGCATAGTCAGATATTATCCACTGTGTCATTTACGAAATTGGAATGGCAAGAGCTGAAACAAAGACACCATCTCATTGTTTTATCATTTCTTTAAAAGAGACACAATAGTTATTACTCTTATTACTCTTATAATTCAGTACAGCCAGGAGCATGATGTCTCCTTCCAAAAAGACAAATTTTCATTTACAAGACATTTTTTTTCTGAAATACTATGCTCATTTATCATACTGGAAGGTTTGGTGAATAAAGAAGCTTAAAAAATTCAATAATTAAGTTTGCTTCATCTCTGAAAATTTAATAAGCTCATGTGTCTCACAGAATACAAAGATGAGTATATGTAATTCATCCTTCCACACAAATTTGGCAGCAGTATGGTTATAAAGGGTTTAGTTAACCACTGCTTTGCTAACCTCACAAGTTTTAAGTCTATTCCTTCAAACTGTTGGTTTCATGAGTCATATGAAAGAAATCTGAGAATACTCATTGTGAAATATCTTGAAGTGGGTTTGGCTAATGCTTGGATGCAGTGATGTCTCACAAAAGCAAAGCCTTTCATTAGCTCCAAGGATAATGAGAACATCACCAGGCTTGGCATCTTTGAGTGAGCTTGAGGAATCAGTCACCAGCCTAGCTGCGGATATTTCCACACTGAGAAAAACTGTCTTGGTCCAAATCAGATGGTGAGACCAGCTCATTTCCTGTCTTCTCATCAACAACATTTCAGTCTCATGTCCTATCTGCTGATTGGGTTTATATTTCCCTCCCTTTCTCTTTCTGTTGAAATCGGAGCCATTTTTTCAAGGTCTGGCTCAGGATTCTCCTGTGAAACCTTCTTGGATCCTCCCAGCTTGATTTAATTTCTCCCCTTTCTTTCTAACAGCACTTCTAGTCTGTACTCTCATTTGTTCACCGTAAGCTATTCTGGGTCATTCATAGCATTTTCAAGCCAATTTGTCTGATTTTCGCAGCTAGATTGAAAAGTCTTTGGGAGCAGGCCCTCTTTCCTTTGTGATTCAATGACCCAATGACTTGTATGGGGAAAATCGTTACATGCTGATGATCTGGAATAATGAAAGATTCATCAGACTCTATCCTTGTTCCAGGCTGTCTCAGCATATAGCATGCATTCTTGAGGCTTGTTTTAATTCTTGGTATCATAGATAGGGCTTCATAGTCAGGTAAACTTAAATTCAAATCTTAGGTCCATTATTTATAGAATGTTACTTTGAGCAGATTTCTTAATTTCTACAGGCATCAGTCTGCCAATCTGGAAATAAAATACAGTAATATTGCCATGAGTATGATATTAGATAATGTCTAGCAAGCCTGTTATCATGTTTCTAGGAATATAAGCAGCATTAAATAATGGTGTTACTGCTATTGGCATTGAAGCATGGTAAATGCTCAGTGACACTGGTCAGTGTGACAGAGTAATGGAGTTGGTCAACTAACAGTCAAAGCCACAGAGTTTCACACAATAGCTGAGCTCACTCACTTGGTGTAGGTTAATGTGAGGAGAGAGAGAAGGTGTAGACGAAGGCTACATCATCAACAGACTCTAGTAGTAACAACAGAAGTTAGGCAACATTGGACAATGTCTAGGATTCCTAAAAGTAAGACTAGCTTTGCTGAATAGTAAGTTAGGAAACAAATGGCTAGGGAGTCAGGTGCAGATGAAGGGTTGATGTTTTATTTGCTTAGTAGTAAAGCTTTGCTCTATAAGCCAAATCTCAGGCTCTTGTGCTATTTTTTGATAGTCTTCTCCCTTCTGCTTTTATTGAAAATAGATTCGTTCTCATAAAATATATCTTGATTACAATTCCTCTTCCTTGACTCCTCCCAGTTCCTCCCCAATTCCAACCATCCAGATCCACTCCTTTCTGTCTCTCACTTTTAGAAAAGACCAGGACGAAATATAAGATAAAACAAAAACCATCATATTGAAGTTGGACAAGGCAAACCAATAGAAGGAAAAGAGTCCAAGAGAAGGCGCAAGAGTCAGAGCCCTACTCATTCACACACATCAGGAGTTCCATAAAAATACTAAGCTGAAAGCTGTAATATATACACAGAGGTCCTGGTGCAGACTCGTGCAGGCCCTGTGCTTGCAGCTTCAGTCTGTGAGTCCATATGAACTTTGCTCCATTGATTTAGAAAGCCTTGTTCTCCTGGTGTCCTATCCCCTCTGGCTCTTACACTCTTTAAAGTTCCTCCTTCCATGGGGTTCCCTGAGCTCTGAGGGGAAGGATTTGATGGAGGCATCCCATTAAGAATTCTGTGTTTCAAGGTTTCTCTCTCTTCATAATGTCTGGCTGTGGGTCTCCACATGAGTTGTTTCCATTTCTCATGTCCACACTTTTATAAACTCAGGATGGGACTGCCAGGATAACCCATAAGAAACAACTTATTTCTTATCTCTGTAGACTCATCCTTACTGTGTCTCTCACAATCATGACAATCAGTGGATCAGCTACTATAATATTTCCAAATGTTTCTTTGCTTCTGGCTGCTATCAGATCATCACCTTCAGTATGCCATCCCCTTTTGTCTTTTCTTATTCTTTTATTCCTGGATTCTTCTTTCTCCCATATTTCGTATGTTGGTTTTCCTGAATATTGTATGCTATTCTTTCTTTTCTTCTCTCTGTACCTACTTTCCTTATGGATCTCTTTTACCTATTGGGTGGTACTTAGGAGTTCAATAACCACATTTACACTGATGGCCTTTATATCTCTAGTACCTGGCTGGGTCTTTTTCCAGGGCTTGGACCTATAGACACAGCTAATTTTGGGTCTCTCAAACACCATTTGGACACTGCTATTCATTTTCTCAAAGCTCTCCAGATTTCTTCCTTCTCCCATGACTCTTCTCTCAAAGAATGACTTACCCATCACCTGTTGGTTCAGTGGCACATTGTCCTTGGTATCTCAGTTTTTAATCCAGTTAATCATCAGCTTCCTGAACCTATGTTCTTATTTTGGTTATGTCTGTCTTGTCTGCATTCCATTTGAGAGCATATAGGCAGAATGATTATTTAAACTGCTCCCTTGTTTTTCTTTCCATCCATTAGTTATCCCACAGATTAGTCAATGTTTCCATAGCTCATTATATATATATATATATATTAAACATTTATTTATTAATTCAAATTACATCTAGATCACAGCCCCCTCCCTCCTCCCCTCCTGGTCCCACCCTCCCACATTCTTCACCATTTCCCTCCTATCCTTCTCTTCAGATGAGGGACCCCCACATATCAACCCCACTTAGTTCATAAGTCACGTGAGGGCTAAGAGCTTCCTCTTACTCTGGGGCCCAATATGGCAGCCCAGCTAGGGTAAAGTGTCCTTCTAACAGGCAACAGAGTCCATGACTGAGATGTCCCTCCTCTCACTTACTAAGGGAGCTATATTAAGACTAAGTTACCTATCATCATCTATATATTTATAAGGGGGTCTTGCTTTCTTCTTCTTTTTTTTTTTTTTGTTAGTGTTTCAGTCTCTGTAAGTCTCTAGGGGCCTAAGTTGGTTGGATCTGTTGATCTTCATGTGTTATTCTTGTCTCCTCCAGGACATTCTAATCCTCCCCCATCTCTTATATAGGACTCCCAGAGCTCTACCTTATGTTTGACTGTGAGTCTCAGCATCTGATTGATCTGCTTCTGGGTGGAATTTCTTGTAGGATAGTTGTACTAAGTTCCTGTTCCTTTGAGTCTGTGGGTTGTTATCCTGTATTATATGGCTAAAATCCAGTTATAAGTAAGTATATGCCATGTGTATATTTCTAGGTCTGGTAATTATGTCTTGATTTTAAAAATGTACCCACAAAATTCCAGTGTTTTGCAGCCTCAGGATTAGAGTTCCTGTTTTTTCCTACATCAGGCTGACATTGCTCCTTAGTAGTGGCAAAATGCTCCACGATAATCTGGGCTTATGGAATTGAGTGTGCATGTTAATTATAGTTCTAGATTGAATGGCACTTCTAATATCATTCATGATAAATTACATGATTATTATGTATTTTAGGAACTTTGTACATGATCCCTGTATCTATATCACTCTCTTTCCCTCTTGCTCCAACTCTTCCCATGGCTGCAGTAATTCATTGTCCCTTCAACTGTTATCATTACACATAATGCATACATGCATGCACATACACACACATATGTGAATACACATGTCTCCATACTTTATCGAACCCATTTAGCCTTGCTTTCATGTTCATGCATTGAAGGCTAAACACTTGAGATTAGACATCTATGTGGGAGCTCATCCATGGAAGAAACCAATTCTCCCTCTGTCAGCAGCCATTGGTCACTCATAGCTCTTCATGTAGGTGTGGGGACATGTTAAATTTTTCCTGACCATGTTGACATACCAACTGGTAGTGTCACTGTGCTTATCTTGTTTTGGAGATTTTACCTGTCATACCTAGGAGATGCTATCCAGCAACAGGTGTCCTGGGCCTTCTACTCTTAATACTTTTCCTACCTCCTCTTCTCCAGTGTTCCTTGAATCTTAGATGTAGGAGTTGTATTACAGATGTATTAGTTGAGGTTGGCCACCCCATAGTCCCCTTTTCTTTTCATTTAGGCCTATTGTGGGTCTCTGTAATAGACCTCATCTGTTGCAAAAAGAAGCTTTTTGGATTCAAGGTGAAAGCTATAGTTATTTGTGGGTGTACTGCTTAGTTTTCTGTTATCTTGACCCAAGGTAGGGCCATCAGGGAAGAAGGAGACCACTGGAGAAGATGCCTTTATCAGATTGAATTAATTACAGGCAAGCCTATAGGGTATTTTCTCGATTAATGATTGATATGGGAGGGCCCAGCCTACTGTGGGAGGTGTTACCCCAGGGCTGGCTTATAAGAAAGCAGGAAGTTGTCTCCTGTGTAAATGAGTTCAAAGATCTTCCCCACATTCTCTTCTATTAGATTTAGTGTATTTGGTTTCATGTTGAGGTCTTTGATCTACTTGGATTTGACTTTTGTGCAGGGTGATAAATATGGATCTATTTGCATTCTTCTACATGCAGACATCCAGTGTTAGCCCATCACCATGTGTTGAAGATGCTTTCTTTTTTTCCATTGTATGATTTTGGCATCTTTGTCAAACATCAAGTTTCTGTAGGTGTTTGGGTTTAGTTTTGGGTCTTCAATTCAATTCCATTGGTCATCATGTCTGTTTTTATGCCAATACCATGCAGTTTTTATTACTATTGCTTTGTAGTATAGCTTGAAGTTAGGGATGGTGATACCTCCCCATAAGTTCTTTTGTTGTACAGGATTGTTTTCACTATCCTGGGTTTTTTACTTTTCCATATGAAGTTGAGTATTGTTCTCTCAATGTCTGTAAAAAATTGTGTTGCATCTGTAGACTGTTTTTGGTAAAAGGGCCATTTTCAATATGTTAATCCTAACAATCCATTAGCATGAGAGATCTTCTGATATATTTTTCAATTTCCTTCTTCAGAGACTTGAAGTTCTTGTCATACAGGTCTTTCATGTGCTTCATTAGTGTTATGCCAAGTTATTTTATATTGTTTGTGGTTATTATGAAAGGAGTTGTTTCCATAATTTCTTTCTCAGTCCTTTCATCATTTGTATAGAGGAAGGCTACTGATTTTTTTTTTTGAGTTAATTTTGTATCTAGTCACTTTGCTGAAGGTGCTTATCAACTGGAGGAGTTCTCTCATAGAATTTTGGGAATCAGTTATGTATCCTATCATATAGAAACAGATGCAGAGACTTACAACCAAACATTAGGTGAAAATCAGGGAGGCTTAAGGAAGAGTTTGGGGAAGGTTTGAAGGAGCTGGAGGGGTCAAGGCCACCACAAGAAGACCCACATAGCCAAATTACTTGGACACAGGAAGGCTCATAGAGACTGAACCACCAACCAAAGAATATGCTTGGGCTGGTCCTGGGCTCATCACATAGATGAAGCTGATGTTCTGCTTGGTCCTCAAATGGATCTGCTAATAATTAGAGCAGGGTCTATCTCTGAGTTGGATGTTGTTGTCTCCCTCTGGATCCCATTTTACTAGCAGAGCTGCCTTGTCTTGCCTTGGTGAAAGAGGAGGCCCTTAATTTGGATGTAGTTTGATGTGCAACAGTGTGTTGGTACAAGGCAGGGGAGGGGTATAGAGACAGTGGATAGGAGAGTGGGACTGGGAGGAAAGGAGGGAAGATGGTGGTGACTGGTATGTAAAATAAACAAACCAAACCAACCAACCAACCAACCAACCAACCAAACAAACAAACAAGAAAGCAGTCTTTAGTAAGCCATGGAGAGCAAGACAGTAAGCAGCATTCCTCCATGGTCTCTGCTTCAGTCCCTACCTCTAGTTTTCTTCCCTGACTTTACTTCATGATGGACTATAAGCTGTAAGATGAAATAAACCTGTTCCTCTCCAAGTTGCTTTCAGTCAGCCTGTTTATCACAGCAATGGAAGTCAAACCAGGACAATAGATATAAAGGTAAATACTTAGAATACAGTTGGAAATTGTACTGGTTTAAGAACACGTCAGTTGTATATGGTAATTATACAGACTTTGGGAAGTCAGGTAGTGCTGCCAAGTCAGGTAGTGCTTATAAAACACCACTTCAAAATTTGACCACTCCCAAACCTGATTTTTCACTTCCTAGAGGCAACTACTTTCTTTCCTTCCAGCTGTACTTTCAACCCTTTAGTGTTTGCTCCATGTTTGTGAATAAAATGTTTCTACTGTGACATGTTGATTTTGGGGTATTACTGCCTTCCTATGCTAAGGGTTTTATCTTCTTACTGTCCCGTTCCCTCCCCCACATCACAGCTCTCCTTTGCCTTCAAATGCACTCATAACATATGTTTAAACTAATATTTATCATTTTTGTTATTATGACTATGGTTATAACTGGCCCCCACAGTGTACTATATTTCATTTTGTTTGTAGCTTATTTTCTGAAGTGAATACTCTCATTTTATTGTGCCTTCTTAATTTCTCCTTGTTAATGATTAAATCAGCCACATCCTTTACACACACAATATAAAAATCTCAGCATGGATGCTTTCTGGTTGTTTTCTTTGGTCGTTCCTTTTGGAAACCTTCACCCTTCTACTCCAATCTTAACTGGCTCCTTTCTGAACCTGCACCATTGCTGCTTTTGGGACATTTCCTTTCCTTGCCCTGGGGACTTGCTCTGCCCTGCCTCTTGATTGCTGGTAGGATTACTGTACTTCCCCAGCATGGTTCTTAGATTACACCTCACATAGTGGAATGCATTCTCCAATAATGTTCTGAGAAAGGGGTCAAGGGAAATAATATTTTGGAGGACCTGAGTTCCTAAAACTATGTATTATATTGTCACATTTGATTAGTAGTTGAGTTACATATTAAATTTTAAATTAAAGAAAGTCTCTTCTGCCTGACATTCCAAGGCTCTTTCCTATTATGTTCTATTTCTGGCATTTCTCCTGAGACGACTAACACCTCCAGGACTCTTACATTTTGTGCCTGCTTTTGTTTTTTCTCTTTTGGAGCCTCTCTTTGATATTCTGAAATCTCACAATGTCGCACTATGACTTGTGTCTCTTAAGATTACTTTTCTGGTCCCTAATTGGATCACTGAATTCTGGAAAAAATCACATCAATATGGAAAGCATTATTTTCTAAGAATATATTTTATCTATTCTCTGGCAATTTTGTACATGTATACAATGTATACCGAGAAGACCTTACTCCCTCTTGTCACATCCTCCAGATAATCCCAACATGTCTCTCACCTTATGTCATCTTTCATCATCATCATTGTTGTTGTTGTTATTTTGAGATAAAGTCTCACTAAGTAGCTCTTACTGGCCTGGAATCCATTATGTTGGCCAGGCTGGCCTCACACTAACAGGGATCCACTTGCCTCTGACACATACACACACACACACACACACACACACACACAGAGACACACACACACACACAATTTTGTAACTCATTAAGTCCAGATATTGGTGCCCACTGTAATGTTGACTGATCTTATTGTATAGGCCTTTTTCAGGTACCTATAGCTCCTGGAGTTCATGAGTGCAATGGTCATGTCATATCCAGAAGAGAGCATACTCCTCCCTGTCCTCTCACTCTCTTGTTATTTCTACTCTCTCCCACCATGTTCCCTGAGCCTTGGGGTAGTTGACATATATGCCTTGTTTGGAACATCACATACTCTCTTCACTTCGACTGACTATGGGTTTCTGCACTGGTTTCATTGCAGCCAAGGGGGAAGGAAGCACTAATCTATAGAAATAAACACAAGTATTTAGAAGGCAGGTTTACAGCACGTACACAGCCAAATGTAGTAGGTTCTCCACCACTTGGGATTATGATCCCACAAGGCATAGACTTTTGATCAGGTTTATAGTTCAGACAAGAATTCCTTCCTATGGAGCAGGTCTCAGCTCTAATCGGAGAGCTGCTAGTTACCCCAACAATGGTTATGTCACTATTGCACCAGTAGTCACATTTTGCCTGGCATATTGGTTACTATTGTAGCACTCAGGGTCTGGTTCTCCAGCACAGGGTAACATCATTGATGTCATTTTTTTCTGCAACAGCTTACATAGCACCTTCCTTATGGAAAGTATTTTTATATTGTTTCTTCTATAATGTTTCTTTCTTTGTTTTCCTACTTTTTGGGTCCTCTATTATATTTTCTCATTTTCTCACGAACTTTATTAATTTTATCTTTCAACCTGTGTATTAAATTTTTATACTTTCAGAGTGGTGGGTGGGTGAATAATGTTAAAAGTATACTATAGTATACCACACACACACACACACACACACACACACCCCACACACATGAAAATGTCATATCAAAATCCCATATTTTACATTTAATTTTTACTAGTAACAACTGCAAATGTTTACATTTGCTATTTTTGTTCTCAACTGAGAGAGCTTTGATCTTCTTTACTCATTAAAAAATATTGAATTCTGATGACACTCTAGGGACCTGGAGATAGGCATACATTTCTGCCTTTAATGTTCTTGTCTTTTAGCGAGGGAAGGCAGCTAGGGATCGTAAGAACCAATAATCAGTTATAGTGTTTGATGATGTTTGCCTACCCATTATGTTCATAGCATTATGACAAGGTATGACAAGGATAATTAGAAGTATGTGTGTGTCTATTGATGGGGGTGGCTTATATTTTGTGAACCCCTGAATTTACTTTTTATTTATTTTTCTTTTCATAATATTTTTATTGATTATTTGGGACTTTCACATCATGAAACCTAATCACACTCACTTTCCAGGCCTCCCAGGTCTGCCTCCAAGCCTTTTGACTTTCCCCTCGAAGAAGAAGGAAGAGGATGGGGGCAGGGGGAGGAGGAGAATTGAAGAAGAATAAGAGGAAGAAGAAGAAACAAACAAGTCCAATTTGTGTTGCCCATATATTTACTGGAGCATGGCCAAACTCCTGGTGGCCAGCCCTTTAAAGAAAATGGTCCTTGACTATCCACACCTCCACTAGAAGCCATAGTTGTGGAGAACTACACTTCAGCATCCCTATCACAAGTTTTAAGAGTTCTCTTCAATGGCTTTCTGTCTATGTTGTTACTTTTTTTGAAGGGGAGGTGCTGGGGTGGGGATAGGGAATCCCTGGACCTTAAGGTGGATTGAATAGACATTTAACTACTCCCAGAATTTCTATTATGAGTGTAATTGAATTACCTGTAAGGAGCATTCTCCTCCCATCTGAAACATATGCCCCCAAATGCTAGCATGCTGGGGCCAGGTCAGTATGTAGATTCTTACCTAGTTTTCCTGTTTCTGGCAAGGACTTGCTCATGCTTTTAGTTGTAAATGAAATCCCTGAGTCTACAGCCTCTTCAGGCCAGTCTCTCTTGAGACTGAATATTCTATTCCTTCCAGTGTAGGGAGGGAGCTATTACCATTGAAGGCCTGGGAAGAAGACACAGGCACGTACCTCATCTATATACATATGTTGATTTTTAGCCGTCCCTATCACTGTCAGTTCCACCTCGCACCAAGTGATGTTTTGACTCTGTTTGAGGTAATTGTATTCAATTGACATTGTTTTTTATGTCATCCTTATAAAGAATTGCCTTTCTTCTTCTTAGAAAGTCCTTTGAATTTTAAGATTAAGTACATTTTAAGACATAGTTCCTGGGTCTAGCATTAAAGAACAAGCAAAACACAACAGTCTTAACATCACAGTCAATCAAAGATCAGAGATGTTCAGTCATTTGGCCCTGTTTCTCTGACAGACATTGATTGTAGAGCAGGGGTTGTGAAGGACTTACCTACCCTGTCTTGGCAGAGCTAGGCTGTCGACTTACCTGCTTCCAGGTTTTGTCCTTTTTGGACAGCATTCTGTCTACAGTTGGGGCAAGGGGCTTTTCCTACCAAGAGATAGGCTTGCGACTAATTCAATCATCTCCCACCGGAGATTCTTCGATGCTCATCTTCTACTTGGAGGAGAATAGGGGGTGCTGTCAGGAGTTGATATGTCTTGATATAAAAAAAATCTAAAGTTACGAAAACATCTTTGAATGCCATATTCTGCAGATCTCTTGAGGTTTTTGAAGAGGCCCTATCTATCTCTTATATTAGGGTAAGCAGATGTTGCTTGTCTCTTGCCGGTTTATTTCTGATTAGCTTAGAAAGTAACTATAATAGGCTGTCATAGTACCTAACTATGACTGAAGATCGATGCTGTAATGTATGGAGAGAAAATGGGAACTGTCCAGGCAGCCACAGGTATGTCATTTCTTAGTTTGGGAAGCTGCAGGCCCTGTACTTCCTATAAAATCAGATATATTTATCCCTCTCAGGTCTCTGAGGTGGTTGAAGAACAGATAGCTAGAGTCTCATAATTAAATTTTGAGTTGTTTAGGAGTCAAGAAAGTGTTATAGATCTAAGAAGATACTTTTAAAATTGTGTTGCAAGTTAGTATGAATGTTGAGTCAGATATAGACCTTTAAACTCATGGAGATGTTTAGATAGTAGAATGTTAAAGTCAGGTACCAAATACATATGGACTGGCATTGGGAATGTACGTTAAGCCATATAACCCTCATAACTGTGGCCTAATCACCTCTGTTGTACTGTATTGTATTTGTTATTATAAGAGAAAGAGCCATTTGTTGGACCGAAAGGGGAAACTGTAGGGGGAAATAAGATATACCTTAAACTTAAAAGGAAAAAAAAAAAGGGAAGAGGATGGGGGGGGTTGAGGGTGGGAGGGTGGGACTGGAGGGGGAATAGGGAGGGGACTGCGATTGAGATGTAACTTGAAGAAATAAAAAATAAAGGAAAAAAAAAAGAAAAAAAAGATCAGAGATGTATAAACATCTATTCTGAGACTAACATGATGCTTGACTGTATAGACCATAGAATTACTGGACAAAAATATCATTTGACATAAAGTCAATGAACTTGTAATTTCTGTACCACTAGCTATGTGACCTTGAACAAAACAAACATTCTGATCTCAAATCATTGAACTTTAAAATGGGGCTTATACAAGTTTGATACAGGCTTCACATTGAAAGGTTGTTTGATAGTTATAACTATAAAGGAATAGAGTAGTTGTAGTTGTCAATAGAACTGCTATGAAAGCATGATCCTTATTCAGAAAGATCTAGAAAACTGCTAACACAATATTTATATAAAAAGACATAACTCTCTTAATTTGCATCCCCTTTCATATGTATTCTCTTCCAAGTATTCATTTTTTTTGTTTTTGTTTTTTTTTTTTTTTTTTGAGACAGGGTTTCTCTGTGTATCCTTGACTGTCCTGGACTCACTTTGTAGACCAGGCTGGCCTTGAACTCACAGAGATTCGCCTGCCTCTGCCTCCCGAGTGCGAGTGCTGGGATCAAAGGCGTGTGCCACCATGCCCTGCTCAAGTATTCATTTTTAATAATCTTACTAGAGTAAAGCCAATGTCAAATTGTTTTCTTGCTCAAAAATCTTACCAGGACCCACAATTTTAATTTTCTCTTACTGCTCTATCCACATAGCCAATATGCAAGTCATTACCAGATTTCATAGTCCTAAAAAATTTTCATATCAGAAGTGTTCAGTGAACAGTAATCATTGGAATAGAATGGTAAACCAATGAAGATAATATGATGCAGGGCTGGAGAACCAGTTAAATGGGAAAAGTACTTGCTATGCAGGTGTGAGGACCAGAGTTCAGATCCCCAGTGCTCAGGTAAAAACCTGAGCATGGTGGTGCATGCCCACTGTTAGGAGCTGGAGGCAGAAGAATCCTGGGGAGGACTTGCTTGTGAATAGGTCTAGCCAGTCAACATGGTGAGTTCCAGATTTATTGAGAGACTCTCTCAATAAATTAGAGAACAAGAGAAGAAGACAGATTTACCTTTAGTCTCCATGTGTGCATGCTCAAGTGTTCATACAGTATGCAT
The DNA here is from genome assembly GCA_907164525.1 of Lophiomys imhausi. NCBI lineage: Eukaryota > Metazoa > Chordata > Mammalia > Rodentia > Muridae > Lophiomys > Lophiomys imhausi. The sequence continues at coordinate 3,184,126 of CAJQZJ010032150.1, read as the reverse complement.
ACTCATGAGTGTAACACACACACACAATGATGGTAGAACTGCCATTCAGTGTTCAGACCTGATAAAAAACCTATTTTTTATATTTGTCCCCTCTGTTGGCAGTAATACTGCTCAGATCCCTGAGAACACAATGTCTTCTTAGACTTTTTTGGTCCAACAGCTTTATTGGTGGGTCAGGGCAGGTGAACAGCAGGTGAAGAAAAGGCTTTTCTAATAAGATGACTTGCTAATAGTTGGAAGTGGAATTAAGCAGAAGAGTAAGGAGACCACACTGAGGGAAACTGAAGAAAAATCTATGAAAAGAAGAGTTAGGAGATGAAAACTCCTGATCAGGAAAATGCAGGATTCCACCTTAAGTGCATCTACTTAAGAGAACAGCACATTTCAGCACACTCTTCTTGGTTATTCTCCAACTCAGGAACACTTGGTTTTTCACCGTTACTATGGAGGCATGAAAAAAAATTAACATACTGATACGAAATAAAAAATAGCTTACTTAAATGGCAAGAAGATGAGAAAAATAATATTCACTTTTTCTTTTTATTGTAAGATGTATTTTTCCATGGCCCTTCTCTGTGCTCAGAGTATTCATTAAGAAAAACATTTTAGTGAGGATATTAGAGTAAAATCAGTATTGGAATTAAGTGATCAATGAGTAGTTTAAGAATGGTTGGCCCATAGTAAATTTTGTAACATTTTAAATCATATTGGTGAGGCATTTGATAAGCATACTATTTGCTTTTATACTGGCATCATCATTTGTTTTAAATAAAGCTAGAAACAAATAACATAATTTGCATAATGAAACCATTGAAAGTAAATCGCTGTCATTCATCAGAGGTATCTGTACCATTTCCACTTACAGTTTAAATTCATCCTAGTTTATTCCTCTCTTTACGCAACTAAACAATCCCTCTGATTTATCCTTGCCATTGAGTGTTAGAGGAAGTAAAGTGCTCCATTAGGAGGAGAGGTACTTTGTCAAGTAGAGTCTATATGGAGTGAGACTGTATCTCTGGTATGTTTGTAATTTGTTTCATTCTCATTTTGCTATTTTAATTTCCCATTCCAGTGATGATAAGAGGCCATTTCAGTTTTACTTCTGTACCTTTGCCAAGGCCTCTTGCTTATTTTGTCAAGGATGATCTACATATCTCCAACAGGAATGGATGTCAGCTTAGAAGATTCTCTGCAGCCACAAGATTTGTCCAGCTACCAGTCAGGTGGGAAGTCTGCCTAAGAACCTGATGAATCACTTCCAGGCATCAAAGATGCATGAGACCCTATGGGGTCAGAGATGATTGAGACCCTATGGTTATCTGTGCTGAAGAGTTCTAGTCTTAATTCAGGCCACCATTAGTGTTTTGGGTACACACCAAATGTTCATAGGGTCTTCAGACTCAAGAGGCCCCTGATAGAATTCAAATGAACTGTAACAAATTATCTGTAACAATTCCATCTTTTTAATAATTAACTACTAACTGAAATGTAGTAGTTTCTTTATTTATATATGTAGGCACAAGTCACAGTCATATTATTCTTGTATCCAATAGAAATTATAGATCTCTAAAATTTACAATATAATTATCATGGGAAATTTTATGATTGATCACTTTTAAAGCCATAATAATGATTTGTATTCATGGTTAGAATTTATTACATGATACATTGGTATATAAGCATGAAGATAAATGAATATGTTTTTGGATGTCTGAGAAATGGCACAAAGACTTATCAGTTGGCCAAAGAGATCTACAATACACATAAATGTAGAGAATTCCTAACCACAGTTTTATCCATTTTGGCAATCTCTTTACTCACTATTACCTCCTAGAAGATGAGAAAAATTGGAAAGAAATTAAAGGTACAGTTTTCATTGTAAATGTTTTGTAGAGGGGATCATTGAAGCAGTTAACAACATTGAGCTTTTTGTGTTATGAAACTTTTTATTTAAAATGATCTTTCAACAACAAGGCCTTTATTCCTACATACATGGGTCTGTCCAAGCATGAGGCACACCATGTGGGTGTTGTGACCACAGTATCTATTGCATTTATCATCCAGAAAGTGGTAAGCATTTCCTGAAAAATTCCCCTTAGATAGCTTGGCTTCTCTTGACCAGATTTGGAGTCATATCCACATCTCAACCAGGTAAAGGAAAGGAACATAGGCATTATTACTTCTACCATCAGGATTCTCATCTCCTGTAGGTAGGAGGTGGATACAAGGTCGGCTTCCTTGAAAAGAGCTTCCTTGACATAACCTGGCCTTCCGAGTGGTGAATGTGGAATGGTTTTGGTCAGAGGAGCTGACAATGATGTAACTCTGCCAAACCTGATGGGTGGGTCAGAGCACAACACAGTTCCCAAGAGCCTCCACTCCTATCATCTGTGGGGAATCTCCTCTAGGGAGGCATTGCAGTGCACATGGTTTCGATTCTTTCATTCAGCATCCTCACCAAAGCTATTCCGATATCTCCTCTGGAATGGACTTCCTCATGTGGAGCGAGTGGAAGTATTTTCCACATGCCCTGACTTCCTAGGTCCTTCCTTAGTGATGATACAGGCCAAAGGGCATCACGTAAGTTTTTTTTTTTTTTGTTTTTGTTTTGTTTGTTTTTTAACAGAGCTTGCACTCAAAAGCTCCTTTTCCAGTGTGCTGCTTAGGTAAAGATTGAAGCTATTGTCTTTCAAGCACTTCTCAGATTCCCTGCTCTCATAGGATCTTTCCAGTGCTGAATGAGGGTAGACTGAACACTGCTTCAGGCCCCACCTGACCTTCTGTAATGTCACTCTTGTGGTGTAGAGTAAGTGCATTTTTGGTTAAAGATTTTTTTTCTTTATGTGTCCATTATGTTTGATGTCTTGACAGTTCTTTCTCATCTGTTGTTTGCTAATGTTTCCTCTAGTTTGTTATCCTAAGACCTTAGAAGTTCACAGAATGTCTCTCGTCCTTTTCCTCATTGGCTGGGTGAAGCTACTGATTCTTGGTTTGTTGTTCTATGATTGTGTGTAATTCTAGTTTTCCTGGTTAGTTGTAAGATGCTATCATTTTCTTTGGCTGAATTTATTGTAGTGATTAAGTGTTTGAAGACAACTTGAAAATTCAAAAATATTAGACAAATATGTAAATTCTATGCATTACTGTTATGGATGTTATGCTGTAGCATGCTGAGTCATAGTCAAGATTTTCAAAGGAAATTATTGACTATTCAATAAAAAGTGTTATGCTGCCGTTGGGGGAGGGGAAGATATAACGCCTACATGGTGTAGTAAGAAGCACACTTGACAGAGATGTCTAGCTGGAAAATGGTACTTGGTATAGCTCTGAGTATTCCAGGGTGAGCTATGCTGCTGTTACTTTCTGCCTACACACAGGTCTCCTGTCATAAGTGGCAAACTGATTTGCACAGAGTTTGTATACACAGTGGCTTGAAGGGAGATGGCAGCATCATTTAGTGCCCTGCGGAGGTGTTCCATCTCAGTAGTTGGAGGAATTGCTATAGTTACCCCTTGCAGAGTGGAGGCATGCTTTGTTAGTAGAGTTAAGGGATAGGCTGGCTCATGTTCTTTCAAACATTATATTTTCAGTATGGCCTTAAGCCATTCTTTACAATAAGTACCAAATGTAAACTCTTCTAGCACCTACTGTTGCAGAGTGTGGCCACAAAATATGGAGGAAGTTGAGTGTGAATTCAAAAAGATACTTGTATTGCAACACCTCCCTTGTCACTTAAATCAACATTTCAGCTAATATATTTTCCCTTCTAGTGGATGGGCAGCATTTACCATGTGCAAACATTTATACTCCTGCTTATTATTAATGCCCACCTCTGTCCGTGGGGGGCACTTCTACACCCCTTTCAGCTCTTCTGAGCTTCTGGGTACAGGACATAGCCCTTCCACATGCTCTTTCTTACTGTGCAAAGTCTTACAAGCTAGAATCATTTTAGAAGCATGAAGAGCATCAATAAAAACAGCAAACAGCCCCTCTGTTTAAGAATGTTCACAGCTCACACTCTTAATACTTTCCTAGCTCTGACTGTGGCGTTACGGTTGCCTTCTTAACTTCTGGTGGGTGTTTTGGGCTCAGCCAAATAGTGAAGTAGGTGTGTAGGTGGCATGGGTTACGATTTTGGATGCTTTAATAAGCTCCACAGCCCTGTTCTGGTGAAACCAACATCCTCTGTTCTATCTTTTTTTTTTTTTTCCCTGCGAGCCTATTTCAGACTTTGTAATTCTGAGCCAGTCCTTTAATGTAGAGAGCAAAGAGTGAAGAAAAAAGGAAGAGAGAAAGAAAGCAGTTCTGAGTTAGTTTATTAACTATATGAAATAAGGAAAAGAAAATGCCTTTTTCCCCTAAAATACAGGCATTGAGAACAAGGTAAAATGTAATTAAAACAAGGAAATCATGCAATTCGCAGCCAAATGGATGGAACTAGAAAAGCTCATCCTGAATGAGATAACCCAGACTCAGAAAGATACACATGGAATCTACTCACTTATAATTGGATTTTAACCATATAGTACAGGATAACTATCCTACAACAAACATACCAAAAGGATCAGAAACATAGACTTTGTTACCCATTAATGGGACAATTTTCCCTAGGGGTGCTACCAGGTAAGCCCCCATGCAAGAGGAAGCTCTTAACACTCATATGACTGTTGAACTGAGAGGAGCTGATATATAGGGACACTCCACATCAGAGGAGGCGGATGGGTGGGTGAGGGAGGAGAGGGTGGGAGGGTGGAACCAGGAGGGGTGCAAGGAGGGCACTGTGATAGAGATGTAACTTGAAGTAATAAATAAACATTAAAAAATGCAATTGCAAGTTAGTATGAATGTTGAGTCAGATATAGACCTTTAAACTCATGGAGATGGTTAGATAGTAGAATGTTAAAGTCAGGGTCAAATATGTATAAACTGGACATTGGGAAGGTATACTGGGCCATTTAACTCTCATAAATGTGGCATATTTATATCTGTTGTTTTGTATAATACTTACTGTTATAAGAGAAGGAACCATCTGTTGGACTGAAAGGGGAAACTTCTGGGGGGGAAGAGGGTGGAAGGGCGGGATAGGAAGGGGGAATAGGGAAGGGTTTGTGACTGAGATGTAACTTGAAGAAAAAAAAATAAAGTATTTAAAATAAAAAAAAATGCAATTAGAACAACTTTCACATGTACAGGAGAAAGGAAAGTGGTAAAAATGGCCTACAGTTTAAAAGGGTTGGGTTTTAATGTCCCACTGATTCACTGCAACTCAATAATAGCATTTGCAAACAAAGCCCCTAAACAATTCTTGACATTCCCTGAATAATAAAGGCATAAACAAACTAAGAAAAAGTATAGGTCCCAAAGAGCACTCAGGAGGCACTAGCGTAGGATACTTACTTTCGTACTTCTCCCACTATTCCAGAAAGTCTGTTGGACATGGTTTAAATTTTGGAACTATGTCTACATATATATTTACTGTGAATATGATTCGTTTAAAGTGCACTATCAGATGAAATTGAAAAGAGGAGGTAACAGCCATTGTTTTGGGGGGAGCTGCTTGAATTCAAGGCTTTCATTGTATATTTGGTCCAGCTGAGCAACAGGCCTTGTGCATCAGGCCGAGCATAGACTCTATGGGCTGTCAGTCAACACATGAGTAAAGATCTTCCTTTAGAGAGTAACTACTTTTTGTCATGAACTGTGTCTTGACGGAGCACACAGCATATGAGTTATGAGTTATGGCTTCGGAGCTATGAAAGATGACTCAGAAAATAAAGCCTTGGAAACACCTCTGGCAGTCAGAAGCCCTGCACAGACTTAGTTATTATTTTTGATTTCTCCATGGAGCCCTAGAGTGGCACATGACAGCCGCCAATCCCATTTCTAATTGCTAACATTTTAGTGTGCTGACACACCTTGTCTTCATGACATTGTGTAGGGGTGAGTTCAGTGATGGGTGAGGAAAAGGGGGAGTGTTAAGACAATCTCTGTGAAGGAAACTAGAAAAGTACAAACTGAATGCAGCCAGGCAAGATAAATGTGTTAGTGAAAGAAACAGATCTCAAGAGGCTTAAAATATTTATGAAGATTTTAATAGCAAATATCCTATAACTATAGGCTAGGGATGCGGTTTAGTAGTAGGGTACTTTGCCAGCCATGTTCCAGATCCTGAATTTGATCCCTAGCACTGTGAATAAAATGGAGACCAAGATGGAGTGTTCATATGATACAACAAAGGCTGTGAAGGAAGAAGGGAGGAAAACATCAAGTTTGAGACCAAACTCTCTAAGAGTCATTAGGTTTCTGCCTCATTACCATCTGCTCAGTTTAAAATGGATAGGAGAAATGGCATATATGGAAAAGGGAGTTTTAAATATCAACTAGGAATAAAACATGGAGAAAGACTAAAGTAGGAAATAAATATAAGGCTTTAAGGGATTTTTGTTTTTCAGCAACAAGTTGCTGTTGAATGGGAAGTCCATTGTAAGTGGGTCAGGTAAGGGATTATTGTGGGGCTTTTGTATGTTTAGATACATAGGTTATTAATAGAGCTAGAAAGAGAACTAAAGACCCTTTAGTGTACCCGTAACTTTACAGAGAGCACTAGAGACCAGAACTGTTACTCCCAAGTTCACAAATCCAATTTATAGTCACTCTGGAACTTCAATAAGGCTCTTGTGGTTCTTAGTCTAGAATCAAGAGTCTCCCCACCTCCTCTGTGAAAGCGACAGGAAAACTAAAGGAAGGTCAAATGCTATCTTGAATTCTTTGAGGTCAATCAACATGTTGGAAGCAAATGTGTGGCTAGAACCGGAGTCCTGTTTCTGGTTTTCAACATATGTTTACTTGACACCACACCATCCACAGTTTTACAGGTTGGGTTCCCTGGGATTGTGGTGTATTATAGGGCAGGAAGTTTCTTAGACAGTTCTATCAGAAACGGAAGTAGACAGAAGGGAAAACTGAAGTGATGTGCTGTTTGCGGAGGTCAAAGGTGATCTAGATTCTTCTGAGTTGAAGCACAAAGAACAGATATTATGAAGTACCTTGAAAAGATCCACGACTTCAAGTAAAGATGTCCTCCAGTCGAGAAACTTCATGAGGGCTGGCAACAGAAGCTGGTATAATTGTGTTTTTTTATTCCCAACACTACCTGGATAGCATATTTCAGTCTATCATTTATTCCACACAGATTAAAGTTTTCACAGACACTCCTGAAATTAATCTGAGATTCTAGTGTGTTTCTTTTCCTGAGGGTGTCCCATGAAAGTATAGCTGATAGCACAAACTGTTCTTGCTGTAATAATTTGGTTCTTGGTATTCTACTTTCAAGGTTTTACTTGATAGCATTTCCCTCACCCTCTGATATTCTTGATGGCATTCCTGATGGCACAACTCTAACCATGCTGAAGTTATCATAGTCTCCTTAATTAGCTTTTTAAAATATATTTACCAGAGAACTCAGACAGGTAGACCATCTTTCTTTATGCCTCTTGTTGGTTGCAAGAATTGTTATTTTCTCTCAGTGGTGAAGGCTGACTAAGACTATACCTGTATTACTTCCAAATATCAGTTCCTAGATCTAAGTCAAAGTATAAATGTTTGCAGATTTTATGATTCTGTGCATGAAGGAGCCTAAAGACTCTGTCAGAAAACTCCTACTGCCAAATAACACCTTCAGCAAGGTATCAAGATACAACATTAACACACAAAAATTAGGAGCCTTACTATATACAAATGACAAGCACATAGAGAAGGACATCAGGGAAAAACTTCCATTTACAGTTGCCTAAAACATTCTTGAATGAACCAATCAAAGGAAGATAAAGACTTTAAGACACTAAAGAAAGAAATGGAAGAAGATTCCAGAAGATGGAAAGATCTCCCATGCTCATAGATTAGGAGGATTAATTGCAAAAATGGCCATCCCACTAAAAACAACCTACAGGCTAAGTAAACTCTCCACAAAAATTCCAATGAAATTCTTCACAGAAATTGAAAAAAACAATATTAAATTTGTGTGGGAGTAAAAATGACTCAGTATAGGGAAATCAATCCTGAACAATAATAACACCAGCTTGAGACATCATTATCCCAGATTGAATTTAAGTCCTGCTCAAAAAGGGCAAAACTTATGCCTGACACTATTATTGGCACCAAGAACCTGTAGCTAGATAGATCATAGGTCCTACGGGAGAACCTACTGCTATCATTCTTCTAAATGGAAATATTAAAATGACTCTTAATAACTTACTGTTATACTCATAGATTAATGTGTCCCTAAACAGAAATTTTTATTTGTAGGAAGTGGTAATTAACACAGAGCTTCACCACTGGCCAAGATTCTGGGAGTAAGAGATTATGGAATCCTCAGCCTTAAATGGGACATATGTATCAAACCTCCTCTTCCCAAGGCTCAGGGGGGCATTGCTAAAGAGGGACTGAAAGATTTTAAGGGTCAGAAATGGTGGATGACTGTAAGGAAATAATGTTTTCTGGACACAGATAGAGACAAGTCATACATATAAACTCACAGAAGTTGTAAAAGTATAACAGACCTGCACAAGCTCAAGCCAGAAAAAAATCCCAGCATGAAGAGGGCAGGTGAGCACGAAGTCTACTTCTTACAGAAGAAATATTGGCAACTGATAACTTCTTGGAGAGAGAATCACTTTTCTTTGAAAGTCTAGCCCCTGTTAGGCTCACCAATCTCTGATACAAGGTACACACCAAAGTATACATGGGCAGCACATATTAGACCCGATGGATCTATTAAAAAACAGGATACAAAGTTAGGTAGGTAATGAATTGGAAATGTATCTGGGAAGTGTTGAAAGAAGAGGTGAATACAATCAAAACACACTGTGTGAAAAACTAAAATTTCACTATTTTTTTTTTTTTGAGACAGGGTTTCTCTGTGTATCCTTAGCTATCCTGGATTCACTTTGTAGACCAGGCTGACTTTGAACTCACAGAGATCCACCTGCCTCTGCCTCCCCAAGAAGTGGGATTACAGGCATGTGCCAACATGCCTGGTTAAAAGAACTAATTTTTAAAATGAAAATAAAATGATCTCTTGGACTAAAGGCTGGGGGAGACAGCTCAGTGGTTAAGAGCCTTTTTTATGCAAACATGAGAATCTGAAATCCTGTACATACATTCATGTTAAAATAAAAGACAGGCATGGGCATTTGTTCCTATAACCCCAGTGCTTTGGAGGCAGAGAGAGGAAGATCACTAGGGGTTTCTGGTCATCAATGTAACTCCAGGATCAATGAGATGTCCTCTCTCCAGGCAATGAAGTGGAATATGTTAGAATAGGACATTCAACATCCTCCTCTGGCTTCCTCAGAGGTGCATGTACACTATAAACATATAAATAAAAAGGAAGAAAACCTCATAGACTATAACACAGAAGACTTAATAGTTATTGGACAAGGTTAGAAATGTGTATTCTTTATTTCAAGTGAATGTGAGCTCCTTCTGCCCCCTTATTCTGCTTTAAGGACTGATGTGTGCCTGCTCTATACCTAAGAACGTGTCTTAGGTCATCTCTTGTGTACTTGCGAAGATGCAGAATTCATTATTGCTGTCTCTTGGGGTTGTATTATTTATCCACTGTTGTCTACTAGGATTCCTATTCATCTGGACAAGTGGTGAATGGAAGGGAGACCTGATGGGACTCAGCATCTCTGTATCCAGTAGGTCTCTGTAGTGGTCATTAAATGTCTACCATTCTCCCTTGAGTATGATAGCTTGTTAGAGATGCCCTGAGGAAGTACCCATGAAGGGGAGAGGGGAGGCAAGACTGGGTAGAAAGAAAAGCTGTACTAGTGTGCACTATCACTGTATGCCTCAATGGAGGAATTATTGGGACAGATTATTCCTGTAGTTTCCATGGGTTGGGGAGAGGAAACTGGAGCTTTAGAAACTGGAAACTGTGTAGGCTATCCGCGGAAGGACCATGGCCCTAAAACTTAGAATAATGCGTTTCATATGTGTCTTTATCAACAGGTAAAGGCTCATAGGAGATTTTTATATATTTGAAGCGAAGGATAAAGAATGGATATAGGAAGAGAAATGACCCTGCTACACTCTAATTACAAAAAGTATGCTATTTGCATACCGAACAGACATAGAGTTCAGAAGACGATACTTGTAGACTGATAGATGAGTCTGGAATAAACCACTTCCCATAAATTGCCTATGTGTAGTTAGAGCTCGCAAAAACTGGTTGCCTCAATCTGACTTCCATTTTTCACAGGGCAACAAATGCCACTTTACATCATGGAACTCAATGCTGTTGGTGTACATTCCAGCACCTGCACAAGGGGTCTGTGTATCCGTGGACTGAGTTAATAATCCACAGTCAATAATTATGCTCTCTCTCTTTAAGCATTTGATCTTAGATGAGACTTCATGAAATTATGGGTACAGGTTTATGTGTACAGTTAATATTTCACAAGCTTCTAAGTGAAAAACAAAAGATGTGTTTCATTAGAAAGTTTAAACATGATTAAGTTATTTAAGAGGTCTTTGCAGAGCTCCTTATTGGAGCAGCAATTTTCTATTCCTCTGTCTCCTTTTATCTTTACATTTATCACTGTATCTGGTACTGTTGGTACTATTCCTGGGGAAGATGTAAACAAACCTCTATGTAGCCTAGATAGTGAACCATTCTCAGAACAAAATAGCAATGTCAGCAAAGTCCAACTTCATGAACCAATGAGTTTATCAACTCCTTATTATACAACTTTCAGGAGTATGGATGAAGGGTGACTTAAAGAGCATAAATGACTGAAAGGCAGCTACATCACTGGAAACCTGTCCCAACATGAGTGACAGCTCCCAGAAGCTGGGACCCTGGAGCACACTTCAGGACTTGCAGGTAGCTCTAAAGGTCAGAGATTGTTTGCTTCTTGACAGCTAGCTGTCTATTCTCTCTTGTAGGCAGTCCAGTGGCTCTGCGAGTGTTCCTTACTAGTTATATAATTCAGTGTCCCTTACTTGTTATATAACCTTGGATGTGTTGGAGGTGGGACCCATGCATTTAGTAATTTGCAGGGACCTACTGAAGCTTCTGAGTTGTTTACCTCCTGAGTTTTGGCAAGCCTCCTTTTCCAACTTTCTGAGTCTTTAGGCATTTCCCTAAGATGGAATGTTTCAGCATCATTTAGAATCTCTGTCTGAAGAGTTTTCCTTCAAAATGGAATTGTATCAACTCAAATGAACTGCTATAAAACAAATATATAATAGACAGCATTTGTTTACAGAATTTGGAATGTGTTTCATGAGAACAGGGATTTTATCTACTTGGTCCATCTTAATGTCTAATGTCATTTACACTTAGAAGATGCTTGGAACCTAATAGATCCTTAAATTTGGGTTAAAATGATGGACCAATGGGTATATGAGTCATATTATATTTTTTAATGGATTTCTATACTTTGGGATGCATATTATTATTAAAGTTAAGGTCATTAGCATAATAATTAACAGTTAATTTTGACGAGTTCAGAAATAAAGTTATTGTAACTTTTTCTTTGTAAGTTTTGACTAGAATAATTGAGGATGGTTAATTAACAACTCTTTGATTTCATCAAGAGCTGTTCAGTTTCACATATCACATTTCATTACTAATTCTGACTTTGTGGCTGCGGACAATGATTAATGATGGCACTACAGCATTGATTCCAGTGCTGAAGATGGTGATAGCCATTGAACAGGGTTTGTTTGTTTGTTTTTTATCACAGTAAGAGTTTCTTCTTAAACTTCTTTTTAAAACATTTGGCATGTGCGTGCATGCATGCATCTGGGAGGGTATGAGATACATGTGGAGGCCAGAGGACAATTTGTGTAAGTTGGTTCTTTCCTTCTACCATATGGGTCTCAGAGATTGGGTTTAAGTTTAGAGGAAAGTTTCTTGGTCAGCCGAGCAATCTCAGTAGAGCTTCTATTAGAATTTTGGCATTCATTAATTTGTGTGGTGTTCTCTATAACTCTGAAGTACACTTTACTACTAACTGATAAGAAAACAAAACTACAGAGAGCTACCCTTCTAAAGCCACACACCTGGCTGGTTGTAGAGCTAGCATGTCGATAGTGATGAGACTTAAGCCACAGCTTGTTACTGTGACATTCTTGGAATGGATGTCAGCACATATAATTTGAAGACAGTAATTGCTCTTTCAAAATTAAAAGTACTAGTCTCTCAAACTGTGTGTGTGTGTGGGGGTGGGTGGGTTGGGAGATTTAAAGGTTGCTGAGAAACGTTCTTGGCCATCGGGTAACCAAAATGCAGGAAGAAGAATGCCAATATCAAGAGCAGAATTGGAAAGCCCCTGGCAGCAGAGGAGGAGCTAAAAAATTTTAAAGGGGACAAGGTAAGATTAAAGAGGAAGTTCTGTCTCAGTAAATCTAAGAAGCAGAGCAAGGATAGAATATAAAGAATTGATAAGATGAACATATTGTCAAGAAAGCCATATATAAAGCCCTGTATCTATGCAATGTGATAAGAATAGTGGTTGCCCTAAACCTAACTTTACTCTCTACATGAGACCTTATAGTATTTCCTAGCTGTTCTATATACTGGTGTGCTAGCTGTAGTTTTATTAAGGGTAGGGCCATGTCACAATAAACGAATAGAAAGCTGAAGATATCAAAGGGTGAACCCCCCCAAATTTAAAGAAATCCCAAGTTTAAAATGCATCTGAGACACACAGTCTACTGAAACTCATGCTTTATTTTATTCTTGTCCACCTTAAACCTGCTCAGAACACTTAGATTGTAGATAGAGAAAATTATATAGTGCTAAGTCTGAGGTAAGAAGGCATTGAACAGTTATCTAATTTACTGAACAGTGTGAGAACCATGATCCTTGCATGGATACGTCTTACTAAAGTACATGCAATGGTTTAAATGAAAATGGCCCCTATAGACCCATAGGGAGTGGCATTATTGGAGGTATGCCCTTGTTGGAGTAGGTGTGGCCTTATTGGACGAAGTGTGTCACTGGGAGTGGGCTTTGAGGTTTCAGAAGCTCAAGCCAGGCCTAGTGTCACTCTCTCTTCTTGCTGCCTGCTGATGCAGATGTAGAACTCTGGGATCCTTCCCTAGCACCATGTCTGCCTGCATGCCACCATGCTTCTCACCATCATGACAATGGGCTAAACCTCTGAACTGTAAGCCAGCCCCAATTAAATGTTTTCCTTTATAAGAGTTGCCATGGTCATGGTATCTCTTCACAGCAATAAAACCCTAACTAAGACAGTACACAACAGGGGTCCCCAAAGATGCCTGCAGCATTGAACTGCTTGTTGTTGGGATGGCTCCCTGGTAGCTCATCAATTTCTCTCTCTTCTCATGAGGTTTGGGAATAGCTGCTGCAGGGTCACTGAGGCATTAGCACTGACTAATGGCTTATCCAGCAGGATGTACTTTGGGTGAATGTCGAATGTTGACTGTACAGTCTGTTCTTTTCATTGCGAGTTTTTCTACACCAAGTAAGAGCAGCCTGCGTCTGCTCTCAAATGCTTGCAAATCTCTCAGAGAGGGCTGAGATCTACCTCTTCTAATGTCCACACATTGATGCCAGCAAATGCCTTGGCAGCTTTATTTATTGTGAAATTTCTTTGTGTCTTGGGGATAACTCCTTCATCTTCTTCTTCACATTCTTACCCTATTTCTTCCCCTGTTCAATAAGCACCCCACTTGAAAGCTGCTCTCTTCTGTGACAGCGAACTCATGAATATTCTCCCTATCAATGTGCAGCTCTGTTTCCCAAGCACTAGCACGCTGCTTTTTACCATTTAATCAACAGAAGAGTCGTTGTGGAAGCCTCTGAATTTATTCACATATGTCTTCAAAACTTTATTCCAAATGCCATTCCTGCATTTCTGGGTGGCTTCCCATGCCTTATGATGTTCTGCATCTCATTTCGAATGCTAAAACCTTTCCAAACCTCTGAGTGCTTTGGAGAGGGATCAGCTGCCCCAACATTGCGCACAAGCATTCAGAGTAAGTAGCATATAATAGTAAATAGCTGTTTTGAGTGTAGCTATTAAGTAGCTATTACACTTTGATCTATTGGTTGAATGAGTGGTTGGAGTCAGCAGCAAATACACAATCTTCACATCAGGTTGTCTATTGCAAATATGCTGTGAATGCCCTGACGTATTTCTAAGGTCAGAAGAATCTCGAATAGGGTGTCGTTTTGCCTACAACGTGCTCTTGCATGTGCAATGACACAGTTCAAAAGCAAGTCTTCTATGCTGACATCACCCAGTATTTTTTGTTATGGTGATTAGAGACAGGAAGGGCATAGTTGATCACATTCTTGAATGCTCTCGGGTTCTCTGAGTGGTGAATTAGGAAAGGCTTTCATTTGGACACGGCAGTATTTCCTAGACAAAGCAGCACTGAGTGATACTTAAGACTTTGAATCTTGGCATTGTCTTGGACTCTTGATGAACATATGCAGCTCTGGCTCATGCTTCTAGAGCAAGCTGGCTTCATCAACACCAAATATTTGTTCTGACAAATACTTTTTTTCTGCAATTATCCTGTGCAGCTCTTCTTTAAAAGCTTTGGCATTTTCACTGTTGGCACGTGCTGTCTCACTGCTGGTCATCACATTATTAAATCTATGATGCCTTTTGAAGCGTTGAAACAAGTCCTGGCTTTCTGTGTTTGCATACATGTAAGGTCAATGGCATGCTGTTTTTGTGTCTTGAAATGGCTTCTTCTTCAGTTTCACTGTGTTACTGATTAACTTATCTCATGAAGAAGATTGTCAGTTGTGAAAGACCTAAGTTATGAGTAATAGCTGTTATTGGCTTACCTCTTTCACGATGGACAATTATCTTGAATTTCTTCTCAAGAACAATTACCACTTTCTTCTAACCAGAAGCTGGGATTTTGTCTGACTTGATCTTGCACAGGATGTTGTCATAATCGCAGTAAGTTCACCTGAGCCTTTGCCTTGTTGTGTCCGAAAAAGACTGTAGACATGATTGAATGGAAAAATACAAAGTACTATGCAGAACACAGTGGCAACACAGTACCCTAGAGTATTGATCATGAGATCTGGGGCTCACTGCTGCTGCCCAACACTAAGAGACTATTTTTTTTTTTTTTTTTGGTTTTTCAAAGCAGGGTCTCTCTGTGTAACAGCTCTGGCTGTCCTGGACTTGCTTTGTAGACCAGGCTGGCCTCGAACTCACAGTGATCCACCTGCCTCTACTAAGAGACTATATTATGCCACATATCATTAGCCTCAAAAAAGATGAGAATTAAAGATTTGAACTTTAATTTCTATTGGACTTGTATCATTTTCACATAATCACAAAATAAAATCACATATCAAACTTTTGTAAGTTAATGTCTGTTCATATAAACATAAAGGACATGTATATATGCATGTTAGTATACAGTAGTAAATATATTACACATAGGAAGTAGTAATAAGTACGTAGCAATAAGTTGAGAAAACCAATGCAAACCTCTGAGCCCAAAAAATAAACACAGTAAATGACAATTATTTTGTCAAATAACCTGTTGAATTATAGTAGCATTTTGTTCCCGAAACAACCCACTTTCTCTCTTTCTATGAAATCTTTATTTGAATTCATCATTTGGTTTCACAGTTTGTGTTTGCAATAACACACACACACACACACACACACACACACACACACACACACACACCTCAGTATTTGTGGGGAATTAGTTTCAGGGGAATTGGTTTCAGGACCTCTGTGGTAGCAATGTCTACAGATGTTCAAGTACCTTATATAAAGTGACATATGTGGCTTTGAGAGATGGCTCAGTAGTTATGAGCATGTACTGCTTTTCCAGAGGATCCAAGTTCTGGCTCAGCATCCGTGTCTAGTGGCTCACAACTGCCTACAACTCTAGATCCAAGGGCATATGGCACTCTGGCTTCTGTGGGTACCCACACTCACATGTATTATACCCAACACAGCACAACATAATTCATAGAACATATACACATCAGGTGTCCTACATAATCTAGAGATAATAAAAGGAAAAGTACATGGAAAAATATGTATACATTATATACAAATATGTCATTTTTTAAAAAAATTTGTTTTGTTATTTTTAATTATGCATATATGTGTGTCTGTGTTGTTTCAATAATGATGAGAAGGAAGATGTCTTTGTAGTAGCCAAAGCCTTTAAAATTTCAGACTTAATGATGATTTATCAGAAATATTCCAGCACTTACTATCCAAGAACAGGGATGTTCTTCATAACCATGACACAATTATCAAACTCATAACACACTTCCTGCATACAGCATTAGCATCACACACACAATGCATTTTCCAATTTTATTTACTATGCCAACAACTTTATCACAATTTCTTTCCTAGACTGAAGCCTATATCACACTGCATTAAATTCATACTGCCTTAAGAATATTTAATTCATATGTCCTCAGTCATTTTTGCTTTCATAGCATTAGTGTTGTGGAGGGTAAGGCCAATTCTTTTGTAGAACAAGCTTCCATTTTTTATGTGCTTTTTTTTAATGTAGGTGAAATCTGTCAGGATTCTCTATAGAGATGTATTTTTTCCTGCTTCATAACAAATTTGTACAAAATGGTTGTAGCCTTAATTAATGATACTTGTCTGAATATATTATTAGTAAGTGGCTGAGAATATTCTAATTGTTTTTTTATTCCTCCCATATTTCCTAGTTGGGATTTTCAATAGAATTTTTGAGCAACTTCTCAGTGATTGGAATAAGACATCCTACATGCATCTTGCATTTTCCCTTCTCTAGACTCTGTTACTTCTCCTAGTAGCCCTTATTCTTTTGTTGGCAAACTGTGTCTTGAAGCCATGTACTTGGATTGGGTGTGGTAAAAGGATATGTGTCACTGTACAACTAGGTGAGTGTTTAAGGTGCAATAATTTTGGAGGAGATATAAATTATATAAAGAGCTGAAATCCAATTGGAATTATGGGTATACAATTATTATAAGTTTAATTATGATGATAAATGACTATGCAATCTTTTAATATCATCTTGAAATAAATAATCAAATCTCACAATCAGCTGTTTGGTGACCCATATTCTATAGGCTTGGTTTTCTGAAACTATGTTCTTTGTTCTTTTGATTTGATAAGGATATTGTAATTCCAGGGTAGTATCAAAGGCAGTCCTATCATGACTTTGTAATATGTAAGGAATTATAGAAATAATAAAGAAAGTTAATCAAGTGTGTGTTATTAATGTTCTAGAACAAACTTGAGACCAAGCATATTTAGAAACATTGTATCTCTGTGCATTTTTTTTCTTTTAAGATGCTGGGAGTATTTAAATTATTTAAGCATATTTAACTTTATAATCAATTTTGAAATGAATAAAAACCAATTTAAAGAAAATAATTTAATAAATTAAACAACTAAGGAATCCATCATGGAATGAATGCTCTCCATTCACAAAAAGCACCATGGTATTAAAGAGTTTAGTAATGTGTGTGTGCCCAATCGTTTTTATACCAATTTGACACAGCTGGAGGCAGTCATCTGAGAAGAGGGCACTGAGAATTGAGAAATTGCCTCCAGATGCCTGGGCCATAGGAAAAAGCCTGTAGGACATTTTAGAAAAATTAGCAGTTTATGGGGGAGCAGGGATTAACCTACTGTGGGTGGGGCCACCCTGGGCACATGGTCCTGGGTGCTTTAAGAAGACCTACCATACCACTTCTGGGTATACATCCAAAAGATTTCTCACCAAACCACAAGGACCTTTCCTCATCTATGTTCATAGCAGCCTTATTTGTAATAGCTAGAAACTGGAAACATCCTGGATGTCCCTCAACCGAGGAATGGATAAAAAACAAAACAAAACTGTGGTACATCTACACAATGGAGTACTACACAGACATCAGAAACAAGAAAATCATGCAATTTGCAGCCAAATGGATGGAACTAGAGAAGCTCATTCTGAGTGAGCTAACCCAGACTCAATAGGATGCACATGACATCTATTAACTTATAATCAGATTTTAGCCATATAGTACAGGATAACTATGCTACAGCCAATGTACCAAAGGGAACAGGAATATAGACATTTTTTTTTTTACCTGTCCGTGAGACACTTTGCCGTAGTGGTGCTGCCTTGTAGGCCCCAGTGTATGAGGAGGTTCTTGGCCCTTATATGACTGCTGAACTGGGGCAGGGGACTGTTATGTAGGGACACTCCACTCCAGAGGAGTGGGATGGAAGGGATAGGGGTAGAGGGTGGGAGGGTGGGACTGGGAGGGGTGGAAAGAGGACACTGTGATGGAGATGTAACCTGAAGTAATAAATAAACATTAAAAAAAAAAAGAAATCAGGCAGAGCAAGCTATGAGGAGAAAGCTATTACGTAGCACTCCTCCATGGCTTCTGCATCAGCTCCTGGCTTGAAGACCCCACCTGCTTTGAGTCTTTTCCTTGGCTTCCATCTATGGACTGTGACTTCAAATGTGTTAAGCAAAATAAAGCCTTTCCAGGTTGCTTATAGTTATGGTGTTTCATCAAGGCAGTAGAAACCCTGAGATTGAAACCGGTACCAGGACAGTGGGATATTCCCACCATGGGTGTGACCATGTTAATTTTGGAAGGGTTGTTGGAGGTCTTTGGAACTTTGGCCTAGAAAATTCACTGAGCATTGGGAGCTCAAAGGACTGTTCTGTGGAAGCTTGGGAGACAAGAATACTGAGAGCTGTGCAGATGGAGGGGGCCTGGCTTGTGAAGTTTCAGAGGGAGGTTTTGAATCAAGTCACTTTGGATTAAGAAGCTGTGGAGCTGGGGGTGAAAAAATCAGCCATGATTAACAAGAGACCAGAATCCCTGAGGTGAAATCTTTGTTTTCCTGGGCCAACTGATGCTAGTCATCTGGAGCTGAGAAATTGGTGACTAATAACAGACCAGCATCGCCAAGGTGACATCTTCTGGAAGGAAGTCTGAGGAAGTCTTGCCTCAGGGTCTGCACACAGGAGCCAGGTTCCAGAGACAGCCAAGGTTGTACCTTCTGCTGGTAGTTGAACTTGGTAATGTGTAAGAATCTCCTAGGTGATAGTAGTTTTGAAGGCATGAAAGGGGTCACGGAGAGCAACTGAAGACTGGTTTGTCAGCCAAACAAGCCTTTTCCTCTCCAAGTTGCTTTTTGACTGTGATGTTTCGTCACGCAATGGAAATCCTATCTATGACTGTGGTTTTGCCTCGTGGGAGAAATCAGGGCAGACCAAGAACAACGGTGAAAAAACAGTGAATCTGTTTATTTGGCAAAGATAAAGGTATAGCACATCAACAAGATTTACAGGTGGGAAAATAGCCACCTTTATTCAGGGCAGTTGAAGTTAAGTAGTGCCCAGAGGCAGTGAGTTAAATCAGCATAGGGCAAGGTTCCCTTAGTGGTTCTGTAGACTGAATTGAGAAAGTATTATTGTTTTTAATTGGTTCCCATTTGACCTTATTAAAAGTTTAAGTGTGCTTTTTCTCTAACCTTTTATCCTTTTGACATTTCTTTCCATGTATTTTATAGTCCCTTTTGTCTTTCTTTGTCATAATTTCCCCTTCGTGCTGTGCTCTCTTTGCTTGGAGAATCGGGAGGGCTGTCCCCTGAACTTATTAAAGGGACCAACAGCAATATATTTTTGGGAATGAAATTGCCTTTATTAGCTTAGTTTCTAAAAGACTGATATGAGGCAATTATTTCTTACTTCTCCAATACCTCACCATGTATTCTAATAATAATTGCTTGTAAATGTGTTCGTCTTTATGTGGTATCTGTTTGAGAACAAGATTGTTTCTTATCATCATTGTTTTTCCACTATTTGCTACAGTTTCTGACACATGGTAAGGTATTCAGTAAATGTTTGTTGAATGAGTTAATAATTGGTAATATATTATAGTCATTTAAGTATCTGTCTCTTATGCTGGACAGAATTTGAAGATGAGGATCAAACATTATCAACCTTTCTATTCCTATCTTATCTGCCTTTCACAGAGTACCCAGGTGATAGCTTCTCAAATCCATTTCAGTGAGTGAAGGAATGGAAAAAATAAAATAAAGGAAACTGAGTTAGGAACTCACTGCTTGCATTATTACTTGATGATTTGTAGGGAAGCTTTATCCAAAATTATTTTTCTTCATATTCATCAGAGATATGGGGAATTCCACTGTGTAGTTAGTTCTGCTCTGTCTAAAAAGGGGTCTCTGGATGGAGGAAAGCTCATAGTTTTTAGTAGGACTGAAAGTTTAGTTCTAGAAATGTTTTTTCTCTTTATGGATTGAGACTCTGGCTACTTGAAGGGGAAAAACTGATTTAGGAGATGGACAGACAGAGGAAAGCATTGCTTGTCTTGCACTGATCCCCAAGTCAACCCTGGGCACAACTGAGAGTCACTGAGATGCTGTAGGTGCTAAAGCCAGAGAACAAGTTCATATGCAGCAGCTAAAAAAAAAAATAAAGAAGAAAGAAAACACTATGGTTTGGATCCAAATCCTGGTCACATGCTTGTTCATGTCTCGAACACTTGGTTCCCAGCTTCTGGTATTATCTTGAGGCGGAAGGCCCAAGAGGACATGTTGGATGCCAAGGGGTATTGCTGGTATGGGGGTGGGGGTAGGTCATGAGGGAACAGAGATTTCTAGAGACATACTTGTGCTAGAGAAGAACTATGGGGAGGTTGGTTTAAAGTCTGAGGGGTGGGTGAGAAGGAAGGAGAGACAGACCTTTCAGCCCTGCAGGGTTATAGGTATGCTGACAGGCATAAAAGTTGCTGATTGCATTGTCTACACTCAGCTGTGATCATGAGTGTCTTTGCTATATGCAGTGGTAGAATTAGGAGGGTGGGCCCACCTGGAGGAAGTAAGTCACTGGGGGTGGGCCTTTAAAGCTGGTACTCATTCCTGTTTCTAGCATGTGCCCTTTGCTTCCTGACCTCTATCATACGAAAACGCATTGCCCCATGCTTCTGCTACCACAGACTGATCACGGATACTGTGCCATGCTGTTCCATATGTGATAGATGAAGTTCATGTGAAACATGGCCAAAATTAACATGTCCCTCCTTAGTGTGCTTCTGTCAGCTATTTATCTGGTCACAGTGATGGAAAGGAATTAATGCAAAGTAAAATCAGGCAAAGGAGGGAGTGAAATGCTTCTTTGGGTTTTCAAATCAAACAGTTTTCCATAGCCTAGTGTTCTAGATTCTTTGGGTACAGTAGTAAATGCTGAGTGTTGTACTACACGCCAGCGCTCTTGCCAGTTTGCAGGGGCATCTGATGCAGCGGGAGCAACCTCACAAAGAACACTACAAGTTTTCAGCTGGGCAAGTGACGGGAAGGAAAACTGCCTGGTGTTTGATACCTCTAACAATGGGACTAACCTAGTTTGAAAGGTCACCGGCAACTTTCCCAAGAAGTCTCCAAAGATAATACGTGAAGAAAAAAAATAGGCCTTAGCTACGGAGAGAGGGAAGGAAAGAGCTTTTTAGAAGTGAAAGCCTGTGAAAAGACCCCAAGGCAAGACAAGCTTGAGTGTTCTTGGATCGAAAAGAAAATGGTTGTGGTTGGAGGTCAGGGAGAAAGGAAAAGAATGGAGCCAATTAAATTTGGATAGAAAAGCAAACACTTGGGACAAATTATTCAGTGCCCTGAGGCCAAAGAGTTTGGTTTCATTTTAATAGGAAGACATTGAATAATTTAATCCAATTTATGGGAGGGGTAATGCCTGACTTATTTTTTTTTTAAAAGTGTCTATGGAAGATAGTAAGTCAGCCCTGACCGTCCTCAGAGGCCATCACCAGGTAAGTGACAGAGTACCAATCAAGCTCCTTGTGGTGACTAGAAATTAGTGAAGGATCTAGAACAGATGAAGGTCCAAGCAGAAAAGTGCTCCAAAATTACAGGAAATTTGTGGCATTCTGTGTCCCTTTGCACCACTCTCTCTTCCTGGTATGTCAGGGGAGGAAGAACCAACAGCTGGCTACTCCTCCAGGATGCCATTGTTCTGAACTGAAATTAGTGAAGCTGGAATGAATTGTACATTTTTACTCTCCTTGGGAACAGTTTGTGAATTATGAAGAAAAAAAAAATCCCAGGACTTTAGTGACCAGGTCCTGGCAACCCCATAGTGTTGTAGGTACAGAGCTTCCATTAGAAACCACATTTGTTATAGAGTACACTGGGTCACTTTGCCTGTTCCTCAGCCCTCAGAAATATACATTATTTCCTCCCTCATCATTTAAATGAGGCAATTAAAGTACAGAAATTTGGCATTAGCCAAGGTCACGCATTACATGGCAGAATTGGGATTTAAAGCTGGGTCTCTCTTCCTTAAGAGCATGGGTTCTTGCTGTCTCTGCCAGTTCAGATAAATCCTTGAAATAGTCTACCTGGGGTGAGAAAATATACCTTCTCTCATTTCTTCACTTCATTTTCATAAGAGAATTGTCTTATACTTTGACTATTTGTTTGTAACCTAACCATCCATATAGTTTTTCTGGCTTCTGCTTGTGAGTCTTTTAAAAGCTTATTTTTTGGCATGTGTTTTTGAGAGTAATATTGGTTACTTCTGTGTATCATATCTGTTTTTTTCTAGAATAACTTCCTCCTATCCCCTCTGCCATACATGTTTACTTTATTTATAGTTTACCTGTTTAAAATTTCCATGATCACTTTGCTTTTTTCTTCCCCCTGCTAGGTTCTTTATTGTACAAATTTGATATAATTTATTGTATTAACAATATCTTCTCTGCCTCCTTGTGATATGACTATATTGCTACCAAATAAGGAAATGTAAATTTTTTCTTCAGAGTATAGTGAGCTACATAAGTGAAAGAGATCTAGAAAAAAAAAAACCCCAATATTTAAGCCTGAAATCCAAGGTCTTGTTTACTAGTAATAGTAACAAACATGGAAAACATGCTTCTTTCCTCTTCAGATTTGTGTACGTTTTTCTCATGATCAGGTTACAGGTATGAGTTTGGGAGGGTGAACTTCACCCACCGACATGTTGATCTTGCTCACCCAGCTCAGGGACTGTTGGTCAAGTCCCGCCACTCTACATTGTCCCCTCTCCCTCCCGGATGGTTTGTCTCACTGTACTCTGGAAATGAATCACTACGCAGAGCTAACATAAGAAGTAGGGAATTACATTAAGCTTGCTTGAAAGCAGAGTAATTACACAGATTACTTGGGAGTCTTCTTGTGGGAGAGTCATCTCTCCTCTTTATTCCTTCATTGATTAGGTAAATATGGACTCATAGATACTCCTTGACAGTGTAAGGAAATACACATGTTTGATAACTGTAAATATCTCTAAAATGTTCCCTGAAGTAAGCTAAAACCCAATTTTATTCTACTTCAACTCTAAGATATCACCAAATAGATTATTCCATTTATTTTCTCTTGCCTGTAACTTCCCACTCCACCAGTAAGAAATTTTAGCTTGTCATGGTTTCTATGCACTCACACATACACCAGCTTTATAATGTCTGGAAAACACTATTTCCTTGGAGTTATTCATCACCTCTGGTTCTTACAATCTTTCTGTCTCCTCTTCCACCTAAGTCCCCGAGCCTTGATGGAGGGAGTGTATACAGATCCCCCATTTTATGGCTGAGTCCTTCAAAGTCTTCTGCAGACTGACCAGTTGTGAGTTTCTAGAAGCTACTCACATGAGAACTGAGCAAAGCACTGATAAATAGGTATAGCAATTTGTTGTTAGGAGCTGTTTTATTGCTATGTTCATTTAGCAGAAGAATTGTAATAGGTTTGTTTCTAAGGCCTATGACAAACCTAGTCTCCAGTTCTTGCCCTCATTAACAGTGTCAGGCAAAGTTTCCACCTCATGAAACATGCCTTAAATCCAAGCAAAAAGTGGTTGGTTATTCCTATAACATTTGTGTCACTATTTAATGAGTGGGTATATATTTCAGGGGTGTTGCTATTGTAGCTTGTGAGGTTCATAGTTGGATGAGGTTGATAGTTCATCTTTCCATAATGTGTATAATATTTTTCCTGCACCATTAATGTTAGTAGGAGTGAAGCTTCTAGTTGAGCACCAGCTTGATTTAGCCACATTCAAAGATAAGTGTGTGGTATATTCTGCAATAGGGTCTTACTGTCAGGTGGTGGAGGGTAACCAGTAGCATTGGCAAGACCCTATCATGTTTGGGGCAGG
Source organism: Lophiomys imhausi (assembly GCA_907164525.1). Taxonomy (NCBI): domain Eukaryota; kingdom Metazoa; phylum Chordata; class Mammalia; order Rodentia; family Muridae; genus Lophiomys; species Lophiomys imhausi. The sequence continues at coordinate 3,159,919 of CAJQZJ010032150.1, read as the reverse complement.
GGAGTCTATGGGATCCCTTTGGCCAATGACTCAAGAAGATATGACCCATTCCTGGCAATAGGGGCTTTATTTGGTGTCATATGATGATTAGTTGGGGTAGTGTCTCACCCAATATATGGTAACTCCATTTAATACACACACACACACACACACACACACACACACACACACACACACACACTAGAAAGCTTCTACAGTAGGCTTTGATACAACTTTTAAAAACCTTTAATGTTAATCCATCCATCTCTATATTCCCTCCTGTACCCTGCACTCCCACTCATCCTCATTTAAATTTCCTATTCTACTTTCCCCTTTATCCTATATTCTATTTACCTTTCCTTAGAAGGTAGCAAAAAATCTTCTCCCTGGTTCCTCATTAGCTACCTAACCTCTGTGAATATACTGAATGAAAGACACATATCAAAAGCTTAAAACCCAACATACACATTAAAAAGAGAAAACATGCAAGGTTAGCCTTTCTGTGTTTGAGGTACCTCACTCAGGATGACTGCTTCTATCTCCATCTACCTGAAAATTTCATAATTTCATTTTTCTCAATAGCCAAATAATATTCTTTTGTGTAAATGTACCATGTTTTCATTATCCATTCATCTGTTGATGAGCATCTATGCTATTTCCAATTTTTGGCTATTATGAATAAAGCAGCAGTAAACATAGACAAGAAAGTATCTTTGTAGTAAGATAGAGTCCTTTAGGTACATGCCAAAGAGTGGTACAGCTGGGTCTTGTAACAGATTTATTTTCAACATTGTGAGTAACTTCCATAATATTTTTCATATTGGCTGTAGTAGTATATATGAAAACCAGCAATAAAGTGACCCTCTTGCCCCCAATCTTTGCTAGGGTATCCAGTTATTTATTTATTTATTTATTTATTTTTATTGATTTTGGCCATTCTGACTTGTATAAGATAAAAATCTCAAAGTAGTTTTAATTTTTATTTCCATGATGGTTAAGGATGTTGAACATTTTATAAATGTGTTTCTCAGCCATTTGTGTTTCATCTTTTAGGAACTCTTTGTTTAGTTCTTTATCACATTTAAAAATACGGTCATTTGTTTTTTTGATGTTCATCATTTTGAGTTCTTTGTATATGCTTGATATTAAGACCAGCACAAGTTCAAAGTAGACAAGATCCCAGCATAGAGAAAGAAAACTGGACACAGAATTCTACCCCAATGAAAGTATTTGCAACTTACAGCTGCTGGGAGAGGGGAAACCATTTTTTTTTTCAATGGAGTGACACTTGGCACATAAACCATACCCCAGGGCAGGCTGCCTGCTCACAAAACAGATTCCATGTTTTTTTTTTCTTTTTCATTTTGTGCTTTTTTTGTTTTGTTTTGGCTTGGGTATTTTGATAAAAGAGAGAGAGAGAAAATGGAGTTGGGAGGTGGTAAAGGGAGGTAACTAGGAGGAATTAGGGGAAGGGAAAGAATATGATTAAACTACAATGTATGAGTAATTAAAAAGAAATTTAGGCTGGGCGTGGTGGTACACACCTTTAATCCCAGCACTTGGGAGGCAGAGGCAGGTGAATCTCTGAGAGTTGAAGGCCAGCCTGGTCTACAGAGTAAGTTCCAGGATAGCCAGGGCTACACAGAGAAATTCTGTCTCAAAAACAAAAACCCAAAAACCAACAACAAAAACAAACAAAAAACATAAAGAAATTTAACCTGTCCAGTTCTTATAGACATCTGTAGTAATCTCAGAATTCTCAGTAATCTCAGACTAGAATGTGGAATTAATAGGTAGGCTTTTGGAGCCCACTCATTTACAGTGTTTCATAGGTCAGGCTTATTCAGTGAAGTTGTCCCAGGTATTAGTAATGCTGTTAGATTTTTGCCATAATGTACATTCTCTCCTTGGAGCGCTTGCACACCTAATGATTTAAAAAAAGTGTCTGTATTAAAGTTTGCTCTTTCCGTTGTAAAATCCAGTGTGTTTAAACAAATACAGAGTGTCATGTATCTACCTTTATAGTGTCACACACAGTAATTCCACTGTCTAAAATTGATTTGTGCTTCTTCTACTCCACACTGTCCCTCCAAAGCCCATAGCAACAGCTCATATTCTCTGTAGGTATAGTTTTGGTTTTTCTAAGGTATTCTATGTGCAGAGTTGTACATGTGGGGCTTCGCAGATTGTCCACTTTCTCTTAGCAATGTAATAGCTTTGTGTGGCTTGATAACTCTTGCATAAACCACTGAATATTATTCTGCGGCATAGACTTGCTGTGGTTTGTTCATGTACCCACTAGATGCTTCTTGGCTGCCTTTCTATGGGTGGTAGTTTTGACAGTATGTCATGAATCACATAGTTAGATCTTGTTTTGTTTTGTTTTAATTTAACAGTTTGTCTGTGGCCTTTAAATAGTGAGTTGAAGCTATTTGCATTTGAGGCCATTGCTAATAACTGTTTTCTACTTTTTATGGTTTATCAGTTGTTGTTCTTGTTGGTTGGATTATTGATGATTTGTCCCTCCACTTTAGAATAAGCGTTTTGTTGGTTTTCTCTGATGGGCATTATGGATTTCTTTCCAGCTTTCTTCTCCTCCACAGTTCTTCTTCTGAATTGTATTCTTTCTTGGGTTTTCATGGACAAGACTATCTTCGTTTTCTGATGAGTTATAATATTGAACATATTTTCATATGTTAATTTTCCATCTATGTATCTTCCTCTATGATTGTATGTATATATCTATTAACTACTTTTAAAATGAGATGGGTTTGTTGTTACTGAATTTTATGAGGTCTTACATATTTAAGAAAGATATGAACACTTAAGCAGATATGTATTTCACATACATTTTCTTACTTATTGTCTATTCAATACCAAAACATCTCTTAAAGTATATCTCAAATTCATTTTTTCATAGATAATATTTTGTTATGGTGTTTAAAAATTCATCAAGACTGAGGTTTTTGTTAGATAGTCCATGGTTCTTGGCAGCATTATCACCCCAAGTAACATTTCTTCATTCATATTATATATGTATATACACATGTATGTATGTATACACACACTTATATATTAAATATGTATTTTAAGTAAACATAACAGAAAATTCACCAACAAATCCAAGGTCATGTAGATTTTTCTTCTATTTTCTTCCGTTTATATTTGGGTGTACTATCCATTTTCAGTTGATTTTCCTTTCCCTATTAAATAAGTTGACAGTATTTGATTGAATATACAAACCTTTTCAGAGAGCCTGTTCTCTCAATCTGTGTCTTATTTTACCAACACTATATCAGCAGCTTGAGACTGGTACATAGTTATAATCACAGAACTTAAAATGCTAAGGTAGGAAGAGTGTGAGTTCAAGACCTATCTGGGATACACAGGGAGACCCTTTCCAATAGGACCAAACTGTGCAGTAAATCTTCAAATGCGGTGATATGAATCCACTGATTTATTACTCTTTTTCAAAATGTTTTTTGATGTTCTAAGTCTGTTTCCTTCCTAAATCAATTTTATAATAGATTGCTAGTATTTGAGTTGGCTTATCTTAACTTTATAGATAAAATTGTGAAGGTTTGAACTCTTGACAATGGTGAGTTTTCCAGGACATGAACATGAACATGAACTATTTCTCTATTTATGTCGAGAAGTTCCCTTTATCAGGATATTACAGTTTTCTAATTGCATATATTTTTATTTGTGTGTAAATATTTATTGTTTTCCCACTCTGTAGCAAATATCATTATTTTAAAGCTTAAAATTCAAATTGTTTATTGATGATGTGAAGGCAATGTACTTTTAAATATTGACTTTAAAGCTTAGAATAATTTAGTATAAAGTATTTAAATTAGTCATGATATATCTTCTATGATTAATGAATTGATCAAATGTATGGTCTTCACTTTTTAAATATTTGGTAATTTTTATACTTGCTTTTCTGTTAGTTATTTCAAGTTTAATTCCATTGTGGTTTGAAGGAATAGTATTTATAATTTATATAATTTCTATATTTTTAATGTGTGATTTTATAGTCCATAATGAATTTCATCTTGGTGAGTGTTTTAAGATTTGGAAGAATGTATATTTTAATTTTATTGATCAAAATCTATGAATATTAATCAGATAAAGTTGATTGATGAAGACTGAGAGGTGGTCTGTAATTTTTACTGATTTTCTGTCTTCTTGACTTATTACTGAGTATGCTATTAACGTCCTTAACCATGATGATGTATTTGGCTATTTATGCTTTTAGTTCTATCAGATTTTGCTTATGTATTTTAATATTATATTGTTAGATGCACACACAATCAGAGCTGCTATGTCTTCTTGGAAAAATGAATTATAATTTTCCAGCACCCTTTTGAGTTCTGTTTATTTTTCTTGCTTTGAAGTTGGGTTTGTCTTTCATTAATATGGTTACTACAGTTTCTTTTGATCTGTGTGAATATGGTATATTCTTCTCCATACCTGTACTTTCAACACATTTGGCAGTCCAATTTCAGACTTCTGAATATGGATGGTTAGTTTCCTCAGAACTTCATTGAAAAGAACTTTCTTATTGTGGAATTTTGGTCCCTTTATCAAAGATCAATTGACTTCATGTATATGAATTTATTTCTATGTGTGTACTCTCTCTCTCTATATATATATGCATATATGTAATTATATATCTATATCTATGTCTATACAGATGTGTGTGTATATATATGTATATATACATACACACACATATATATGCATGCCAGTTTCAAGCCATTTTGTGAAGTAGTGTAATACTTCCAGCATTTTTTTCATAATTTCTTTGACTATTCACATTTCTCTATGGTTACATGTGAATTATATAGTTACGATTTCTATTTCTATGAAGAGTGGCAAAGGATTGTATGAATTTATAGAATACTTTGGGTAATATGGATATCTTTTAAAAATATATTTATTTTTCAAGTTACATCTCAATCACAGCCCCCTCTCTCCTTCCCTCCCAGTCCCTCCCTCTTACCCTCTCCCCCCATCCTATTCCTGCAGTGTGGGTGGCACACATATAATATGTACATCTTAATATTGATTATTCTAATCCATGAAGGCAGAATACCTTTATATTATTTTATGTTTTCTTCAAGTTAATTCCTTGTTTTATATTTTCAGTATAAAGATCTTTCACCACCCTGGTTAAATGTAGCCACCTGTAAATGGTATTGTCATCTTGGTTTCCTTTTTTAAAAAGTTGATTATTAAATTCTATATTTTATTCTGAGACAACATCTCTCTCTATAGTCTAGGTTGGTCTGCAACTCACTATGTAACCCAGGCTGGGCTCAAACTCACAGCAGTCTTTCTGGCTCAACTCCCATAAGCTGGTATTTCAAGTGTCAGGAATCACACCCAGGCAAAATGTGCACATCTTGAACTGTGTATTGTCTGTGGATTATTTCAGCTTCCAATGAAAAAAGGTTAAAATATTTTTTTTTCAATTATATAGGTAAAACCTTAGCGTATAGTGAGAAAAGGTAGAGTCTTGAGAGGTTAACAGGCATACATTCCTATTTAGCAGCAAATCCAGTGCAAACATCCAGAACAAACTAGCCTAGATAGTGAGAACAACAATATCAATAAAAGACAGGACACAGAGAAATAGCATCATAGCAAACTGCAAACTAAAGGAGCTAAAATGTTGTGCCAGAGGATGATAAACAATCTCTTCCCTAGGATTGGAAAGAAAATCACACTTCTGAAATCGATAAAAGATGACCCTAACAAAAAGTAATATTTCTGTATAACTTTTAAAATGTATTTTTATTCCTGTATATACGTGTGTGTGTGGTATATATGCCACATGAGTGTCTTCTAAGGACTGAAGAGGAGAGTGTCACGTGCCCTGGAAGTAGTTATTGTCAGTTGTGGATCACCCATATGGTTCCTAAAAACTGAACTTGGGACCTCAGAAAGAACAGTAAAGGTTCTTAACTACTGAGCCATTTCTCCAGTCCCAGAAGGTATTTTAAACACTCCAATTCTACAAGAGTCTCCATTTCAAATCATTTCCTGTAGTCACTAAGTAGTCAAGTCTACATGGTTCATTTACAAAACTGTTGACTAACATGAACTTTGACCTAGCATATTTTCTGTTCTCTGAGACTGGCATATGAATTACCCCATTGACTCTCCCTCTTAGTCTCAGATGGTGGCATCATAATCTCCGCTTTGACTGTAAAAACACAGGACTCATGTTAGAAAAAGCTTTATAGTAAGCATAGGCTCTAACAGAACCTTCACATCTTATTATCTAGTAAAAAATATACAATGAGTTAATGTTCAATATATCTTTTTTTCACAGACCAGAAGGTACAACAAAAAATGATGAAGCTTTGTTTCTGCCATGATATTAAGTCTTCTTTAGTGGGATCAAATATTTTGTTTACTTTCATGATCTTTCAATATAGTTATGTGTTTTTATGCTTAATTAGAATGTGGATCAAAAGATAATTCAGCAGGACCATTCCTGTAGTTATTATTCTCTTGAATGATCCTCGTATTAGGTTGGGAAATTCTTCATGCATTTGCATAACTTGCAATTGTCTGAAGTTAAACATAGTCAGATATGAGCATTTACAGTTTGCCTACCTCTTCTAATTGTCATCTTTTTCTTTCGTTTTTCTTTGTCCTCCTCATTGTCACCCTCCTCCTCCTCCTCATTCCCATTCTCTTCCCTTTTAGATTCAGGTTCTCGCTGTGTTGCCCGGGCTACTCTCATGTCCCTAAGCTCAAGAGATCTCCTGCTTCACCCTCCAGAGTAGTTGAAATTATAAACATGCAACAGCGTGGATAGGTGCAACTGCCCTACCTTAAAATCAGTGACAGCAGATGAGATAGAAGGATCTCCCCAAGTTTGTTAGGTCCTGCCCTGCTCAGGGGAGAATCTTCTCTATACGTTAGCTGTGTTCCTTTCCACCTGGTGGCTTAGCTCTCATTCTTCGAGAGCAAACTAACCCCTTCTTAATATTTTCAGTGAAAATGGGATTCTACTAAAGAGAAATATGTCCAGAATTTCTCTTTGGGGTGGCTTAGGAGAAGAAATAGAGCAAGAGAGATGGCCTAGAGCAGTGATTCTCAACCTGTGGGTCATCATATCAGATCACATATCAGATATCCTGCAAATCAGATATGCACTATACAATTTATAACAGTACAGGTATATTTCACAAAATATTATATATAGTTATAACTCACAAAATTACAGTTATAAAGTAGCAATAGAAATAATTTTATGCTGGGGTTATGTAGGGGACACTCCACTCCAGAGGAGTAGGATGGAAGGGTTAGGGGGTAGAGGGTGGGAGGGCGGGACTGGGAAGGGTCGAAAGAGGACACTATGATGGAGATGTAACCTGAAGCAATAAATAAATAAATTAAAAAAATAAACATAAAAAAAAGAAATAATTTTATGATGGGGGGAGAGGGTCACCACAAAAGGAGGATCTGTTTTAAAGGGCTGCAGCATTAGGAAGGCTGAGAACCAGTGGATTAAAGGCCTGTTTGGAGTTAAATTTTCATAGCAAGGCATGATTTTTATTTATAGTTTCAGAGATGAGGGGGTAACCCAAATCACTACAAAATACCATTTGCTTTCTCTACTGACTAATTTAGGTTTTTTTTGTATGTATATTTATACATGTTATGTATGTCTACATGTTTGCAGGTGCAAATGTATGTCGATATTTGTGCATATGGCTCATCTCCCAGCCTCTAGAGGCTTAAAGTTGACTGAGTTTCTTTCTCAATAACATTCCATTTTATTTATTGAGGTTCACCTAGCCTGACTCTTTCAAGGATCCCATCCATCTCTGATGTTTTGGGGTGTTCACCAGAGAAGACTGACTACTCGGACAGAGGTTCAAGCCAAAAGAAAGTGTTCATAAGCTGTCGAGAGACTACACTGGGTGTCTGAGTCCTGAGTGAAATCCCCAGCCTTTCTCAGGGTGGGCTTTTAAGCAACAACAACACCAACACCAACACCCTCACACACCTCAGTTAACAAGAACAGTTAGCCAGAAGTGGAACTACAGAAGCCAAAAAGTAAGGTTAGTGTGTTTAGGGACTTGCCCGGAGCTATGGACTTTGATGGATTAGGTCTTTGTTCTCATTTTCCAGGTGTTGTTGCCTCCTTGCTAGATTCTAAAGCCTGAATAGGCCTTTGTCATGGCATCAGCTATGCTGAAGTCTGGGGCTTACTAAGGTCTGGGAGCCTGTTATATTCCCCACTGGTTTTATGAGCATGAGTCAAATTGTAGACCCATCTAGGGGGAGGAGGTTATATTGTCTTCTTAGCATTAATAGTTCAATTATCTGTTTTACGTAGCTAGGTAGACAGTTGAACAAGCAGGGTATTATAGTGAAAGCCAGGAGCGAAAGGATTAGTGCCTCAGCTACAGCCATAAGTAGAGTAGTTAACCAGGGGGACCAGGAGAACAAAAATTGGTACCAATTGTTAGATTTTTGACATCTTCTTTCTCTCTTATGGGGTTTATTTTATTTATTTTTTTATTATTATTATTTTTTTTTTTTGGTTTTTCAAGACAGGGTTTCTCTGAATATCTCTGGCTGTCCTGGACTCGCTTTGTAGACCAGGCTGGCCTCGAACTCACAAAGATCTGCCTGCCTCTGCCTCCCAAGTGCTGGGATTAAAGGCGTGCGCCACCACCGCCCGGCATGGGGTTTATTTTTGACCATGGATAAAGTTTCTCTAATTATCCCTGACTGACTGGCATCGAGGCAACGTTTCTCCCAGTGCTACACATAGACCCCTTTGTCTCATAAAGAGGTGGCCTAATCCTCTTCAATTCTGGAAACCATCCTCAGCAAAGGAATCTAACTGGACTTCCAGGGGAAGAAGAACTTTGTAGATGGCCCATGTCTATGTCTACTTGATACTGGAGTACTGAGGTATTCTTTAAGATATTATCTTCTGTAACTAGGGCTTAATTCCAACTGCATTAGAAGACATGATGCCTGCTCCCGCCAGTAGACAAATGAGAATTAGGGATTGTTTGCTGTATACAGAGAAGCTCAAAATCTACATTTAGATGGGCCCTGTCCTGTTTCCATTGTAGAGGAACACCCGTGGTGCAGCACGCATGAGGATGCAGAGGTGTGAGTTCACTTCCAGTGTAAACAGTTTTAGGACTGTGAAGCAATCACTTTGCCCCCAGGAGGACTGGGATTTGTAATCCCACTGATCACAATAGTATTCATCTGGTTTCTGGCAGTTTTGGGTTGAGGGGTCAGCCAGGCAGGCATAGTACTAAATAGATCAGAGCCCCCTTCTCTTCCCCAGTGGACTTACAGCCCCAGGGACATGCTCTTCCTCAGGAGTGAGCAAACCATCTCCCACTAGCCTCTGGATGTAATATTTCATGAAAATCTACCTGGAAGGCGGGTTGGGTTTCACTGATGTATTGGCTATGAGCACTTCAGTTTTTGTTTTCTTGGCTTATGGGGGTTTTGGGTCTTTCCCACACAGAGACAAAATTAGACAAATAGACAGCCGTAATTGTAGGAATGGTATCAGTCTTATCTTTAGTGAGTTGGAGGACCTGGTAATGACCCATCTTCTGTCTTTATCTTCTGGAGGCTTCTTCAGCAGGGTGTTGTGGTTCACAGGATGACACTGGTGGCCATTTACTGCGGGAGGGGTGGCAAGGACCACAGGATATAGGCCTTTTCACGTTGACCCCAGGCTCCAGGTTGGGATTCTCTTTACTCACTCAAAGTCACCAGGCTGGACTTGTAGGCAGTCTCACACTCAGGTAAGGGGACAGCCTCATGAACCATCTGCTGAATTGTCCTCTGTGTCTGTAGCAGGCAGGCACTGTAAGGACATTGGGAGGGAATGGTTAGTGATTTCTGTCCTATGAAATTCACTAGATGAGGTACATCTGGCCCTTAGGAGGGCAAGAGGTAGGAGGTTGGCCCAATTTTCATCAGTCTAAAGAACATATTTCGTTTACCTGTCTTGAGTTTTGTGGACTCTAGGTCCAATAAACATTTAGGACCTTTGACAGATTTAGGAAAACTTTGGCCATGAAGGCCAGAATGTTGTCAGACCACCCAATTCTAGGAATAATATCTGGGCTGAAGTAACTCATATATCTTAGTTGCCCTCGATGGGTGGCTTAGGAGAGTATGGTGACCACCTATTTTCCAATAATGGCAGAGAGAGTGGGTTTGTCATCCAGCAAGAACCATCACCCATTTGTTTGTCAACAACACCCTCCTTTTTGGTATCTTTCAATTTTGACCACTGAGTTTCTTTGTGTATGGGTTCGGCTCTGGACTAGTTCAGGTTTAGGCAGAGAGGTCCAACTGGTTCTTCTCACTATGTCACCATAGCAACAGCAGCAACTACCACAGCTGTAGCCACACTCATGGTGGAAGGTGGGACATGCTGCTGGCAGGTAGCCTTGTGGCTGCAGTTCCAGTATAGTTCACTCTCTTCCATATGACAGAACTGACAGAAACACACAGAAAAAAAAAAAACACATAATAAAGACAACCAGGTGAGGCTACCACATATTCATACGCGTGAACAGATGTGTCCATTGACACATCTAAAAACAGATCCTGGACACTGCATCAGTGGGCTATATCTGGCCTCTTCTTAGGCAGCAATTGACCAAAGGGGGCCCTGGAGCTCTGGGGCCCTGGAATGTTTCAGGTTGCACTTCCTAGGAGTATCTTGACCACCTCACTCTTCTTCCTCCCAAGGGGCTCTGAGAACCCTGGTGTCTTGAGGTCTAGTCTCTGGGTACTTCACAGGGACCTCCAAAAAGATTTTGAGGTATCCACTAGAGAAGACTACTCATACAGGTCCAAGCCAATAGAAGTCTTTATTGGCCCGCTGGCTTCTACACTGTGTTACAAGGCCTGAATAGTATTTCCATCAAGTGCTGGGATTACAGGTGATCACTACACCTGCCCCTCTTTACTTGAGTTCTGGATAGCCAAAACAGTATGTTTACATTATTATTTAAAGTTTTAGGATGTTCATATAGACTTATAAAGAGTTGAAAACATTACAAAACTAAGTTTTAACAAGTTTGCCTCAAGCACTTTTAAAAGGGAGCGTTTCATCAGAGATTTTATTAGATATATTTACCTTCTTATCTTTATGGCTGTTCTTCCCCGGAAGTGTTGCACAAGCTCATTTCTACCAGTACAGAAAGAGACTGTGGTTCTTAAATTTGGGGGAAAAAAGATGCCTAGGTGCAGCTCTTTAGGGGTAAGCTGATAGTAACATTCAAGTGTTTTTTTTTTTTTTTGTAGCAAAGCAAGAAATTTATATACACACCTGTTTTAAATCAACATCTTTCACCAATCTATGAATGAGAGAGCAATTCAGTGCCGGTTCCCCATGAAGCACATAGAAGAACAAGTCTTCAATGTAAAGGATGGAATAGCCTAGGAGCCCCTAGAGGATCTAGATTAATGGAGGCTGCTTAGAGAATGGCAGAACATAGGAAATCCAGCAGGAAAATGTGCAACACTTGGAACCAAAGCTAAAATGCTATCTCATGAGGCAAAAGCAAAGAGAAAAAGGTCTGCAGATGTTATAAAATACTGATGATGTCAGTTTTTCCTCCTGTGTTTCTGGCTTTGCAGATGCGATGGAGGTTTACATGTAAGCATGTCAATTGTAGCAGTATAAAGTGAAGATTGTGGAGGAAATGGTTAATTATCACAACTCAGTTTCCACATACTCTTGGGACCCTGCTACCTGTGATTACTAACAAACTAAGCTGGCTCCCACCTGTGGGAATTCACCCCTAACAGTTGCTCTTTTCCTTTTTTGCATTTGAGTTGGACTTTTTGACTTAGAACTTGAAGTATGAAACAGCCAATAGAATCTCTGCAATTACAAAGGTAAACTGAAGGTCACATCCTAATAGACAAAATGTGATTATCTGTGTTGTCTCCTTTAAGAGCAGTGATTCTCAACCTGTGGGTCATGACCCCTTGGTGGGTCAAATAACACTTTCACAGGGGTCACCTAAGACCATTGGAAAACAGATATTTACGTTACAGTTCATAACAGTAGCAAAATTACAGTTATGAAGTAGCAGTGAAAATAATTTTATGGTTGGGGGTCACCACAACATGAGGAACTATATTAAAGGGTCACAGCATCAGGAAGGTTGAGAACCACCACTTTAGAAGAAGAGGAATCTGTGGTTCAAAAGACACAATGAGGTGCTGGTACTAAGCTTTGCAGTGCCATGCCTGGCTTTGTGAGTGGCTTCTTAGGATCTAAACCCAGGACTTCCTGCTAATTCAGTAATCACTTTACTGATTCATCCACCAACCCATTATCACGTCTTTTAATCGGTAGCTTTAGTAAGGTTTCATGACAGTTGTGTGCTTTGTCTCTTAAAGATACCCCCAAGACCTCTTTAATTGGCCAGCATAAGTAAAGCCAAGGGAAGGAATATATTTATGAAGAAAAACTGACTAAAACCCAAAATACAATGATCTGTTTCCTTCTTTGGGGATGAAGGGGGGCGGCATTGTTGGGTATGGAACACCATGCTTAAGCGTGCTGGGTGTGCCAGCTGAGTTCCAGTCATAGCCCTCTTTTAATTTTAAATGAAACATAAGAAGAAGAGCAAATCAATTCAATGGTTTAATTGCAAATAAGTCTCAGTAGAAAGAAAGGGGGGGGGGATAATTTTAAAAAGAAATGGGAGGCAGAGGCAGGAGGATCTCTGTGAGTCCAAGGCTAGTCAGGTCTACATAGCAAGTTCCAGGGCAGTAAGAATCACATAGAGAGACCCTGTCTCTGGACACAAACAAGCAAATGCCAAAACAAAACAACACCACCACCAACAACAACAAACAGAAATGGTTCAATTCACAATGAAATCTAGAGACTTAGTCATGACTGCAAATGATTTTACGGTGTGCACTGAAGCACAAGTCATTTGTATGTTTAGCTCCCTGAGCTGTTTAAGAACAAGGGTTCTATATTCTGCCTTATTTCACCTTCCTGAAACATGAATTTTTGTCAGTTGTCAGTAACTCGGACATAAAAAGCAGAATTTGTGTGTTTTGTTTCTACACACAGATTGTAATAGAAGAATGTGCAGGTGGGCCTTGAACCAGGAAAATCAGTCTCTCTCTCTCTCTCTCTCTCTCTCTCTCTCTCTCTCTCTCTCTCTGTGTGTGTGTGTGTGTGTGTGTTCTGTGTTACCAGTTTGTGTTCGTGCCTTCCTAAGTAGTTTCCTTCAGAATAATTTCCCAAGAGTCAAATCCTAGCCAAGCGCAACCTTTATATGTTGAGGTGGGTATAAATGCTAGCTCGGGGCTTTTTCAGAAGTTGTAAAAGGTTGACAGGTTCTTTATTGGTCAGCTCAAGGATGAAGTTGTGGAGATTTTCATATATAAACAGCTGCATTTAAATTTTCCATCCCAAACATGCCCCCCCCATTTTATTCAAAGCTGGAAGAAAATTAGAAAACCAGCTACCTAAAAGAAGAGAAAATTGCTTTAAAACATACAATGTGCATTGTTAAGCACTGAACAGTCTTCCTTACATAGTAGCAACTGTATGGTCTCTCATGTCTTGCCTGCCTGCATATATATATATATATATATATATATATATATATATATATATATGTTTGGCATCTATATCTCTTTCAATTATGAGATTCCCCTTTTAATCCCATATGTACAAATTCTTTCTGTACTTATAGGGCCAGAGATAATATGGGAAACCATTGTATACACAGTTGTGTGGAACTGTAGACTAAAAGGATTTTCCTGGATAGAATCTACATAGCTTCAGCAGTACAATGTATCTCTGAGATAAACATTACCATCTCCTTTTGGTTGTTGCTTTGTGACTCTTATGACAAGACAAATTTTTTTAAAAGCCCAAATGAGAAATTGTTTCTCTTAACAAAAATGGCAAACCCATATGTCACATTCCTCAAGAACTGTAAATGGCTTTTATTAGTGATGTTTAAATCTCAGATGTAATTACATTAAATAAACTTGTTTCCAGGGGAGTTTGAATAATTAAAAGGCACCTGCTGATCTCTGATAGAATGAAAACACGTTTTGATAATGCATGTGCAGAAGAAATTGGAAAACGAAGGGCTTAGGTAGAAGGATCATTCTAGAATAACTGATTTCTGAATTTTCACATTTCCAGCATATCATTGGGCTCACACCAAGACATGCTAGCTATTAGTTACAGATGGATAATGTTAGCAAGTAGTCAGTTGTGCTGTTATGTTCTTTATGTAGCTCCATGACAAATATTTCCCCCTTTTCCCCTTGATCTGTCTGTCCAGTCTCCACATGGGAGACATGAACTCCAGTTGACTCTGAATTCCCTGTGGGATTGAGGCGAGGGCCAGTATGGATAAATGAAATTCACAGATAATCTTCAGACAATTTAGCTTTTGCATCCCCAATCTCCCATACCTCCAAATTACTTCAGAGACACAGATAAAGAAAAATGTACCAAGTGTGCTTCCTCACCGATCTTTTCTTAAGTATGTTGATGACCTTAACAGAAGTCTAAAGAAAATGTAGGTACAAGGGGACAGAAAATTGCCGACTTGAGTTCCTCAACATTCTGTAAACATGGCTATGTTCTATTTCCCTGTTTTCTGTTGAGACTAGACATTGTGCATGCTGGGTACTTTAAAGAATGACCTAAAGTTAAGGGTCCAGCTGAGTGTACACATGACGTTAGCAGAGTTAGCATGTGTTTGGTGGTTGATTGTCTTACTGATAATCCTAACCTTTCTGTGGACTGAAAGGTATTTCCCACCACATTCTGTGGTACAGCTGAGACATGGGGATGGGAGTGGGGGAGGCTTTGTGTTGATTTACTCACCAGCTGAAGTGAAGATATAACCAAATACTTGAGAAGTTGCTACCCAGCCACACAACTTTGATAAGAGAAGTCATTATCTCTCTTTTGGGCTGTAATTGTGTCAAGAATGTGTCTTCTAGTTCCTAAGCAATGATCAGTTATTTTGGTGGATAACTAAGAATAAATTACTTAAAAAAAATTCTGATGTAATTCCAGCTGGGAACCAGCTGGCAAATTGTTTTCTAAAGTGGGACTATCCTGTAGATAGGTGTCATTTTCTTTCTTTTGAAAAGTAAATGGATGATTAAAACCTAGATTCTCTGCTTACTTATTTTTCAAACAATTTGCAAGTCCATTTGTTTTGTATTCTTTTTATCATAAAAGTGTCATGCCAATCTCTCTGGCTTTAGTGTTAAGCATATAAGATTTTAGTCTTCAGTTTCTTAACACCAGGAGGTGCTGTAAGATAACATTAAGTGGCACCTCCAACCCAGAGTTACAAGTTCCAGTTACATAAAGATTGGTGGCAAAATTTCTCTTATGGGTACTGAGTGTTCAGATTTGCAAAAATGGATTGTAGCAGACTGTGTCTGGGTCTCAAGCGTGGTTGTGTCAAGATTTTAGGGGCATTAGTAAGCTTTGCAGAGGGGTGGTATCTCCAAGCTTACAGTCAGAATTATAAAGTGAAAGATAGCAAAGAATTTCTGTACTCTTTTTGCTTGTGCCACAGTTCAAAAAGCATGAGAAAGTCAGGTGATTCTGAAAAGTGAAATTCCAGAGCTGGTGATTGCTTTGGCCTTAGTGACAGTTTGTTCTTCCAAAGTCATTGAGTGCAAAGACTTTTCAGGTATATAACTATGTAACTAGAGGATATTTATGTTTCTGTGGTTCTTTAAAAAAAAAGATTTTATTTCTATTTTTATTTATGAGTATATGTGTGTGGGAGGGGCCTGGGGAAAGGTGGAGGGGGGCACTGTGCGCATGAGTTTAGTACTTTCAGAACCCAGAAGAAGGCGTCAGATCCACTGGCCCTAGAGTTACAGGCTGTTATGAACTGCCTGACATAGATGCTGGAATGTGAGCTCAAATTCTCTGCAAGAACAGTGTGTGCTCTTATCTGCTGACCCATCTCTGTAGACATTCTATTTTCATTTTCAAGTGAGCTGATACCATCCTCTCTTAGGAAGAAGCATTCTAATAAGTGATCTTAAAATAAAAAAATCAACTTGTTGAGGTATACAAAATAAAACTAACCAACATGAAATATAAAACTTTCTAAGCTTTGAAAGCATAACATTTCTGTCACATCCACCTCAAATAGAACTTCTTGCTCCCTTTCAGGTAATATGATACATCAAACCTCACTTGAATTTTTATTTATCCTTTTTTTTCCCCCTGAGACAAGGTTTCTCTGTGTAACATAGTCCTGGCTATTCTGGATTCACTTTGTAGACTAGGGTAGCCTTAGTCTCACAGATATCCACCTGCCTTTACATCCCGAGTGTTGGGATTAAAGACATGCACCACCATTCTTAGCCACTAACAGACAGTTTCCAAATGCCATGTGAGTGCTGGAATTTGAACCTGAGTCCTTTGGAAGAGCAGCCAGTGCTCTTCCATCTCTGTAGCCCCCTTTATCCTTTTTAATTAGTGAAATTTGTTCTTTGGTAATATTACACATGTGTGTTATGTGTTTTGATTATCCTCACTGTCTACTATGTTTTAACCCCCTCCTACTCCTGCCAACCCCTCCAGATCCACTCCCCATATTTATGTCTTTTTGTTTTGCTTTCTGGTCCACTAAATTTAACCAGGATTGTCTGAGTGACAGACAGTCTCTGAAACTAAACAGTAGAACCTGGAGGAAAATGTATCCTTTTCCTCTAGAATCCATGAGCAGTCAATAGCTCAGGAGGGATGGGTAAGACCCCTTGAGCTCTTCCCCCATCTGTGACAGGTCTAGGCTGGTGCAGACCTGTACAGGCTGTAAGTTCATGACTGCAGTATTTGTGTCATACCCACAACACCACATTTTACAGGCCTTCTTCCTGCCTTCTAGATTTGTCACTCTTTTGTGACCAACTTTTCTTTATTTGTTCAGCCTGCTTTTGAGAGTCATATGTATTGGATACATTGTAGTTTATTCCTTTTCACTGTAGGGTGGTGCTCTAGTTTTTGACGTATCAAAATTGTTTATAGATTTACAACATGACGGACATTGAGTTAGTTCATTTTAGTTTAGATCTAAACCAAGCTGCAATAAAGATTTATGTGACAGCCCTCACATGGATATGGTTTTTTTTTTTTCCTTTTCTCCAGGGTAGATACTTGGTAGTGTTAGGTGGCTAGAAATATGGGCATATTTTTAACTTTATAAAGGTTATTGCAAATTCTTTCAAAATGGCTATAAAATGTCAAATTTGTTTCATTAGGATAGGAAAGTTTCAAGCTGTGCACCAATACTTGGGATAACTCTTTTTACTTTTAGCTATTCATTTTCCTAAAAGCTACTATCATTTTCACACTTTGGCTTGACAGTTATAAATCTTTGGAGAAGTTTAATTCAAATATTTTGCAAACTTTTAATGGGTAGATTGTTTTCTTATTGACTGTTGGCTATTCTTTTTTTCCCTTTTTTTAATGTTTATTTATTACTTCAAGTTACATCTCCATCACAGTTCCCTCCCTCAACCCCTCCTGGTCCCACCCTCCTACCTATCCTACTTTTTCGGTGTGGTATGCCCCTACATATCAGCCTCCTCAGTTTATCAGTCCTATGAGGGCTAAGAGCTTTCTCTTGCACTGGGGCCTACATGGCAACTCCACTAACAGGTAACAAAGTCTATGTTCCTGTTCCTTTCAGTCTGTTGGTTGTAGGATAGTTATTCTGTACTATGTGGCTAAAATCCAATTATAAGTTAATAGATACCAGGTGCATCTTTCTGAGTCTGGGTTAGCTCACTCAGGATGAGCTTTTCTAGTTCCATGCATTTGACAGCAAATTGCACGATTTCATTGTTTCTGATGGCTGAGTAGTATTCCATTGTGTAAATGAATGCAAATCAGTGTGCTCTGTGGAAATCAGTATGATGATATCTTAGAAAACTTGGAATAGCTCTACCTCAAGACCTAGCCATACCACTCCTGGATATACATCCAAACGATTCCTCACCAAACCACAAGGACATCTCCTCAACTATGTTCATAGTAGTTTTATTTGTAATAGCTAGAAACTAGAAACTACCCAGATGTCCCTCAACCAATGAATGAGTAAAAAAAAAAAAAAAAAAAAAAAAAAAAAACAAAAACTGTTGGACCTGCCCATAGAGGGATTGCAGGTGTGGCTGCTATGTCACATGTGCATCAGCAGGTGGCAGAGAGGAGAGAGGCTATATCTACTTTTAGTGTTCTGACCTATGAACATCTTTATGAATAGTAGCCTAACATTCCTAGAAAAAAAGCAAGCTGGATACCAGCACCACTTTGGCACCATGGGGTAGCCTGTCATGACTACCAGACTAATACCAGGCAAGTACCAGATGGGCTCTCAGGACAGGAAACAAGCCAGAAACTAGAAGAACTCTGCCTGGCACTGGGTGAACCAACCCTGAGGGAGGGAGTGTGGAAGAGCCAGCTCTGCCTTCTGTCTGCTATGTGGTGGTATTGGCTAGGGAGAGATGCCTTCCCCTCCCTTTTGCCCTCACCACCATTGGCCGACAGGAGATCTGGCCCAGATGGAGTCACAAGAGCAGGAGAACAGTCCCTGCCCCTCACATGCTGCAGCAGTTGGGAAAGCAGGCCCTGCACCTTTCCATAGTTGAACTGGCCCTGCAAGTGGGGATGGCAGGTCTAGAACCAGGGCTTTGAGTTGGCCCACCCAAACATCATACCCCATGGATGAACTTCCAGAGTGCAAAAAAAGGCCAGTTCCATAACCGAAAACTACAGGATCTTCATGACACAGGACAGTTACAGCATATATGAGAGGAGTTTCAGTGAGTTTCCTGTACTGATGGAGTAGCAGAAACCAGGGGGCTCATATCAGGCCAAGGAGTCATTTTAATGAACATTTGGAAGTATAATGTGTGGACAAAAGGGAATATTATGGGACACACTGAGATACACTGCAGCTTCAACAATGAGGTGTAATTTTTTTTAATGCTGGGATGGATTGCAAGGGTGGAGAGTGGGTCTGAGGGGAGGTGGGAGATGAGAGGGAACAGGGTGCATAATGTAAAATTCACAAAATAAATTTTTTTTTCAATAAAAAGCTGTTGGATATTCTTATCTATAAAAATACAAATCCTTTATCATGTATACGCATTCATATATTCTTTGTCAGTATTTTCTTTTTCTGTGTTTTGTTTTTTCATTCATTTTGACAAAGGGCAAAACATTTTAGTTTTGATGTCTTATCATTCTTTTTCTTTTATGATTCATGTCTTGTTTGTTGTTGTCTGGAAACCTTTGATCCAAGATCTCAAAGGTTGTCTCTGAATTTACTTCTAGAAGTTTTAGATTTTTGATTCAGGCCTATGGGTTTATTTTTTTGTGTTAATTTTGTATATGTATAAAATACATAGAAATTCATTTATTTTGTTGTGAACATCTGGGTTTTCTTACAATTATGTGTTAAAAAAGATTATAGTTTTTTCACTGCTTTTACACATACCAAAAATTACCTGCATGAACAAAGTTTGTTCTCTACATGGGTATTTATTTCTGGATTCTGCACTCATCTAATAGTCTGCTTGTCCTTATGTAAGTACTAGTTGGGCCAAATCCAGATGAACTTCCAAGATTAGAAGTGTTTAATGTGGTTGGGCCAGACAAGTGTCCTGTTTTTAAAATTTTTTTATTTTTATATGATCACCACCACGTTGGGTTGATTCTTGTAGTCAGTACTAGCCCCATAATTTTTGAGATGCAGTGAAAATATAAATCTCTTTGTTTAAGAGAGCTCATGAATTTTAAGATACACTTATCATTGTAGGAACACAGGTCCTTTTTTAAGAATAGGATCTTGTGCAACCATATTAATTACTTTTTAATTATATTAATTGCTGTGATAAAATACATTAGGGAAGCAACTTAGGCAAAGAAGGATTTATGTTGATTTATAGATTCAGGGAAGTTCCAGTCTATCACAGTAGGCAAGGCAGGGCAGATGGCAATGAGAGTATGGAGACACATCTCTTTACCTCACAGCTGACTAGGAAGTCAGAAGCCCACACCACATCCGAGTGAGGTAACCTCCAGGGCTCACCCCAAACCACCTTCTTCTTCCAGCTAGTTGCCACATCCCAAAGGTGCCACCACCTCCCCAAGCACTACCAGCTGGGAACTAAATGTTCAAATACAGTCGTCTGTGGAGGACATTTCATGGACACAGGTTGGGTACATATGGAACACGGGCTCAAACTGTAGCATTGTTTTGTACCTTTAATGAAAATCAGGGTAGGTGGCAATTTGACTTAGTTATTTCTTTTCAATGATATTTTGGCTATTCTGTTCTCTTTGCATTTCCATATGAACTTTATAAATATTTGGTTGATTTCTTCTTTTCTATATTTAAACTTTTTTTTTTTGACATGAGTTGTTTTTGGTACTCTCTTTCACTGTTTGTAGGATTTCTGGTAATAACATATCACCCATTACTCAGATTGGTGACTCATAGCATCTTTTTCCTGGCAATCATGACTGAACTTGGAAATCTTGCAGATTTATCTCATAGAACCATCTTTGGTTTTATCGATTCCAGTACAATACTCTCCTTTGGTATCACTGCATTGCTGACTACAAGAAATCTGCTGTGATGAGCTTTGTTTCTTTTATATAATGATTTATTTCCTTCTTGTTGCATTAAGAGTTTTCTGTTTATTATTGGCTTAGAGTGGTTTGTCTATAGTTTGCCTTTGGGTTGTTCTTTTCAAATTTCTTGTGTTTATAGTTTATTAAGCTCTGTGTGATAGTAAGTTTCATTATCTTCAGAAAAATGTCATCCACCATATCTTGTGATCTTCTCTCTTTACTTTTGTGTAGAACTCTGTTACATATAGAATGGGGTCCTGGGCACTGTCCCATTGCTTGGTACCAGCGGGGTTATATTTTAGACTCTTTCTTTCTTTTGTTTTGGGGAGTTTCTACCATGATATATGTAAGTTTATGAAACATTTCGCCAGAAGCATCTAGTTTGTTGTGAGTCCCTTATTTTTATTTTAGACATGCCATTTTCATTTAGAAGTTTTGTTTGGGTTATCTATAGATATTTCATGTCTCTTGTTGACTTTCACATATGTGGAATACAGTTGTTGTAATGTTCTCGTCTTCTAGCTATAACGTTGAGGCCAGATCAGAATGACTGTGAATGCTTTTTCTTATTATCATGGTTTCTTTTTTCCTGTTTTTCTGTTCTTTTTAAAATCCATAACTGCTAATTACTTCATGGACTGCTAGACAATGTTGTTTTATATTATTGGGTGCTAGGTATTTTTCTGTTCATCTTACCAGTCTTGGTCACTGTTGCAGAATGCAGTTGAGTTAGTTGGAAGTATTTTGACTTTTCACCAAACAAGTAAGAATTATAATGCAGGGCCAGCTCAGAATGTATTCTACAGTTAATTATTTCTCAACACTAAGAACAGCTTTGTGAGCTACTGATGTTGCATAGCTTTTTAGTCTTGTGGTACATACTGACTACTGCTTCAAGGAGATCGATGTCCACATTGCCTGGCATTCATTAGCTTGAAAACAATTATCACATGTATTTTGTGCCTTTTATTATTTTGTTGTTGCTATTTCAGGTTGGGTTTTAAATCTAGTGACTTAGTAGTAGTGTCAGTTCCCTTAACTCACCCGAATGTTTAATTATTGTGCCTGCCATCAACAGCTCTTTGTTAAGGAAGCTGCAGATTCAGGCTGAGAATTGTCCACTCTTTCTACTGATGGGGAATGAATCCCTTTGCAGCTTGCAGAAGCATGCGTAGAAGATTTCAACTTTTATTTTTCTTTCAGAGAGTAATGAAAATTGTTTTTACTGTTCACAAAGTCTTTTGCCTCTGATATGAAAATTTAATTATGGTATATAATGTACATATTCATTTCATGTGTCATTTGATTGGTGATACTTATGAGAATTATAAATTTAGATCTTAGTTTCTGGGTTTCTTTTCTGTGTGTATGTGGTCAGTTCTAGAAGTACCCCAATTTACATTATCACATAAACATTATTCCTTTTTGAATGTTACTAAGTCAATAATTTTACAAACTCTCTAATCTAGCTTTATTGTTAGTTTCCAAAATTGAAAAATTCCCAATGAATTTATCTTAAGTCTAAAAGCTCAGTTCTGACAAACTTTAATTTCACTTAGATACTGGTCTAAAGTAAGATCTCAAATATTAGGAAATTCTCCTCACACTTAAGTATCTGTCGTCTCTGGAATGTGTACAGGAGAATGGCACACCTATTGCTTCTTACTTGCTTTTTTCATTAACATGTTTGGAATAGCTTCCATGTCACCTTTTAGAGTCCTCATTATTATTGCAGAGCATTCCTTATAAGCAAGTATTATGTATATAATCAGTTCCTTTATTGAAGTTTTAAATAGAACTCCTTGCCTGTTTAATAAGATCAGCATCAACAACCCTTTTTGTAATTGTGCTTTATTTACTGAACTTTCTGGAATTTTGAACCATTCTAATTGGCACAGAAGTGGACAATGACAATGACAAAGAGTGGATGCTTTGTAGAGTCTTCGGGAGGAGACTGCAACATCGTATGCTGGCAAGGTAGAACTTAGATCCACGCTGACAGGTCTCTTCAGCCTCACTGCATTGTTTTGAGGTATCTCAGTCTCAGCATCCTTTCTGGAAAACACTTCAGAATGTCTCAAGTCATGCCAGGCTGGTGGGATTTGGCACTCTGGCATTGGATGAGCACGACAAATAAGTTCTGGTCTAGTGACTGCAGATCATAAAATTTTTGGATTCATGCATATGCGTATTTGTAAGCTGCAGGCTAGAAATGACATTTGCTCTAAGAAAACAGACATAATGTTGCAAATACAATTACCAGGAATTTCCACTATTTTGTGAATGGCTTGGCAAAAGGGCCTTTTTGAAACAAAGAAAATTAAGATGAGAGACACATAATCTTAAAAGTGATCCAAATGGGCACACCTTTTTCCTGAAAGATCAAGTACTTCCTAATTTGGTATCAGACTAAATATCACTACAGCCATGGTGTAACAGAAATCGAAGGCATTTGTGGGCTGTTTTCCTCCAGGGGAAATGAAGATACAGCTAATATGAGTGAGGGTCACTTAAGAAGGGCACTTAGCACACACAGTCTCTTATTATTCTCAAGACTGTTTTGATGGGAAGGCAGAACAGGAAGGATAGAATGGCAGCCATAGAAGCTCAAGGTGAGTAGCCTCAAGAAGAAACAAAGGGAATAACGAAGAGAAGTTGGGACAATTTCACTTTATTCCCAGACTTCCCATCTGCTTTTTGAGAATCCAAAGGAGGAGTAGGAAGCTGAGCTTCTCCAATAAGTGGAATGAGACTAGACTATGTATGAAGGGACATGAGCTTTTAGAAGAGAGGTTGGGAGACTTGTGACTATTTGACTTTTGTGTTTGTGGCTTTTCTGTTGCTGTGATAAAATACTACAACCAAGAAGAACCTAAAGAAGAATTTGTTTCAGCTTACAGTTTGAGAGTGCTAGATGTCCACACTGGCAGGAAAGGTATGGACCAAGGAGCAAGATGCTGGGACATTACATTTTAACTGTACATCAGAAGGAGAGTGAGAAAGTGTAGGCATAAGGTTACTGTGTAATTCAAATGCTGATTTCTGTATTCCCCATATCTGGTTTCAGTCCTTGTTCTGAGGAGCTCATGTCTCAATGTTATGTAAACACTGCTCCCCAATTGTCCCCTGACATGACCATAAAGCAGCTTACAGCCAATCACTGAGCAGGAGTGAGAATAGGGCTGGACTTCCTGCCCTCCAGGGGAGGAGGAGTTTAGGAAAGGCAGAGTCAACAGAGAAGAGGAGAGAGTCAGCTGATTCAGGAAAGCCACAAAGTGCAAGTATCTCTGAGATTTATGCTAGTGAGAAGTCATATTAGCTTAATGGGATAAGAACAGAGTAATAACTTCTTGAGCTCTTTGTAAATTTTGGATATTAGCACTCTGTCAGATGTGGGGTTGGTGAAGATTTTCTTTTTTTTACCAATCTGTAGGTTGCTATTTTGTTCGAATGACAGTGTCTTTTGCCTTACAGAAGCTTTTCAGTTTCATGAGGTCCCATTTATTGATTGTTGGTCTTAGAGCCTGAGCTGTTGTTATTCTGTTCAGGAAGTTGTCACCTGTGCCCATGAGTTCAAGGGTTTCCTCCACTTTCTCTTCAAATAGATTTAGTATGCCAGGCCTTATGTTTAGGGCTTTGATCAACTTGGACTTAAGTTTTGTACAAGATGATAAGTATGGGTCTAATTTCATTCTTTTACAAGTGGACATCCAGTTGGACCAGCACCATTTTTTGAAGATGCTGTCCTTCTTCCATTGTGCTGTTTTGGCTTTTTTGTCAAAAATTAGGTGGCCATAAGTGTGTTGGTCTATTTCTGGATCTTCAATTCAATTCCATTGATCCACTGGTCTGTTTCTATACCAGTACCATGCTGTTTTTTTACTATTGCTCTGTAGTACAGCTTGAAATCTGCCATGGTAATACCTCCAGATGTTTTTTTATTGTACAGGATTGATTTAGCTATTCTGGTTTTTTTGTTATTCCATATGAAGTTTAGAATTGCTTTTTCCATGTCTATAAAGAATTGTGGTGGTATTTTGATAGGAATTGCATTGTATCTGTATATTGCTTTTGGCAGAATGGCCATTTTTATTATGTTGATCCTACCTATCCATGAGCATGGGAGATCTTTCTTTCTTTTGATGACCTCTTCAATTTCTTTCTTCAAGGACTTGAAGTTCTTGTCATTCAGGTCTTTTACTTGCTTGTTTAGAGTTACCCCCAGCTATTTTATATTGTTTGTGGTTATTGTGAAGGGTGTTGTTCCCCTAATTTCTTTCTAGGCCATTTATTTATTTGTTTGTTTGTTTGTTTATTTATTTATTTATTTATTGTATAAAGAAGGGCTTCTGATTTTTTTTTGAATTAATTTTGTATTCAGCCACCTTGCTGAAGGTGTTTATCGGCTGTAAGAGTTCTTTGGTGGAGTTTTTGGGGTCGCTTATGTATACTATCATATCATCTGCAAATAGGGATAATTTGACTTCTTCATTTCCAGTTTGTATCCCCTTGATCTCCTTAAGCTGTCTTATTGCTCTAGCAAGAACTTCCAGTACTATGTTGAGGCGATATGATAAAAGTGGACATCCTTGTCTTGTCCATGAGTTTAGAGGAAATGCTTCAAGTTTCCCTCCATTTAATTTGATATTGGCTACAGGCTTGCTGTATATTGCCTTTATTATTTCTAGGTATTGTCCTTGTATGCCCATTCTCTCCAGTACTTTTAGCATGAAGGGGTGTTGGTTTTTGTCAAATGATTTTTCAGCATCTAGTGAAATGATCATGTGATTTTTTTTTCTTTCAGCCTGTTTATATGGTGAATTACTTTTTTGTATGTTGAACCATCCTTGAATTCCTGGGATGAAACCTACTTGATCATGGTGTATGATACTTTTGATGTGTTCTTGGATTCGGTTTGCCAGTATTTTATTAAGTATTTTTGCATCTATGTTCATGAGGGAAATTGGTCTGAAGTTCTCTTTTTTTGTTGGGTTTTTGTGTGGTTTAGGAATCAGTGTGACTGTGGCGTCATAGAATGAGTTTGGCAGTGTTCCTTTGATTCTATTTTGTGGATAAATTTGAAGAGTATTGGTATTAGCTCTTCTTTGAAGGTCTGGTAGAATTCTGTGCTGAAACCATCAAATGGGGAACAGAGAATTCACAAAAGAGGAATACCTAATGGCTGAGAGACACTTGGAGAAATGCTCAGCATCCTTAATCATCAGAGAAATGCAACTCAAGATGACTCTGAGATTCCATCTCACACCTGTCAGAATGGCTAATATCAAAAGCTCAAATGACATCACATGCTGGCAAAGTTGTGGAGAAAGGGGAGCACTCCTCCATTGCTGGTGGGAATGCAGGCTTGTACAACTACTACAAAAATCAGTCTGGTGATATCTTAGAAAACTTAGAATAACTCCTCTTCAAGACCCAGCCATACCACTTCTGGAAATATATCCAAATGATTCCTCACCAAATCACAAGGAAGTTTCCTCATCTAAGTTCATAGGAGCCTTATTTGTAATAGCTAGAAACTGGAAACAAACCAGATGTCCCTCAAACAAGGAATGGATAAAAAAAAAAAAACTGTGGTACATCTACACAATGGAATACTACTCAGCCATCAGAAACAAAGAAATCATTCAATTTGCAGCAAAATGGATGGAACTAGAGAACCTCATCCTGAGTGAGCTAACCCAGACTCAGAAGGATGCACATGGATTCTATTCACTTATAATCAGATTTTAGCCATATAGTACAGGATAACTATACTATAACCAATGCACCAAAGGGAACAGGAACATAGTCTTTGTTTCTTATCAATGAGACACTTTGCCCTAGTGGTTCTGCCTTGTAGGCCCCACTGTATGAGGAGGATCTTGGCCCTCCTATGACTGCTGAACTTGGGTGACTGACTATTATGTAGGGACACTCCACTCCAGAGGAGTGGGATGGAAGGGATAGGGGATAGAGGGTGGGAGGGCAGGACTGAAAGAGGTGGAAAGAGGGTACTGTGATGGAGATGTAACCTGAAGTAATAAATAAATATTTAAAAAAAGAAGAAAAAGAAAAGAGAGAGAGAGAAAGAGAGAGGCAGTTATGAAACACAGCAAAACTTAAATATAACCACGTACAAGGAGATTTTCTTTTTATTTTCTCATCATTGCAATGTTTCTTTTAGAAATTTGATTTATTTATCAAAGTATTCTCTATCAAAGTGATAATGATTCAAATTTACAGTACACCTACCATGTTGGGTAAGAGAACCACTGGCCATGGATTTATTCATTTAATATCTTGACATATTTGCTTTCTGTACTTTTCCATTCAAGCCTATAGTGCTGAGTAAAATAATAACCTGAGCAGTTAAAAAAAAAAGAATAGAGTAATAACTGCTTAGTTTTTGTGTTTTGAAGCCTGTTTAACAAATAATAGAGTCTCAATTATTTGGATGATAGCTGGATTAAAAGGCAAATTGTGAAAATAGCACAATTGTATAAAGTTACACTAACAAGAAAGCCTGCCCCCAGTGACTTACTTCTTACAGCCAGATAACATCTCCTGGAAGTTATATAACCTCCCCTAGCACCACCAACTTTGGACCAAGGATTCCAATACATGAGCCTATGGGTAACTCATTCTCATTCAAACTACTACAGTTTCTCATGGCAAATGGAATGGAGACTAGATTCTAGGGAGGGGCTTGGGAGACTGGAGGGGATCAGATTTAAGAGACTGATGTACTATCAGGCTTCACTATTTGGGGTTGTGATGAATCACAAGAACATTTCTGCAGTTGGCCCTAGTTTCTCTGAAGTGATAAACTATTTATCAATAAGGTGTCAAGCTTATGATTAATTGTCTTATGAGAAATCAACATGCCTGACTGACTTTCTTTCTTTCTGTATATTATCTTTCTTTTTGCATATGTGGGGCTTATGTGTGAGATGGGCAGGGTTTCCTATACAGGGCAAGTGACTCTTAAATGTTGTTTCAAAGTCACAATGAGCATGCTGTAGGTTTTAGTGATAACTTTGTCCACTGGAGGGACTGAGAATGGATGCATAAAAGAGTGGCTTGTATCAGGAATTAGAGTTTTCCATGTCAGCCTGAGGCAGAATGGCTTATACGGTCTGCTAGATTTTCTAAGCAGTCACTGCCTCTGCTTCCCCACAGGCAATTTGAATTGTTTTCTTCTGTTGGATTTATTGATGAAAAATCAACCTGAGAAGGTTAAAGAAAGATTTAATTTTCCTTTTAGTGAAATTTAAATAATCCAACCCCATTTATAGGAATATGATTTAAAATAGCTACTTTGTAATGAGATAGTGCAATTATCTATTCCTTTGAGCTCTGCCCTCCCCATTAAAATTTGATATTAAAAAGTCTAACTAGCTAAGAAACTTTTCTTTTTGTATGAAAGCATTTTTTTTCATTTTCCCAAGGGCAAAGTGTCTCATCATTTTTTTTTTTTAAATAAAGAACACTAGAAGAGAGCCGCTGTGATTTAATTCAAGTAATCTTGCCTCAATGCAACTTAAGAATATAATACTTTATCTTGCCTTTTCATCTCATTCAGGAAAAATAGGGCAGTTCGTCCAGTGGTTCACATACTCACTAGAAATCAAAATGATAATGAAGACTATTTGGGCAGTGAAAACATTTTCCTTCTTTAAAATTAAGTGAAATGGTAACAAGTTCTTATGGAACCTCCAGGAAGAAAGGCATGTATATCCCAGTTAAGAGGATGGATTTTAGGCTTAGATGCCTAGATTTGAAGGCAAACTTCACTGATTATCAGTATGTATTATCAGATGTATAAAATCAGAAAAATTCCTTGGACAAGTTTTCTTATCTCTCGGTATGTGGTGACCGCATCTGGAATAAGGCAGGAAATAGCTCATCCTATATCTGACTGTTGTGAGGTTAGAGAAGCTGATGCAAATTATCATGCAGATGCCTGGGACACAGTTATTATTTAACATTTGAAAAGTGGTGTATTTAGCATATTTTTAAAAATATATATTTCTTACTTCAGGTTACATCTCCATCACAGTGTCCTCTTTCCTCCCCTCCCAGTCCCGCCCTCCCACCCTCTAATCCCTATCCCTTCCATCCTACTCTTCTGGAGTGGAGTGTTCCTACATAACAGTCCCCTGCCCCAGTTCAGCATTCATATGAGGGCCAAGAGCCTCCTCATACACTGGGGGCCTACAAGGGAGCACCACTAGGGCAAAGTGTCTCACTGATAGGAAACAAAGTCTATGTTCATGTTCCCTTTGGTGCATTGGTTGTAGTATAGTTATCCTGTACTATATGGCTAAAATCTGATTATAAGTGAATAGAATCCATGTGCATCCTTCTGAGTTTGGGTTAGCTCACTCAGGATGAGCTTCTCTAGTTCCATCCATTTGGCTGCGAATTGCATAATTTCATTGTTTCTGATAGCTGAGTAGTATTCCATTGTGTAGATGTACCACAGTTTTTTTTTTTAATCTCATCTATGTTTATAGCAGCCTTATTTGTTATAGCTAGAAACTGGAAACAACTCAGATGTCCCTCAACTAAAGAATGGATTAAAGAAATGTATTTAATATTTTTATCATTGAAAGAAACTCTAAGGAGCAAATTGACTTAATTTTCAAACAGCAACTCTAAAGTCTTCTCTATTTAATACCATGATAAGTAGATTCACGTCCTCTTTGGCATTACTTGAATTCTCACAATTGTAGAATGTTGCTTCATAAAGACATTTTCCATTAGGCAAATTTAAAAGGCATAACTATAAAGTATTATTAAAGAACACATGCATGTAAGTGTCTCTGAATTCAGGATGCTCTGCCAGGATGCCACAGAATTGGGTATTTTAAAGAAGTATTCTTTAAAAGAAATACTTGTCAATCTTTAAATCTAGGAAGTAGAAAAGCAGGGCACTGTTTTTAGATGCCATGATTGGTGATGGCACTAGTCCTGGTTTACAGATGGCTGCATTCTCTTATATCCTCATATAACAAGGACAAAAGTGAGATTAGTAGAGATGGGCAGACAGATGATAACACCTGTCTTAGGGTTTTATCGCTGTGGAAAGACATCATGACCAGACAATTTTTATAAAGGAAACATTCAATTGGGGTTAATTTACTGTTTCAGAGGTTTAGTCCATTATTGTCTCATGACAGGAAGCATGGTGGCATTCAGGGAGACATAGTGCTGGAGAAGGAGCTGAGAGGTCTACATCTTGATTTGAAGGCAGCAGGAAATGACTGTGACATAGTCGCCAGGCTTGAGCTTCTGAGACCTCAAAGCCCATCCACTAAGGACACACCTGCTCCATCGAGTCCACACCTTCTATTAGTACCACTCCTTATGGGCGCCATTTTTATTCAAACAACCACAACACCCTTCTGTTGATCATCTGGTGTAGGAATCAAACCCAGGACCTCACACAATTTTGTCAAATGATCAACCCTCAGTCACATCTTTCCATCTGTTTCCATCTACTTGTTCAGGGTAGCTTTGTTCTGGAGATCCTAGGGTGACCTCATGACCCCAAACACTTGGTATACACTGAGCAGCCAAGTCTCCCTACTGAGAATGTAAACATGACTTGAGAGTATATTTTCTTTTTTAATACTTTATTTTTTTATTTTTTCAAGTTACATCTCAGTCACAATCCCTTCCCTATTCCTCCTTCCTGTCCCACCCTTCCACCCTCTTTCCCCCCACAGCTTCCCCTTTCAGTCCAACGAATGGTTCCTTCTCTTATAACAGTAAATAGTATACAAAACAACAGAAATAAATATGCCACATTTATGAGAGTTAAATGGCCCAGTATACATTCCTAATGTCTAGTTCATACATATTTGGCCCCTGAGGGTTATATGGCTTAGCGCACATTCCCGATGTCCAGTCCATATGCATTTGGTACCTGACTTTAACATTCTACCATCTAACCATCTCCATGAGTTTAAAGTTCTATAACTGACTCAGTTTTCATACTAACTTGCATCACTATTAAAAACATCTTCTTAGACCTAGAA
Organism: Lophiomys imhausi; assembly: GCA_907164525.1. Lineage (NCBI taxonomy): Eukaryota > Metazoa > Chordata > Mammalia > Rodentia > Muridae > Lophiomys > Lophiomys imhausi. The sequence goes on along the minus strand of CAJQZJ010032150.1, from coordinate 3,129,202 downwards.
TGCCCTCTTGATTCCTAAACAACTCAAAATTTAACTATGAGACTCTAGTTGTCTATTCTTCAACCACCTCAGAGACCTGAGAGGGATAAATATATCTGATTATATAGGAAGTGCAGGGCCTGCAGCTTCCAAAACTAAGAAATGACATACCAGTGACTGCCTGGACAGTTCCCATTTTCTCTCCATACATTTCAGCATCAGTCTTCAGCCTTTTGGTCCTGTTTCTCTGGCAGACATTTATTGTAGAGCAGGGATTATGAAGGACTTACCTACCCTGTCTTGGCAGAGCTAGGCTGTCGACTTCCCTGCTACCAAGTTTTGTCCTTTTTGGACAGCAGTCTGTCTGCAGTTGAAGCAGGGAGTTTTTTCATGCCAAGAGATAGGCTTGCCACTAATTCAACCATCTCACACTGGAGATTCTTTGATGCTTATCTTCTACTTGGAGTAGAATAGGGGGTGCTGTCAGGAGCTGATACGTCCCAATATAAAAAAAAAATCTTAATTTAAGACAACATCTTTGAATGTCATGTTCTGCAGATCTCTTGAGGTTTTTGAAGATGCCCTATCTATCTCTTGTATTTATATAAACAAATGTTGCTTGTCTCTTAACAACTTGATTTCTGAGTAGCTTAGAGAATATCTGTGATAGACTGTCATAGTAGCTAACAAAGTGACATGCTTACATGACTAGGAGTTTGTTTATCTTAACTATCCTAAACAGTTTAAGACGGTTGGTATCAGAGGCCAGAGCTGCACATTTCATTTTTAAGTATCTCTAGGAGAGTATATTTTCAATCAATGAAATATGCACTGGTGATGGGATGTATGTGATTACATGCATGCCACTACATTTCATAAAACTGTCATCCTTGTTTCACACAAAGACTCATTCTCTGCTTTGTTCAGTTTATAGAAGCAAGCTGTAGAAAAAATGTTAACCACAAAAACTTAGGCCCTCAGTCTGTCAGACAAGTTACTAATTAATGCCACCTCTCAAATGAAGAAAAAGTGGGGTTTTCTTCTCACATGTCACATGAGGTTACAGGGCTTACACCTTGGTCATAGTCTTGTAAAACACTTAGCTTGGTTATGCTTAGACTCCTGGCATTATGAAATAATGTTTTTTAAGGTAATAGATTTATGGCAGTAGATAATGTGTTAGTCTACTTTCTAGTATATAACAAAACACCTAAGGATAAATGCTGTATGATAAAAAGAGATTTACTTACTTTACAATTCTGGAAGTTCAAGGACATTGTACCAGCATCAGACTGGCTCTGGTGAGGGTCCCTTGACTATATCACATGGGGCATGTTATCATGCCAGAATCATGTGTAGGAAAGGAGAGATTCCATGGCAAGATAGGAAGCCAGGAAGCAAGTCCAGGGTCAGGTTCATTGTTTTAAAACAGCCTGTCTAGTGATAACTAACTCACTCTGAGAGAAGAGTGTCCCGTGACCTAACCAGCTCTTACCAGGCCTCATCTCTTAATGATCCAACTGCCTTTTAATGCAGCCACATTTGAGACTAAATCTTTAACATATACTCAAACCACATCCACAATGCAGCAGAGAGGTTGATAAGGAATACAGATTTTGGTACCAGGAATGGGTTGATATAACAAATATGGAAAAATATGGGAGTGATTTTGGAGCTGTAGAGTAAGTGGAGTTGGCAAGGGGCCCAAGTTGATCCACCTGAAGTAGATGGTGAGTCAAAATGAACTTTAAGGGTGCTGTGGATTAAAATCTAAAAGGAAGCAGGGAAAGCATTAACTGGTAACCGGAAAGAGAAATCCTGTGCAGAAAGCTCAGCAAAATTATCTGCTGGAATTTATGGAAGGAAGATGTTGGGAGTGATACATTCAGTTACGTAGGTAATTCACATACCATTTTATTGCTTCTTGCTTCTTATGGTAGAATGCTGCATGAGAGAGATACATTTAGGGACAAACTGCTAAGCAAAACTCCACCAGTCCTTGACGTTCTGAGAAATGCTCAGCCTTGTTGGAGGACAACAACATTAACTGTGAGAAATGGCTTCAATTCTGCCACAAATGCAAGGTCTAGAGGAAAACAAGAAGGTGTGGCTATACAACTTAAAAAAAAAAAGATCAAAAGACAAAAAGACTGACATGTTGTAAGCTACCCAAACATGTTTTCAAGATAAAAATGTGCACTTCTTAGAACTTAAAAAAAATCAAATCATAGGGTCTTTAGAAAACTCTCTCTCTCTCTCACACACACACACATACTGTATGTATTTTTATAAGTTTTAAATTTTATGTAATCATAATAAAATTATTCTGAGATTTTTCTTTTAACTTTGAACATAAGGCTGTATCTCTATTACTCTTGTCCTTCTTTCCCTGTATGCCCCTTACTCCAGATTCATGCTTTCTTCTTCAGATATTATTGCTGCATGTATATACATATATGTCTGTACACACACACACACACACACACACACACACACACACACACACACGCTACATGTGCCCTGAGCTGGACATTTGAGATTGGGTATCTTATGAAGGAACCCATCTCTAGAGAAAACTGATGCTCTTATCTCAGCAGCCATTGACTACCTGGTGTAGGACCTGGTGGAATTTTGTCACATAGTATTGTCATTATTTTTCAGATAGAAATCTGTAAAATTCCTAGGAAAAATACAGAGTGTTATAAAAAAAAAAAAAACCTACTTCAGTAGAAAGATTGTTAACTTAGATTGAAGAAGAGAGGTTAGTCACTGGACTCCCAGAATGTTATAGGTGTGTAACAGGTTGCAATGGTTGTTCAAAGTAAGCATGTGCTACTCTTCAAACACAAACATAGGCACACACACATACACATATACATACACACATACAGTGACTTAGGGCAGATTCAAGAATTCACAGAATAGAGATGAGTACTATAAAACTTTATCATAGATTTGGAAACCTATACAAGGGACTTTGCACATTTGTTAGACTGATTTCTAGAATTCCTAGGGACTAGTGGTTTACTTGAACCCTATAATCTAACTATCTAAATAACAATGTTTATGTCTATTGATATTGTCTTATTCTTTATCATTGTGAGTGGGTGTGGGGAGCAGATAACATGTCTCTTTTATTTTATATACTGACAGATAAACTTAGAGAGGCTTCATCAACACCTGGACTTGATTTAGATAAGATTCCAGCATTTACATAGATTCTGTAATGTGGAGAGACTAAGGATCTGTTGAGGGGGTGAGAAAGTCTCTTTCAGAGAAGAACATGAAACATTGAGGTCAAAAGGTAAATTCTTGCAGGTAGAATGTTGGGTGCTCCAATGACCTTCATCTATTAGTATGTATGCTCTTATGTACTCACTTCCTCATGAATGGAAACAAAAACCTATATTGATGGATATGATTATTATCATGTTATGTAACAGTGTTATCCTATCTTGTGAAGAGAACCTCTCTCCTCTGGCTTTGAGGAAACAAGCCATCATATTGTAAGCTGCCAGGAAGAGGATGACACAGAAGGAAACCTATGGTAACCTGTTGGGCTAATGTTAAGCATTCTAAATGTTAATTAGTCCTGCTTGCTGTCTGTTACTTACATTGACTCTGATTGGTTAAATAAAATGCCCAGGCCTGAGACTGGGCAAAGACAGAAAAGGTGGGACTTCCTGAGATTAGAACAGGAAGCCTGTGCTTTAGACAGAGAATTAAAGCATTCCAGCCAGCAGCAGGAAGAAGGAGGCACACAACATGGGTTAGAGAAAAGAACCTCATTCCACATGGCCAGGAATATTGGCATATCGTGGAGAATGGCAGTCCAAGGAGATGCGTGTATATATGGGGTCATATTTGGGTAATAGAATTATGAGCTAGCTTAGATGAGCTAGGATTGGACAACTCAGGCCAAGGCTGTTAAAATCCACATGGTGTCTGTGTGTGTTCATTTATAATGGCTGGTTAAGGATTAACAGCCAGCGAATCAATTAATTATAATATACATACCCAACATAATTTAATTAATTTTTTTTTACAGTAACCTCTGGAAAATAGTTGATTGGAAATTGCAGTCCTCAGTTCAGCATTTAGCAAGGAACTCAATGCTGCCAACAATCACAGGAGTAAGAAAACAATCTCTTTCCCTGTTTTACCCTTAGATGAAATGGACTCTGTAGAATGTGAAATGATAAATGTACGTGTTCTTAAAGTAGAGAGTTTGGGGCAATATTGTTACCTAATCTTATGCTGCATTCTGTGAAGCTTGGTTCTGGAAACCTGATGGGAATGGTGAGCAAATGAAGAAAGGACAGACACACAGAAATATGTACAGCACAGGCAGTGTCAAGTGTGCGGTACTCCCTCTGATGGAATGGGCAACACAATGATCCAGAATCTTAATGTGTTCTGTGCATGTTTATTATGTACAGTGTGGGTGCTAGGGGAGGCTAACTAGTCTCTGTAAGAGAGCAGTGCCAGGTTGTAAACATCCAAGAAGAGGAAGCTGCAGTTGCTGGCTTTTCACACGCTAGTTTATCCTTAGTAAATGCTTGTACTTAGACCTCATAGAAGGGCTTTGCCATCCCTATAAGCCTCACCCTTGGAAGGTCTTGCCAGTTCCAAAGGTCTGAGGCACTGGGCTCTTGACATGGACATACCCATGTCAACAATCACCTTTACTCAGGATGTCCTTGGCTCTTCACACATTCACTAAATGCTTCTGCTTCCCACAGCCTTAGAGATGAATGCATATAGTTTACCTAACTGTAAGTTCTCTGATTACAAAGTGATTATATCACATACTTAGAAGTGGTTTTGAAGCATAGTGTGTTTAGACAGTGTTTAAAGGAAAATGGAGGGTAAGGAGAAGAAAGGAAGGGGTAAAAGGAACAAAGAAAGGGTCTCTCACTGAAGTATGTGTTTGCTGATTTGGCTATGCTGGGCGGCCAGTGGATCCCAAGACAGTTCACCTGCCTACCCCACAGCACTGAGATTATAAGCATGTACCACCAAGCCCACGTTCATTGTTGTTTTTAAGCGATTAATTTAATTTAATTTAATGTATGTGCTGATTAAATTTTTTTTCCAACTAAACACAAACTAGAGTCACTAGGAAAAGGAAACCTCAACTAAAAACAATCCCCCCATCAGATGGACCTGTAGGCAAGTCTGTGAGGGTATTTTATTGATTAATAATTAACATGACGGGCCTAGCCCATTTTAGGTGGTGCCATCCCTGGTCATGTGGACTTGAGTTGTGTGAAACTGAACGAGGCACGGAGAGCTAGCTAGGAAGCAGCACTACTCCATGGTCTCTGTATCAGTCTCTGTGTGATAGAAGTTAGGTCTATTTATTAATAGAAATAAAAAAATATATCGGTTACAGTCTCTGCCTCTGGGCTCCTGCCCTGCTTGACTTCCTGTCTGGCTTCCTTCAGGAATAGCTATGGTCACTATATGTAATCCAAATAAACCCTTTCCTCCTCAGGATCCTTTTGGTTATGGTGTTAATCACAGCAATATAAAGAAAGCTAGGACAGTGTGTGTGAATGTTTTGCCTGCACGTGAGTATGTGTAACATAAAAAAAGGCTGGTGTGTACAGAGTCCAGGAGAGGGCATCAGATCCACTGGATGGTTGTGAACCATGTGGCTTCTGGGAATTGAACGTGGGTTCCCCACAACATCAGCAAGTGTTCTTAACTGCTGAGCCATCTCTCCAGACCCAAGTTGGGGTTTTTTGTTTGTTTTTGTTTTGTATTTTTTTCTTTTTTAATCAGGGTCTCATTATATGCATTATATGGGCCTGTCTGTCTGAGAACTTGATATGTAGACATGTTGACCTCAAACTGGGGGCTTACATGGCAGATCCACTAGGGAAAATGTCCCACTAACAGGTAATAAAGTCTATGTTCTTATTCCTTTTGATTGTAGGATAGTTATCCTGTACTATGTGGCTAAAATCCAGTTATAAGTGAATATATGCCATGTGCATCTTTCTGGGTCTGGGTTAGCTCATTCAGGATGAGCTTTTCTAGACCCATCCATTTCAGGCTCAGCTTTTAAAATGTGGGTTATGGGGACAAACTCAGATATTCAAGGTTGGATGGCAACACTTGAGTGTACTATTTATCTGTTTAAATTATTCTAATATTTGTACCATTAAAGACATGGGAGGTGTAAACTGAGGTAGAAACCTGATAGCTCAGTGAGGTAACTTTATTTTCTGTACTATATACAAAATATCTATTTACAAGCCTGATTCTACACTAAACTGCTAGCTCTTTAGAAATCTCTATATGTGTCCTGTTACCTAGCTAGTCTACCTTTCTCTTGAGTTCCTTCAAACCTGTGAGGGCTTTTTGGCTTTCTTTCTAGAATACTGTTTTACGTATGTCCTGACAGCTGCGTCTCTGTTGTTCCCGCAAGTCCAGAGAGAAAAATCCCTCTCTTACCTGGAGTTCCTTCCATAAGTGCCCTTCTGAGCCAAAAGAGAAGTGAGAGAGCTCTCAAAGGTCCAGTTGCTATATAAAAAGTCTCTATCTCCTCCCTTACACTCTTGGCAGACTGAACCATGTCACCATCATGGTATTTGGGGGTGGAGGTAGGGGAGGTGGGCTTTAAGCCAAGTCCATAGAGGCCTAACCATCTCACCTTTACAGTGGGGCATCTCAAGGCCATCCAGCTGACTTTGCCTTGGGTCATAGAGCAGAGACCACAAGACCTTTCCCAAGCAACTTGCTTTGAAATAGGCAGGAACTTACCATTCTTTAGAATTCTTCTCTAGGAGGCTTTCAGAGGCCCATCCAAACTGAATCTCTTCAGGACATACCTAACAGAAATGACATCCATTTAGGTTTTATATTTTCTTGCAACAGTTTACCAATGGAATCATCTTTCCAGTCCTTCACACACTCTTAAACTCAAGTTCTATATAGTACAAACTCCAGTTCTCTATCAACATAAAGATATGGAAAATGATGCAGAGACTCTAATACCACTCAGTACTATTTACTGAGAGGTACATTTTGACCTGTGTTAAATGAACTCAAGTTTGCATGAATAGCAAAGAAAATAATCAAGTAAGGAAGCAGCCCACAGAATGAAATGAATCCTTGTCTGCTATACATACAACACTTAATTAATGCCTAGGAGACACAAAGAATTCAAAAATCAAAGCATCAAGAAAACAAACTCAATAAAAAATTGGTGTTGGTAGTATATAGACATAGCAAAATTTCAAAGGAAGAAATATGAATGTCTAATAAATACTTTAAAAAGTGTTCAACATTATTACATATAGGAATGCAAATTAAATCTTTGTAATTCCTTATCATTCTATTCAGAGTGACTACTATCAAGAAATTGAGTGACATAGGGATTAGAGATATGTGTTAGCAGTTAAGAGCACTTGTTGTTATTGCAGGGAACCTGGATTGGGTTCCCAGCACCCACATGACTGCTCACAGCCTCCCATAACTCCAATTCCAGGGGCCCAATGCCCTCATTTAACTTAAATACCATGGGGTATTATTTATCTGTAAATAAAAATGATGAAATTTGTAGGTAAATGAATGGGACTAAAAAAAAATTATATTGCATGCAGTAAGCTAGGCCCAGGAAAACCAGTACTACATGTGGATCCTTGTGTGTTAAATCTAGAAAAAAGAGACATTAAACTATTAAAATAAAAATGAGAGTATCAGGGAAGAAGGAGGAGATGAGAGGAGAGGAGAGAGGATCAATAGAACAGACTAATTAAAACATACGATTAAGGTATATTATAAGCGTGAATGAAGACATCACAATGAAACCCATTATTTGATGTAATTAACATATAGTAACAAAACTTTTATAAAACCCTGAGACCCTCCAGTCCCTCTTTACTATCTGAGGCAAGGAAATACACAGTATATGCATCAGAAAGTGAATTTTCACTCATGAAGCATTTATTGGCCTTTCTCTGTCAGATGTATCAGCTCCCAGAACCATGAGGAAACAGGCCTGTGTGGTCACTGAACCATCAGTCTATGACATTTGGGATTGCAGTCTAGTAGATGAAGACAAAGGGCAATCACAATTATTTTAATCCTTTGGCTTGACTCATCAGTGAATGATTGAGAAAAATCAGCTACTTGGATTTCTTAAAGCAAGGTAACTGGCATAAACTAAAGAATGACAGATGGTGGTCTGAAGCAAGAAACAAATTGCTGGACATATTCCTAAGTGCGCTTGGTGGGTTATATGGAGACTGCTGTGTTACCCCTGTAGCCTTCTAGATACCTTATTGCAGTACAGAGGCTCAGGGTGCAACTCGGTTTGTCAGTTCTTATATTCTAAGATTAGGGTACAGAAGGCTGGACTATTCAACAGGCTGAGTGGAAGTAGGTCACAGTTCTTCACAATAAGCTTTAAAAAGAGCTACTTTGGGTTTTTCTTTTTTTATCTCTAAATGTTATATTCACAGTTTTGAATGGTAGGAATCTTTGAGAGGTTACGTGTACACATAAAAACTAACAGGAGTAACTAAACTAGGGCATAACATCTGGAAGGTTCATAATGTGACTTCAGCAAACCTGAGTTCCTGGTGCTTCCTGAGTGAGTCCCATGTGCCAGGCACTGTTCTAACTGCTTTATATGTATGGCTGCTTTTAACTACTATGCTAATCCCATGCTGCAGCTATGATGAACCTTTCCATGTAGTGAAGAAGGAGTGTACGATAAAAGGAGTTAGGGAAATAAAGCAGGTCACAGAGCTGGGAGCAGGTGAGGGCAATATGTGAACTCTCACAATCTGGTTCTGGAGCCAGTGCATTGGACCAGTGTGCCTTGCCATTGTCTTAAGTAACATTTCAGAGAAACTTATTTGTAGGTATCTATGTGGCTATGCGAAACACCTATTGCAATAACACACTTTTCAATGTAAGAATTCTTAATTGTTTGAAAATTATCAATGAGGGCCTGAGCTGAGTGCCATTTTCTGGACCCTGATCCTCTGGACATCACCAGGCCTAATACACCAGGAATATCCAGGTTGGATCCTTTTTCTCCCCTCCCCACACAAATCCCCACCCTGCCCAGTGCTCTGGGGCATGCCAGGCTGCCCTGAGATGAGTGCCATCCCCTGAGTGCTACTGTCCCCTGTCCCAAGCCTGCTACACCACAGGTCACCAGGCCTGCTACACGAGGAATATCCAGGCCTGCTACATGAGCAACATCCACCTTCATTGTCAGGCTAGGACTCCCACGACCTCCATGAGACTAGCTGTACCAGGAACATCCAGGCTATCAGTAGGCCTGCTATACCAGGAACATCCAGGCCTGCTGTGCCAGGAATATCCAGAGTCCCCTGGGACACATCCAGCTGCCCTGAGCTCTGTGCTGTCCCCATGAGCTCCACTGTCCAGACACTGCTCCACCAGCCTCCACCAATTCTTGCATCAGGAACACCCAGGTCTTCTACACAGGAACATCCATAACTGCTGCATAAGGAACAGCCAGGAACAGCCTGGGACAACAAGATGACTAACGGCCAGTGTAAGAACATAATGAACAAGGGCCAGGGCAATGTGGCATCACCAGAACCCAGATATCCTATTTTTAGCAAGCCCTGGACATCCTAACACAACCAATGCACAAGAAAATGATCTTAAATCAAACCCTATAATGATGATAGAGATCGTAAAAGAGGAAATGAATACATCCCTTAAAAAATACAAGAAAGTTCTGGGCTGGAGAGATGGCTCAGCCATTAAAGGCTAGGCTCACAACCAAAAAATATAAGAAAATTCAATCAAGTGAACAAATTAATAAATTCCTTAAAGAAATATAGGAAAATTCAAACAGGTGAATGAGATGAATCCTTTAAAAATTTCAGGAAAATACAATCAAACATTTGAAGGAAATGAATAAAACTTTCCAAGACCTGAAAATGGAAATAGAAGCAATAAAGAAACACAAACTGAGGTCATCCTGGAGACAGAAAACCTAGGAAAGAGAAAAGGAACTACAGACACAATCATCACAGAATGCAAGAGATGGAAGAGAGAATCTCAGGCCTAAAAGATACAATTGAAGAAATCAATACATGGGACAAAGAAAATGTTAAATCTAAAAAGTTCCTGACACAAAACATTTTACCAGAGAACTTCTCCAGTTGATAAACACCTTCAGCAAAGTGTCTGGATACAAAAGTAACTAAAAAAAAATCAGTAGCCCCCCTTTATATAAACAGCAATCAGGTTGAGAAAGAAATTAGGGAAACAGTACCTTTCATAATAGCCAAAAACAATGTAAAATTGTTGTAACTCTAACCAAACAAGTGAAAGATCTGTATGACAAGAACTTGAAGTCTCTGAAGAAAGAAATTGAAGAAGATATCAGAGGGTGGAAAGATTTCCCATGTTCCTGGATCAGTAAGATTAACATAGAAAAAATTGCCATCTTACCAAAAGAAATCTACAGATTCAATGCAAGTCCCATCAAAATCCTGACACAATTCTTTGCAGACCATGAAAGAACAATTCTCAACTTCATATGGAAAAATGAAAAACCCAGAATAGCAAAAACAGTTCTGTATAAAAAATGAATGTCTAGAGTTATCACAATCCCTGACTTCAAGTTGTCCTACAGAGCAATAGTAGTAAAAACTGCATGGTATTGGCATAAAGACAGACAGGTTGATCAACGAAATCTAAATGAAGACCCAGAAATAAACCCAAACACCTATGGAAACTTGATTTTTGTCACAAATGCCAAAACTATACAGTGGAAAAAAGAAAGCATCTTCAACAAATGGTGCTGATCTAACTGGATGTCTGCATGTAGAAAAATGCAAATAGACACATATTTGTCACCCTGCACAAAGTTCAAGTCCAAGTGGAACAAAGACCTCAATATAAAACCAGATACACTAAACTGAATAGAAGAGAAAGTGGGGAAAAACCTTGGGACAGGAAATTATCCCAATAGCTCAGGAACTAAGACCAATGATGAATAACTGGGACCTCATGAAACTTAAAAGCTTCTGTAAGACCAAGGACACTGTCAATAGAACAAAAGGGCAACCCACAGATTGGGAAAAAAAATCTTCACTAACTCCACATCTGACATGGGGCTAATATCCAAAATATATAAAGAATTCAAGAAAGTAAACACCAACAAACCAAATAATCCAATAAAAATTGGGGTACAGAGCTAAACTAAGAATTCACTACAGAGGAATCTCTAATAACTGAGAAGCACTTGAAGGAATGCTCAACATCCTTAGTCATCAGGGAAATGCAAATCAAAATGACTCTGAGATTGCATCTCACATCCCTTATAATGGCTAAGATAAAAAACTCAAGCAATAGCACATGGTGGCAAGGATGCAGTGAAAGGGGAACACTCCTCCATTGCTGATGGAAGTGCAAACTTGTACAACCACCTTGGATATCAATCTGGCAATTTCTCAGAAAATTGGGAATAGTTCTACCTTAACACCCAGATTAACTCCTGGGCATATACCCCAAATATGCTTCACCAAACCACAAGGACATTTACTCAACTATGTTCATAGCAGCTGTATTAGTAATAGTCAAAACCTGAAAATAACCCAGATGTCCTTCAACCAAAGAATGGATAAAGAAACTGGTATATTTACACAATGAAATACTACTCAGCTATTAAAAACAAAGACATCATGAAATTTGCAGGCAAATGGTTAGAACTAGAAAAGATCATCCTGAGTGAGGTAATCCAGACCCAGAAAGACACACATGGTATGTTCTCACTCATAAGCAGATATTAGCCATTAAATACAGGATAACAATGCTACAGTCCACAGACCCAAAGAAGCTAAGTAGCCAGGAAGACTCAAGGGAGTATGCTTGAATCCCACTAAGTAGGGGAAATAAAATAGACATTGGAAGTGGATGGAGAGGAGGGAATTGGGTGAGAGAGGGGATGGAGAGGGGGCCAGAATCAGTTGTGGAGAAAGCAAGGATGGGGGGATGGGAGGGCGGTGAGAGAGATGGGAAATTGATGTTGGGACATCTCTGGGACAAGCTGGAGACCTGGGATGGGGGAGGCTCCTAGGAGGATATGGGGTGACCCTAGCTGAGACTCCTAGCAGCGGGGATACTGAGACTGAAGTGACCACATCTGGTAGCCAGGCAGGACTTCAGTGAAGGGAGGGGAAAACCATCCCACCCAAAAACCCCACAATCCAAAATTTGTGCTGTCTACAAGATATGCAGGGATAAAAAATGGAACAGATATTGAGGGAATGGCCAGCCAATGACTAGCTCACCTAGAGACCCACCTCATGGGAGAGACCCAACCACTGACACTATTAATGATTCTCTGCTATCCTTGCAGACAGGAACCTAACATTACTGCCATCTGAGAGGCTTCATCCAGGAGATCATGGAAACACATGTAGAGACCTACACCCAAACATTAGGTGGAACTCAGGGAGTCTTGTAGAAGAGTTAAGGGAAGAATTAAGTGAGTTAGAAGAGTCAAGGACACCATAAGAAGACCTATATAGCCAATTAACTTGGGCTCAGGGGGTTTCATAGGGACTGAACTACCAATCAAAGAACATGCATGGACTTGTCCTAGGACCATTACACAAATGAAACTGATGGGCTGGTTGGGCCTAAAGTGGATCCCCTAACAATTGGAGTGGGGACTGTCTCTGACTTGTACTCTGTTGTATCCCTCAGGAATACATTTTCCTAGCAGAGCTGCCTTGTTTTGCTTCAGTGAAAGAGGAGGCACGTAGTCCTGATGAAATTTGATGTGCCAGAGTGGGTTGGTACTGGGTGGTGGTGGTGGGGGGTAATGAGGGAAGTAGGTGGGAAGATGGGATTGGGAGGAAAGGAGAGAGTGGGGTTGCAATCGGGATGCAAAATAAAAAAATTAATGAAAAAAGAAAAATCTCAATGAAATTTATCATTATATTGAGAATAACAATTTTGCAACTGTGCAATGAAAACAAAACACATTTGTGTTAGTATATCATCTTAACCTCAAATGTCTTCTAGAGTCATGATTAATATTCTTACTATAACTAATTCAGCATCAAGATTTACTGTTGCTTGATATGCCATAGACAACTCTTTGGGTTCTGACTTTGAAGTTCACAGTGCATGTAAAGTATTGCATCTTGGGCAATGCTAGGATGGGATTGAGTAATTATTAATAAGGGATGCATATGATAAAGAGGAATCTTACCATACACAGTGGAATTATATCCAGCTATGAATAAGAAGTGAATTATGTAGGAAAAAGGATGAAAGTGAAGATCATCAGGCTAAGCGAAATGAGCCAGAGCTGGGAAGAAAAATATCATATTTTTACCCAGTATGTGAAATCTACTTTTAAAAATATAAAACATGGAAGTAGATGGAATAATATTTAGGGAGAAGGAGACCAGCAGGAGGGTTAGAGGAAATCAGAGGGAATAATAGAGATGAGGTGAATATTAACAAGACAAACAATATACATATCTGCAAATGTCATATTGAAACCCATCATTCTGTACAGCACATATATGCTGGTAGTGTAAAAGTAATGGTAGAAGACTTCATTATACGTAAACCATCTTTTAAAACCTCATTTCTATTTATATATATAATGTATTTTAACTGATGCTTAGGGATTTTGATTAAAAGGTTGATTTATTTATTTTCTAATGTGTGTATTTGTGTCCGTGTGTATGTGTCCATATGTGTGTGGGTATATGTGGAGGTCAGAAGGCAATTTTGTATTCTTCATTTTCTATTCATCTTACTTTTTGTATGTATGTATGTATGTATGTATCTATGTGTATGTATATATGTGTGTGTGTATGTGCATGTGTATGTATGTGCATGTATGTGTATGTGTATATGAACATGTGAGAGGGAATATATTAAGTCCAGAGGTTAATATCATCAAGTTCTTTCTCAACTGCTTCTCCCCCTTATTTTTTGAAGGGTCTCTCACAGAACCAGAAATTCACAGAAGTAGTAGACTATCTAGCAATCCCTAGGGATCCTCCTGACTCTCCCCACAACCCCCAGCACTGGTGTTAGAGGTAACTGCTGATACACTTGGCTTTTGCTTCATACATGGATGCTGAGAGATCCGAACTCAGTCCTCATATCTATGCAACAAGAATTTTAACAAGTGAGCTACCTTTCAAATTATGTTTTAGTAGAAGAAACTTGGCTGAAAAAATGGCATACAATATGTCTTCAAACAACATGAAGTGATTTAGCAATAGATGCTGGGAAAGTACTGAACTGTGGCTTTTCTGAGTGGGAGGCACAGTGTCTGAGAAAGAAGGAAGTCATTTCTGGGCTACAAATATATAAAACTCAGAACACAGCTTTTCATGAACATATCTAAGAAAATCCATAAACTTAGATTGCTGGCAGAAAAGATGAACTTTTTTTCAGTAAACAGGTAATTTTCAAATACCCTTAAGCTAGGGTAAAGGAGCAAAAGTAACTACTTACCTACAAAGAACCAGACCACTATTAAACACTGGTCTTTAGTTAACTTGAATTGATCTTTTTTTTTCTTCAAAGAGTACACACACACACACACACACACACACACACACACACACATATACACTTTTTTTTTTTTTTTTGGAAATCGCCTCTAGTTTAACATTCCGTTTGGCTACTCTTTCTTTGGCTATTTTACAGGGCTATTTTATGGTCTCTGCAGTATGACCAGAACACACAGGTTACAAGTTTTCTTTTTACCCACGTGAAAATAAAGCAATTGTTCAGTGTGTCACAATACAATTGCAAAAAAAAAAAAGTCCCTATGTAGGCATAGTTTTTGGCTACTTTATTAGGTTCTTATATCTACCACCCTTCCAATCCTTATTCCACCCTGATCCCTTCTACCCCCCACCACCATTAGGTAGGAGAGAAAGAAGGTTAGATGGGAAAGGAGACATAGACCTCTTTAGAGTACTTCCTGTTGATCAGGGGCATGTTGAGTTCCCTGGGTCAAGTCCAGTTTTCTCATCAGAATATCTCCAACCAGCAACCCAATAAACAACAATCCAGCAATCTAGCAATATAGCTATCCAGCAATAGCAAAGCAGCAGGGGAGCAGCTGTGGCGACAGGCCCTCTTGGGAGCTCCTGTATTTATACCCTCTCAAGAGTCCCCAGAATTCCAAGCCTAAACTATCTACAGCTGGCAAAAATCTCATCTCTAATAGAGCACAAGACATATCATAGTTAGCGGCTGTGGACAATCCCATCCCACACCTGGGATTAAAACAAAAACATATTTACATAACATAACGGGGCTTTTAAAGAAACCAAAACTCTTGCTACATCCTTATGGGGCATCAGCATACTTTAATATACAACCAATAAAAATAAATCACACAATAAGGACTGTAATTCTTTTTTTTTTATTTCTTCAAGTTACATCTCAGTCACAATCCCTTCCCTACTCCCCCCTCCTGTCCCAACTTTCCACCCTCTTCCCCCCAACAGCTCCCCCTTTCAGTCCAACAAATGGTTCCTTCTCTTATAACAGTAAATAATATACAAAACAACAGAAATAAATACACCATAATTATGAGAGTTAAATGGCTTAGCATACATTCCCAATGTCCAGGACTGTAATTCTTTAATTTTGTTTTTGAGATTATATTCATCTCATTCCTTTCCTCATTCCAAACTCTCCCATATGCCCTTTCCAACTCTTCTTCAAATCCATTGTCTCTCTCTCTCTCTCTTTACTAAGAGTCATTGCCTGAATATATATATTTCTACATGTAATTTGCTCAGTCAGTATAATGCTACTTGTATGTATATTTTTAAGGATGACCATTTGGCACCAGGCAACCAATTAATGTGCTCCTCCCTGGGGAAGACCACCTCTCTCCTCTGGCTCCAAGCTTTCTTCATTAACTATTATTCTTTGTGTAGGGTTGAGGCCTTGTGGGTTTTTTCCTATCCACTTTGGCTTGTCCATTGGTATTGTCCTTGTTCAGTTCGCATTTGGGCAGTGATTTTGCTGAGACTTTATAACTTCTCAGGTTTCTAGGAAACATAATCTCATAGCAAACTCCCTGATCCTCTGGCTCTTACATTCTTTCTACCCCCTTTTCTGCAATATTCTCCTTGCCTTATGTGTGTGTAGTTGTCATAAATTTGGCATGAACTCTACAACTCTGTATTTTGTTTAGTTGTGATTTTCTGTAGTGGCCTCTGCCTTTTGCAAAGAGAAGATTCTTTGATGAGTGGGTAGAGACTACATTGATCTGTGTTCATAGGACAAATGTTTACAGATTGTTGTTAGAAACAATGATGGTCTAGTAAATTAGTGATTGTAGGTTGTTCTCCAAAATACATGACTTCACTAGCACTTAATAGTTAGCTGGGTTTCCAGAACCAGACATCGTTTCCTTCTTGTTGAACATATCTTAAGTCCAATAAGTGATATGTTGGTTACCACCATCATATGTATGCCAATACTACACCCTTAGGGTTATCATGCCCTGTTGGTCACTAATATGGTCATTAGGTGTCATAGTTGGGTTGTATCCCTCCTTTGGAAGCATTCATAGTGACTTATGGTACTGAAGAACTAGTTCTCAGGAATGGAGCATTCGTTCCTGTCAGTTTGAGCTCAGGGGTCTCTGAGCCCTGTTTCTGAAGGGCATGTCATCACTAATAAGGACTTACCTTCCACCTCTGGAGGTTACCAAGGGAAACAGCAATATGAGATTTTATATTCATATATATGAATATGAACATATATTAGTATATCCTATGATATATTCATGTATATATGATATATTCAAGAATCCACAGAATTCTAAATGTAAACTATCTGCAGCTGGCAAAAATCACACCTCTCCTAACGCATGAGACAAATCATATTTAGCAGCTGTGGACAATCTGAAGCAGCTCCATATCCCACACCTGGGATTAAAACAAAACAAACCAAGCCAATCAAATATATATTTTATATGAATATATAAGATAATTATATATAAATATATATTATGTATTTTATAAAATTAAATATTTTATATAACTTATACAAAAATATATAAATCTAAATATATATTTATACATAAATAATTTATATAAATATTATATATATGACATATGAATCTCTTGGACATCCCTGGCCAACAAGTCCAAAAAAGACTTTTTATATCCAGTACTGGGTTTTTGTAAAGTGAGCATTGGCTCTCGGAGAAAGTATCATCAGCCCAGATGAGTACATTTTATTAAGCCTTATACATATATTTATATGCATAATTACATGTACTATAGGCTTTTTAAAAGTAAATAGTTAATAATATGATTGCTTGTGGCCTTTTAAGACATTCATATTGTTACTTTACACACTTCACTCCTTCAGGACTATAATTCTTATTTGCATTTTGAAATAAAAGTCAGAAGGATTTTTGCATGTTTTATAGCTATCAACCATACCCTAATTTAATGTTTTCATGTTCTTTGGATTATGAACTGCTCAAGTTTCAGTGCCTGTTGATGGTTTCACACTCTAATTGTTGAATTCAACTTTCTTTCATTGGGTTAGAGTAAAAATAACTACCATAAAAGGGAGAACATAAAATCTAATTTTTCCTGTACTCTCTGTAACGTTGGCTATTAATCTATATCACCATGTGGTGAAGATTTGTAAGCAACATGCAAACTGTGAATACATCAAGGTAAAGAAGGCAATAATCTTTAGTTTAAACTCCATAGATCCTTTAGGTTACTTTGGTTTAATAATGTGTTCCATTTTGTTGCTGCCTTTATGTTTATTTATTTCAAATTTTAAACATATATTTATATTTTGAGAAAATGTAGACAACATATTTAATCTGGCTTACAGTTTTAGAGGGTAATAGTCCATAATGGTGGAGCAGAGAGTTAGAGTCTGTAATATTGGAGCAAAGGCATCGTGACAGAAATAGCAGAAAGCTCTTGTCTCAAACTCCCAACAGGAGGACTCATGGAAATGATATGAGTCTTTCAAAATATCAAAGCTGATCTCCAGTGAGACACTTCCTTATCCTTCCCAAACAGCTCTACCGAACTGGGGACCAAATATTCAAACATATGCACCTATGGGTGCCATTCTCATTCAAACTTTTACAACCAGTGAAATAAGATAGACAGAGACAAAACATTTTCTTATTAATAAAAATGCTTAGAATTTCTAAGAGAAGAGCAATGGATAAAAATAGGCAATTTTCTGAAAAACAATATAAAAGCATGTTTGAAAAGATAAACAATCCCATGAATAATAAATACAGAAGAAATGCTTAAAATGATATGTTGTTTGATGAATTGGAATAGAAGTGGAGAAAGGGAAAAGAAATCTCAAGCAGTATTTATAATACAAAAGTGTATTGATTCAGCTGGAACACATGGCAACATCTAACACAGCCAGAAAATTATTTTTTCTTCTCTCTCTTAATCCTGCATCTTTAAAACCATCATTTATAGTTTGGCTTTGTGCTAATGGAAAGGTTGTGGATAGAATTTTTACATTTCCTTTAATTTCTGCATTATATTTGATAATTTATTATCTCTAATATAGGTGACATGACTGACATGTAATCTGTTAAACCATAAGCAAGTCTGTAGTCTGGACAAGAGAATAGTGCATGCCCCTGATTTGCACTGCATGCTACAGGGGCCCAGCAGACTGCAGACTCATAGGTCAGATTGGACAGTGTTTCCAAGTCTATTTTACAGACTGTCATTTACAAACTATACACATTTCAAAGGTGGAAGGTTTGGGGATTAGGTTGCCGAGCTAGAAGAAAAAATTGAAAGTTGTAATGAATCAGGAGAGTGACACAGCTCTGATTAACATTTTAGAAGCTTCTTCCTTTAGGATGGGTGAGCTGAATCATAGTGTGTACTCCCTGGGTTAATTACAGGGTTAGTAAAAAATCCTATTATACTACAGACCTAGCTATGGTCTGTACGGTGTCAATTCTGGAAATATGAGTGGTCCAGTAACATATACTATTTTATTAAAAGTCTAAGTATAGTTTGTTATGTTGATTTTGTTCCTTACAGAGCAGTGGCTCGTAGCATTCCTAATGCTGTGACCTTTTACTTTAAAAGTTCCTCATATTGTGGCAACCTCTAAAGTTAATTCATTGCTACTTCAAAACTGTAATTTTGCTACTGTTATGGAATGTAATACAAACATTTGCTATGCAGGATATCCGGGGTCACGACCCACAGGTTGGGAGCCACTGCTACAGGGAGTTAGGAGGTTCATTCTTCCTTTTATACACTGTGTTTATGGCCTAGTCTAGAGTTTTTATATTTGGGTTCACAAGATATTATATTCACACAATAGTTCTAAAAACTAAGGCATGTATCAGTCTTATCATTATGCAGAAGAAAAAAATAACACGTTTTGTAAGGCTACATGATGTTCCCAGGGGAATTTGGTTGGTAACATGTCAAGTTTGGTCTGGTCTAGTTTTTTTTTTAATCACTCTTTCTACAATGTGATAACATGGCTGTAGAAAAATGGATAAGTTATTTTATTTACTAGTATTTAAATTGTATTTAATTGTTCGGTGGTGGTTAATCCTTAACCCACCATTATAAATGAACACACAGACACCAAGTGGATTTTAACAAGCCTTGGCCTGAATTGAACAATCTTGGCCCATCTAAGCTAGCTCTTAATTCTGTTTCTGAATAAACCCTCGTACAATATACATACGTCCCCTGGACTGCTATTATCCATGCTATGATGATGTTTCAGGCCATGTGGAATGATCTTTTTTAATCTACCTCATCATGTGTCTCCTTCTTCCTGTTCCTTGATTCTTCTTCTTCCCATTAACCCCTCTGCTTCAAAAGCCTGAGCACCTTAGTCCTGCCTATCTCTGTCTTTGCCCAATCTCAGGCCTCAGCATTTATTTAACCAATCAGAAACAATGTAAGTAACAGACAGCAAGCAGGACCAATTAATTAACATTTAGAATGCATAACAATTGCCCTATCACATGGTTTTAAATGTGCTAAAAGGGAAGAAATATTCATATTTTGAAGTTAAATTATAAGTTAAAAAAAGCTCAAGGTTGTCTTATATTAGTTATGATGAACAAAGTTGGTGACCAAGTTAGATGAACTTGGATGAATAATGAGGTAAAACTGCAATTTAATAATCAATTGTAGTTATTAATAAGTATAAACTGCAAGATTAGGCCAGTGTAGTAGATGGTGGCTTGGCAGAGCAGCGGGTGGCCTGTCAGGATATCAGCCGATGAATCTGATCTGCCTTAACCAGCAGCCTGATTTATCCTGGGGTAAGAGCCCTAGACCAAGGGTGGCCTACACCACCTGTAACCTAAATTCTGTTAAGTAATATAAGTTGTTATATAAGGCAGGTAGAATTACCGGTGGTTTGGCGGGAAATTTGCCAGAGTTCAATGGGAGTCTCACGGCCCTGGATTGCTTGGACTGATGGCCAATTAGCTGGGCAGAAAGAGTATAGGAAGGTAGGACTTCCTGAGATTAGAACAGGAACCCTGCATTTTACACAGAGGATTAGTTCATTCTACCAGAAGACATGGAAGCAGATAGACGTGTTTGAGGACACTAGAAGGTAATCACAGGCACATGATGGTTTGGGATTAGGTGATCCAGGTTAACTTAGAGTAGCTAATTGAGACTCTGCCCAGCTAATTGGCCATCAGTGACTTTAATTAACCAATCAAGAGAATGGCTCAGAAGGGGCGGTAACCAGATCTCAGCATTGAAATCAGCCTATCAGAAGCAATGTCATTAGATCTTCCCCCAACAATGAGGTGTAGTTTTTATGGAGGCTCCTAAATTGGTATATAATCCTTATCCCTAAGATCTGTGTAAACTTGAGTTGAGAAAAATGCACAAATATTCCATAATACACATAATATATTTCTTTACTATGTAGTCATGTGACTCTTACCTGTGCTGAGATCAGTAATATTCAAGGAAACTGAAAAAAAAGAAGTAGAGTTCAAAACATTCTCACACTTAAAAACTCAACTATTGTTTGCAGTGACTTTTAGTGAAGATTCTTATGCAGGATTATGTTTATGGTTTGACTTTTGAAAAGAGGCTATTTACAAAGGTGGAGGGAGGTGAGTAGTTACTAATATCTACTATGCATGATGTGATCTGTTTAATCTGATTCTTTCTTTTGAATTGAAACATTTTTATTATGTGAATTTCACATCATGCACCTTGTTCCCTCTTATCTCCTACCTCCCCTCAGACCCACCCTCCACCCTTGCAATCTGTTGCTCCATAAAAAAATAAAATCTCATTGTTGAAGCTGCAGTGTGTCTCAGTGTGTCCCACAATATTTCCTTTTGTCCACACATTTTGCTTTCAGATGTTCATTATAGTGACTCCTTGGTCTGGTATGAGGCCTCTGGTTTCTGCTACTCTGTCAATACTGGAACCTCACTGGAACTCTCGGATATGCTGTAACTGTCCTGTGTCATGAAGATCCTGTAGTTTTGGGTTGTGGAACTGGCCTCTTCTTGCACTCCAGCAGTGCACCCCTGGGGTAGATGTTGGGGTGGGCCAACTCAAAGCTCTGGTTCTGGATCTGCAAGCCCCACTTGGAGGGCCAGTTCTACTATGGAAAGGTACAGGGCCTGCTCCCCTGAGTGCTGCAGCATGTGAGGGGCAGGGACAGCTCTCCTGCTCTTGTGACCCCATCTGGGTCAGATCTCCTGTTGGCCAATGTTGGTGAGGGTTAATCTGATTCTTACATCTGCCTATGAAACAAATACTATTTCTGTTTTAAAGATGAAGGAAGAAGTTTATGATCTTCGGGCACTCTGTGGAGGTGTCGTATCCAGAGCCATGTCACCATAGTGGGAGAGAACTAAAATCCAAGTGTGCCTGTCTCAAAGCCATAGTTTCTCTTCCACAACACTGCTTCTTTTGAAAGCCACATGGAAGGATGAAGGCAGAAGTGAGACTGGTTGAATGGAGACTAGCTCCCAAGTGGTTATTCTGTACCCTGCTCTTTGCAACAAGGAAAAATGTAAGTCATAGAGATTACAGTGGAAAGAAGTGAACTTTTCCCATTGAAAGACTTTTCACACAGAAAATATGCAAGAATTTCTAAGTCAACTTTGGGAGCTACTGAATAGACACAGAAATCCAGGTTAAATTTCTTTATATATAAGGTGTTTTTTTTCTATTAGAGAAAAAATGTGATCATAATTTTAAATTCCATTCATAAGATAACCAAACGTGTAAAGTGTTCATGTGTAAATTCAACAAAATGGCCCTAAAGCCTTTACAGTGAAATCTATAAAAACAACTGCTGAAAGGAAAATAAAGACAACTTGGATAAGTGCTTGTGGGCTAGAAGATTTGAGCCCACAAGGCCTCAAAACAAAGAACTACAGGCAACTAAGAAATGCTTGGAGGAGGAGGAGAAACAGTCTTTTTAGGGAAGAGCACACCAATTGTTTATCTAATACCAAATTATCAGCTCTGAAAACATACAAGTAACATTATACAGACTGAGCATATATATATATAGAGAGAGAGAGAGAGAGAGAGTCATCAGAGAAGAACGAACCTCAGCTGAGGAAATGCCTTCATGAGATCCAGCTGTAAGATATTTTCTCAGTGATAAATCCAGTTATTTGTGGGTGGTGCCATCCCGGGGCTGGTGGTCCTGGGTTCTGTAAGAAGGCAGGCTGAGCAAGCAGGGGAAGCAAGCAACTAATAAGCACACCTCCATGCCCTTCGCATCAGTTCCTGCCTCTAGGATCTAGTCCTGTTTGACTTCCTGTCTTGACTTCCTTTGGTGATGAACAGGAATGTGGAAGTGTAAGCTGAATAAACCTTTTCCTCCCCAATTTGCCTTTTGTTGAAGCAATGGAAACTCTAAGTAAGATAAATTGGTACCAGGCATGGGGTATTGCTGTGATAGACCTGACCATGTGTTTTGGGGGTAATTGAGGAAGGGCTTTGGAACTTTGGGCCAGAAGAACCATTGAATGTTGACACCTCAGTGGGATGTTCTGTGGGTGCTTGGAAGATAAGAATGTTGAGCAGTGCAGAAGATGGAGGCCTGGCTTGTGAGATTTCACAGGGAAGATTAAAGACTATATCAGGGCCGTTTGCTATTTTTATTTAAGATTCTGTGGTTCTGGTTATCTGGGGCTGAAGAATCAGCTGTGATTAACAAGATACCAGAACTACTAAACCAAAAACTGCTGCTGGTTAGCTGAAGCTAAGAAATTAGTGGTGATTAAGAGGAGACCAGTATCACTGAGGTAAAATCTTCTGGGAAGTGTTTCCTGAGATCACAGAGAAACTGTGTTCCAGAGGCAGCCACAGTTGTACCTCGAGTGGAAGCCAGACCTGGTAATATGTAAGAGTCACCCAGGTGGTACTGATTTTGAAACCATGAAGGGGTCATGGAGGCTATCTGAGGCTTGGCACTGTTGGAGGCCAGGAGAGGCCATTGGTGAAGGTACAGCCTCAGTGGCAGTTGAAGGCCTGGGGACTGAAGGGGTCATTCATACAAAGAAGTTGAGGCTTGACACCAGGAAGAGAGCCTATGAGAGGCTATTGGTGAAAGTGTATCTAGTTGCAGCAAGGGACCTCAGTAGTTTTGGAGATGCCAATACTATGGGACAACCATGAAGAACAGCAGCAGCAGTGGAATAGAGCCAGCTGGAGCCTAGAAGACAAGCTGTATGCTAGGGCAGAGGGCAGAGGGAAGGGGGGAGGGGGGAAGGGGCAGGGGGCAGGGGGCAGGGGGCAGAGGGCAGAGCTGAAGAAGTAGCCCAAGCCCTTTGGAGGAGTCCAGAAGATCATGAGTGGATCCCAGATATTGGACAGCTGGAATTTGCTTTTGCTTTGCTTTGGTTGTGATTGTGCCCTGATTTTTCCCTCTGGAAGTAAGAAAGTATTTTATTGGAGGCCATAGTTGAGAGATGTTGAATTTTAGAAGACTTTGGATTTTAAAAGATTGGTTATTTTAAAGAGACTGAAATTTTAATGTGTTTGAATTTGTAGAGACTGTGGGATTTTTAAAGTTATAGATCTTGGGGATGAATAAGAAAGGAAGGGTTATGGGTTAATAGTGATGTGTTTGTGTGTCAAGTTGACAAGGGGTCAGTTGTATTGCTGGTTTTGTGTGGCAACTTGACACAATCTAGAGCCATCAGAGAGGAAGTAGCCTCAGTTGAGGAAATGCTTTCATGAGATCCATCTCTAATGCTTGTTCTCAATTAGTGATCAATAGTGGAGGGCCCAGCCTATTGTGGGTGGGACCATCCCTGGGCTGGTGGTCCTGGGTTCTATAAGAAGGCAGGCTGAGCAAGCCAGGGGAAGCAAGCCAGTAAGCAGCACCCCTCCATGGCCTCTGCATCAGCTCCTGTCTCCAGGATCCAGCCCTGCTTGAGTTCCTGTCCTGACTTCCTCTAAAGATCTGGAAATGTATAACTAAACCCTTTCTTCCTCAACTTGGTTTTTGGCCATGGTGTTTTGTAGCAGCAATAGAACACTGAGACATTATATACATGTATATATATATGGATATGTGTGCGCGCGTGTGTGTGTGTTCAATAACAATTAATTTAAAAGGGCATGAATTTGAAAGAGAACAAAGAGGGGTACCTAGGATGGTTTGGAGAGAAGAAAAAAATGGATAAATGTAATTATATTATAATCTCAAAAACAAAACAAAACTACAAGTCATTTGTCTGTAGGGTCAATGTGATCCTAGTAGAAATTTGAGCAGACATTTGGTTGAAATAGACACATTGATTCTAAAATTCATATGAGTCCACACAGTTGAAAAAATTTTAAAATGTGAATGAAGTTTAGAGAATGGCCTTACATGACTTAATGTTTATAATAATGTTTATAGAACTCAAGACAATATGTTTTGGTTAAATAAGAAAATAATAAAACCTACCTATACAGATGAGAATGGAGTCCAGAAAAAGGCCCACCTACACTTGGCCCCAGGATTGTTTTCTACAAAAGTGTGAAAAAAAAAACACAATGGGAGAAAAGAAAGATTTCAAAAGAATTATTCTGGATTGACTAAATACTTGTAAAGATACATTTTTGCCTCTTACTATATTCAAAATTTAAGTTAAAATGGGTTGTAGACTCAAGGAGAAAGTTCAAGATCATAAGCCATGTAGAAAAAATTATGTAGATGAGAATGTCTTTATACACCTGGAATAAGTAAAATATTGACAGATTATAAAAAGATATAAAATTACTAATCAACAAGCTGTATTTCATCAAAATAAAGAATTATTTTAAAAATACACTATAAATTAAGTATCAGTGGAAGCCACAGACTGGTAGAAATTATTCACAACTCGTACATGATAATGACAGCACACAAATTGAGGATATGTAGGAAACACTCACGACTCAATATCGAGACAAATAGACAAATGAGCAAAAGATATAAATAGATACTTCGATAGAGAAAACATGGATAAAAATAAGCTCATTATGAAATCATTGGAGAAATATCACTTATAACTAAAATGAAATGTCATTACACGCACACTGAAATAGCTAGATACAGGAAAAATCTGACTCTGCCAAATGTTGTAGAGAAAATTGAACTTTTGCATACTACCAGTTAGAACATAAAATAGTATGGCAACTTTGGAAAACCATCTTGCAGTTTCTTAAAATGTGTCATAGCTGCCCTGCATGTCCCTCCCAGATGTTTTACTTCTAGAGTTTTACTGAAGAACAAAAGCCTGTGCTTACCCAGATACAGTGCTCAGTGCTTAAGTTACCCCAACAAAGTTGAGGAAAGTAGCAGAGGTTAAGTGCCAGGTGACAGTGGGATGAATCTAATTTAATTCACTCTCAGTACCCAAGCAAAGTAAAAGGCTCTTTTACAAGAGCTGCAAATGTGCAGGATCAGATACACATTATATGACCCCATCTTAGACACTAGAAACCAAGTGAAATCATAGTAAACATGTTGAAAATGACAAGATTTTAGTTTACAAGGAATGAAATCAAAATCCAGCTCTACTAATCTCATGAAAGATTTGGGAATGGCTGTACTAAGAACTTTTAAGAACTCTCCAGTAGCAGTTGTTTTATCCACAGTCAGATACCTGTGTTTTTTTTTTTTTTTTTCCATGCCTGTTCCTTAATCCTATTGTACTGTCCACTCTCCATGGGAAACTGGAAGTTTATTTTTTCAAGTGAGGAAGACAGTACCTGGGGAGGGATATCTGACCTAATTGAGAATGGAACCTTCATATTGAAAACAGTGGCTCAAGTCATGTGAGCACATGAATGCTGAAGCTTCAACTTAATTGCTGTCAAGCAGGTGTCTTCTGGAAGGAGACTGGGAGAGTCTTCTCCATGAAATCTAAGAGGAAAATGTCTCCCCACACTGATATGGATGGTTCTAAGTGACTCTGCTCCTGGACTGTAGAACTTGGAGCAAAATACTTGCCTCTTTACCTTTTTTTTTGTCTGTCTATCTATCTATCTATCTATCTATCTATCTATCTATCTATCTATCATCTATCCATCTATCCATCCATCCATCCATCCATCCATCCATGTTTGTATGTATGTATGTATGTATGTATGTATGTATGTATGTATCTATCTATCTATCTATCTAATCTATCCATCCATACATCCATCCATATATACATACATCCATACATTTATTTTAAATAAGATGAGACAATGAAGCATTGCCAGACCTCTGAGGACAGTTGCTGAATCAAAGATAACAACTGAAATAGAAAGGCCAGATTTAGTAAAAAGACCAATTTAAAGGATTTATCGTAAGTATCTCAAGAGAGATAAGAACAAGATTTTAGCTATGGATAAAGAACAGCATACTTCAAAATGAGCTTCTTTTATGGTTTAAGTCTGAAATGTCCTCACAGGCTCATGTGTTTGAATACTTAGTGCCTGGCTACTGATGCAGTTTGGGAAGTTGGAGAACTTCTAAGAAGTGGGGACAAGAGCATTTCTACTCCAAACCTCACTACTCCATTTTATCATCTATAATGAAGATGTTATAAGTGTTCCTTGATATGCAGTATGAATACATGTTTGAACTCTTTTATGAAAATATTCATTTAGTTTAGTGCTACTGTGGTAAGAGAGTATTAGAAGTCATTAGAGGGTTAGCAATATAAGGTCCAATCATGCAGAAATGTTTCTACAAAGAGTCATACCCAGATCTACCATGGTGGCAATAAAAATTCAGCTACTGAACAAGGATGACACCAATAAGCATGCCAAAGTGAATGGAAAAGCCATGAGGCCTTAACCCTATTCAAAGAACTATTAGCAACCAAGGAAAGCTGGCAGTGGGAGAGGTGGTTTTCTCCAAGGAAGAGCCCACCAATCAGTTGTTCACTGCCAAATGGTCAGCCCCTAAAACATGAATATAAATAACATTATATAGACTGAACAGGTTATATGTGCATTCAGTCACACTTAGTGAAAAAAAAAAAGAGGCCATGAATTTGAAGGTGAGTGGAGAGAGATACATGGGGGTTTTCAGAAGAAGTAAATGGAAGGGGAAAATGTTATAATTATGTTATTATCTCAAGCTTTAAATACATATATAATTTGAAAAACTCAGATATTCAGGAATCTAAGACAGGAACATGCCAAGTTCAAGGACAACCTGTGCTATAAAATGAGGTCGAACATTTGTTGACAAATATTGCATTATCAAAAAGTTTTAAACTTAGATGTTCAGAAATTATATTCTTATAACTATGCCTATAATCCAGAAGTAAGCCATACAGTAAACTGATTAGAGTCACCCTCACAGATACCTGGGAGTTTCCATTGTCCTAGGTTTCTAGCCTATTCCAGAGATGTCCCCCGACCTATTCCAGTTCTTTCTCCCTCCATCCTACCCCCGCTTGATCTCACCTGCTTCCCTCTTCAACCCTCTCTTGATCCACCCCGATATGTATTCTATTTCCCCTACTCAGTGAGAGTTATATTTTTGTCTCAGATTTTGAGGGGATACACTCCAATATGATGTGGAACACATAGTGACAGGTACTTCTATGGCACCAGGAACCTGAGGCAGCTTCTACCTCATATACAAAGAAACAAGGAAGAACAGATGGTATAGGAAACAGGGCCCAGATATAAACCTCAAGTTCCACTCCTGGAAATCCTTCTCTCTCTCTCTCTCTCTCTCTCTCTCTCTCTCTCTCTCTGTCTCTCTCTCTCTCATTAATGGGTCATACTGATGGGAGAATAGAAAACAAAGCCCACAGAAAGACAGACAATAAAGACTGATTTCAACAAGATTTCAAAGGGGAAAAAAGACTCTACAAGGAACTGGACTAGAGGCTACTAATGTTACATTCTGGCAAAGAATCTTGCTGTTATATTCACGTCCTGAAAATTTTTTTTTTTATATAAATACTTTATTTTTTTTTTCTTCAAGTTACATCTCAGTCACAAACCCCTCCCTATCCCGCCCTTCCACCCTCTTCCCCCCAGAAGTTTCCCCTTTCAGTCCAACAGATGGTTCCTTCTCTTATAACAGTAAGTATTATACAAAACAACAGATATAAATATGCCACATTTATGAGAGTTAAATGGCCCAGTATACCTTCCCAATGTCCAGTTTATACATATTTGGCCCCTGACTTCAACATTCTACTATCTAACCATCTCCATGAGTTTAAAGGTCTATATCTGACTCAACATTCATATTAACTTGTAACACACTTTTAAGAGTATCTTCTTAGATCTATAACACCCTCTTGATTCCTAAACAACTCAGAATTTAACTATGAGACTCTAGTTGTCTATTCTTCAACCACCTCAGAGACCTGAGAGGGATAAATATATCTGCTTATATAGGAAGTGCAGGGCCTGCAGCTTCCAAAACTAAGAAAGGACATACCAATGACTGCCTGGACAGTTCCCATTTTCTCTCCATACATTCTTGCATCAGTCTTCAGCCTTTGGGTCCTGTTTCTCTGACAGACATTTGATGTAGAGCAGGGATTATGAAGGACTTACCTACCCTGTCTTGGCAGAGTTAGGCTGTCGACTTCCCTACTACCAAGTTTTGTCCTTTTTGGACAGCAGTCTGTCTGCAGTTGGTGCAAGGGGTTTTTTCATGCCAAGAGATAGGCTTGCCACTAATTCAACCATCTTACAGTGGAGGTTCTTCGATGCTTATCTTCTACTTGGAGTAGAATAGGGGGTGCTGTCAGGCGCTGATATGTCTCGATATCAAAAAAAAAAGAAAAGAAAATCTTAATTTAAGATAACATCTTTGAATGCCATATTCTGCAGATCTCTTGGGGTGTTTGAAGATGTAACATTAAGACGTAATATTAAGATTGTATTGGGCTACATAGGCATTGATCTTTGTATATGGATACATAATTAAGAGTATATTTAACCACAATTGAATAGATCTTTGTATATTGATACAAAATTAAAGGTAACGCTTCCTAATGGTATCATACCTAGTGATACTTAAAAATAAAATGTGAAGCTCTGGCCTCTTGATACCAACCGTCTAAAACGGTCTAGGATAGTTAAGTAAAACAAACTCCTAGTCATGCAAACATGTCACTTTGTTAGCTACTATGACAGTCTATCACAGATATTCTCTAAACTACCCAGTAATCAAGTTGCTAAGAGACAAGCAACATTTGCTTATCTAAATACAAGAGATGGATAGGGCATCTTCGTCCTGAAAATTTAAGTGAGGCTGAATTCAAAAGCAATGGACCTGTTTGTTTGTTAGACGGAGAGTCAGGATAGTATAACTTTCAGGTGTGGTTATTGTTCACTGCATTTACCCAGATTTACAGAGAGGAGAAGAGGAAGCAGAGGAAGAAAAGAAGATTGAATAGAAAGATGAAAAATGTGCAGTTTGGTAAGAAAAAGACCACAAACCTAGTGAATTATGTGGACAGGACAAATACCAAGAAAGGGCCTGTTGGCTGATGCTGTTAAAGAGATTAGTAACCCCAACACTTTGCACTGGAACAATAGGAAAACTGCCCTGGAGGCAGAACACCACATATTTATCAAAGAACCTTAGCTTGTAAAAGTGCAAATTGATTTGAAAGAGAGCCTGAACTAAACAAGCTGTTGCATGGGGCAACCTCCTACCTCTCACCCCAGTAGCTTCCCCAAAGAGCTGCCCTAAGACAAATTCCCCCCATATTCAGTCATGGAGATATACAGATATACAAATATCCTTTGTTGTCCTAGTGAGCTGGGCTATATTTCAAGCTAGAAGCAGAACTTGTCATCCACGTGGTGTAGGTTTGTAAGCAGGAGTAGGGTGGGAGTGTCTTATGCCAAGGCATTGTGTAGCAGTGTCAGATTCCTGCTCTGAGCTCCTGGGTTGGCTATTGCCACTATGAGGCCGAAGCCTAAATTTGCAGTGTGGATCTCAGGAGATTAGAGAAGCCAAAAGCCTGGGTTATTCGCTAATGAAAGCTATGGGCAACAAATTGAGCTGGCATAAGCAGTCACAGGTAGTGCTGGCAACAGAGCAAAGAGCAGGGATCCTAACATCACTTGGATGCCAAATGATGCCACTGAAGGCCTTAAATGCCAAAATGCCAAACAAACATGGAGCTGCAAGACTTGGTATTTGTTCTGTTTTGTTTTGGTCTCATTTGGACTAGTATTTTCTTCCGTCTCTGCCTTTTGGATTATGAATGCTTATTCTGTGCCATTGCATATTGAAAGCATAATTTTGTGTTTTTTATTTAGCAGGGACTCATAGTTGGGAGACTGACTTGAGTCTCAGAAGAAACTTAGAATTTTGGTAATTTCACAGTATTAGAACAGTAAGGCTATGGGACTTTTGAAGTTGAGCCGAATGCATTTTACATTAGGAAATGGCCATAAGCCTATGGGGGTCAGAGGCGGACTACTGATCCCCATGGGAGGGGATAAATGTGCTTAAATGTGCCTGTTCCTTATAGTACATGGACTCTTGATCCTTAGCTGGTGGCACTATTTTTTAGAGGTTGTGGAATCTTTAGGAAGTGGGATATTGCTGGAAGAAATGGGTTAGTAGGAACAGGTCTTAGGTATGTATGATTCTTGGCTCCCTTCTGTTTTTTTTCATTCTCCCTCTCCTCTCCTCTGTGCTGTTTTGTGTTTTACCGAGATTTAAGCCAAATGCTACATGGTCCCTTTACCACAGCCATGAGCCTCTCCTATTTCTGTCATGCCTTTCCTGTTATGATAGATAGTAGTCCCTGAGCATAAGACAAAACAGATTCTTCCTCTTTTAAGTTGCATCTTGTTAGGTTTTTTGTCACACTGATGAGAAACCTAATTAATATAACATCCAAAGGTATAAAAGATCCTAGAATCAAAAACAAAACAAAACAAAACAAAACAGTAAAGACACAAAGAATCTGGGAGCTGAAATAAAAAAAAATATTTCTATAAGTGCTACAAGCTGAAAACCTAAAACAAACAAAAACAGAAATGGAAAATTAAAGAACAAAAAATAAAACAAAAACAAAAGAAATCAAAGTCAGGAGAGTTTAGAGTGAGAGTGTAATGACATGGATCTGGGACATTTATCAACAAAATAATTAAAAGTTTTTGCCTAAATCATGAAGATATCTTTTTCTAGAATGAAAAGATTTTGCATAGTTATTGAAAATTTATTAGTGCAAGGCCCATATTATTTTAGAGCATTAGGGAAAGAAAATACTCTGTAAGCTTCTAAAAAAAGAACCTACCCCGGGGGGATCCAAGATGGCAGCGGCCCACAGGAATGCATTTTGATCTTGGGGAAAACATCCATAAAGCCACAGAGTTATAATATGCTGTGCAAAAAATCTGAGTGACTGGACCCACCTGGGTTTCACCCAGCTACCCAGGGACCATTAAAAGTACCTGGGCAGGACTCTCCCTCCCTCTCTTGGACATGCAGGGAAGCCACTGAATCTGGGAATCGGGAACCCCCACCAGGAGAGACACCAGGTAAGATCCACTCCATTACCCAGTGGGCAGATTCAGACCACACAGGGTTACTCACCAGCCTACTGGGTCCTCCAGATGCCACGCAGGCATCCTGGCTATTTAGCGAAAGGTTTCAGACCCATGGGAGTGCCACACACTCTTAGCAGCTCGTGGCTGGCATGCGGCAGGTAGAGCGCACAGCAGCTGAGGGTTCCACAACGCATCAGCCCAGCGGTCAGCGGGTCCACAGCTGCATTTTGGAAAGCGCAGACATATCTGTGCACCCCCAGAGGGGTGCTGGACAGGACCCTCTATTGGATTTACAGTTGGGAAAAAAAAACTCTGCATCTGGATTGAACTGCTGGATACCCTTCTGGCTGCAGGTTATGCTCAACTTCGGTGTATGGGAACTTGGATGACAGTGGCCCCATTTGCCAGTATCCAAAGCCAGCTCCATACACACATAGGCAGAGCTGTGAGAGTGGCATAAAAGGCTACAGGGGTGGAAGGCAGATGTACCCACCATAGGGTCCAGCCCTGGGCAAACTGTGAGGTCTTTGTTATTATTATCAGACTTTTTTGCTAGTCCAGGCCCTTCCAGCAGGAAACCAGAGCTTAAGCATATAAGTGAGGTTTCAACGTGAGAGGCACTGCTGAGTGACTCATCTTATAGGGGTGGAGTCAAGACTCCAACAGGGCTTGGGACCGCCAAAGTCCACAGAATCTGTGCCTGGACACACAGGACCATACCACCAGAGCCACTGCAGGCTGAACACTCAATCTGTCTTGGGAACAGTGAAACAATCCTGGGCCCTTCCTCATTGCCTGGGAATAGGCTGCACCAGTTCACAGTGCACAATTTGACTGTTACACCAAAGTGCCTTCTTTGGATCCAAGTCCAGAAAACAACAGGAGCAGAGAGCTAAGAACATCCAAATAGCCAAAGGTCCGAGGAAAAACAGAAATCAGAGAGACATGACTCCAACAAAACACAACTATGCTAGTTCATCAAATTCTGACCACCTCACCATAGCTGAAACACGTGAAAACGATGACAATTCTAGATTATGGAAAGTGATAGAGTCCCTTCAAGAAGAATTTAAATCTATGAAGGAATTCAAAGAAGCCACAATTTCACAAGCGAAAGCAATGGATAATACCATTAGAGAGCTCCAAGCCAAGGTGGCACAACTTGAACAGGAAAAAGACAAGGCAATGAAAGATTTCCAGGCAAAGAGAAGCAAATTGGAGCACAAAATGTACAAAACGAATAAAATCATTCAAGAAATGAAAATGGAAATTGAAACAATAAAGAAAACACAGTCAGAGTTAAGAATGGAAATGGAGAATCAAGGGTAGACAATAGGAACTACAGATATAAGTATCAAAAATAGGATAAGAGATAGAAGACAGGATCTCAGGCATGGAAGATTCGATGGAAGAAATCAATACAACATCCAAAGAAAATAAGAAAGCTAAAAAAAAATCTCTCACCCACAACATCCAAGAAATCAAGGACTCAGTGCAAAGACAGAACCGAAGAATTATAGGCATAGAGGAAAGAGAAGACTCCCAACTCCAAGGTCCAGGAAATATCTTCAACAAAATCATAGAAGAAAACTTCCAAAACCTAAAGAGATGCCAGTAAAAATCCAAGAGGCTTACAGAACACCAAACAGATTAGATCAGAAAAGAAACTCCTCTCGCCACATAATAATTGAAACTCCAAATGTACAGAAGAAAGAAAGAATATTAAAAGCTGTAAGAGAAAAAGGTCAAGTCACATATAATGGCAGACTCATCAGAATTACACCTGACTTCTCCTCAGAAACTTTAAAAGCCTAAATTGTGCAGCAGGAAATAATAAGGATTTTCCTATTCTGTCTCTGCAGAATCAGGGCATCGACTTACCTGCATTTAAGCTCTGGTCCATCTTTGGACTGTATATAGTATGTTGAGAGAGCAGGGGCATGTTTGCCCAATAGGAATTATCTCCTGATGGGTGATTTCTTTTTGATGCTCATTGTCTTCTTCCAAGTCAAATGGGAGCTGTCAGGAGCTGACTGTCTTAAGTTAAACAATTCTTATAATAATAAAAACATCTTTAAATGCCATTTTCTGTATGCCTCTGAGGGTTTTGAAGACATCTATTTTATTTATAAATCTATCTATCATCTATCTATCTATCTTTGAACAAGCAAAGTGTATATTTATATCCATTTATTAACTGTTTAACCTAGTATTTGACATGACCAGGAGCTTGACTGGCCAGTCAATTTGTATTATCCAGACTCCTAAATAGATTGCAATAGCAACCCATAAAAGGATCGGAAGTAAACCTATACTTTTAAATGATTTGTACAGGCACAATACCTTATACAAGAGTTGAAATATACATATTATGTGTCAAAATATAAAATTCTATACTAATGAATCAAACTTAATCTTATTTTTGTATCAATATACAAAATTATATACCAATGTATCAAAAGATAACCTTATTTAAAGAATAACAATAGTTTTGTACATATATTCCCCCCTCTTTTTCTTTTCAGGTCCTTTCCCCCTATATGAGAGAGTAAGAAGGATAGAGAAAAGAAAAAGATCTCCAAGTCTAACTTTCTATACCTTGCTTAACAAGACCATATCACAATTTGTACCATTACCCCTAAACAACATTTATAACACATCAAATGACCAAAGAAACATCCACCCCACTTTTCAGGAATGGGATGTCGCTCTCTTAAAACTGCGTCCTGCTGAATTGGGATGCAGAAAACCTGTTTGGGGGCCCAAATAAAATGGAAAAATGGTTAATCAATTTAATAGTAACATTGGTTGTCCAGTCTCTATATGCTCAACAATTTGAATGTCCAGAGCAGTTTGTAGTTCAAAGCTGGACTTTGGGTAGGAAAGTTCAGTCGTTGAGGCTGGGCCATCTCAGCAAGCTGTTTGAAGTTGTTCTTGATGCAGATTTTTGAGGAAACAGCTATTGAGACATTCTATGAGGCTGGATCATCTGGGTTATTTGTCTTCTTTGGACTCTTGTCCTGTTGTTCTGAAAATATATAATTTCTCACAAGTAACATATAGTTCTGCAATTACCAAAATACCTTGGATGTGAAGGATGCACAAGTCAATTAAAGAATATTTTTCTGTTCTTTGTTTGCAGAAGAAAGACATTTGTAAGTCTCCATTCATGCCATATAAAAACATGGCATGTAATAGTATTACATATACGTGCTATATATAATCTATTTTAAAATGAAAATACAGCATAAGACTGTATTGAGTTTAAGTATTCTCCTCTACAGTTGACATAAATTTATTAATTGATTAGAACAGGTTTATTCTGTGTTGTTCTGGTTTTTGTAGATTAGGTTGGCCTCAAACTCAAAAGGAACCAATCTATCTCTGTCTTTGTGTCCCATGTTTTGGGAACAAAAGTATGCATTTATATATTTCTTCTTTCCTTTTCTCCTTTCTTTGTAGATTTAATTTCTATGTGGATTTATCTATCCTTATTGAGACAGGGTTTCTCTTTGTAGCTTGGGCTGTCTTGATCTGCTCTGTAGAGCTCTGTAGATTCAGATTGGCCTTGAACGCTCATGGAAACTGTTCTTCCCTTGTCTCCCAAGTTTTGAGACCAAGGTATAAACTTAAATAATTGAATTACCCTTATTAAACAATAACATTAATTAAATCATTTTTTGTATTAGTTTGAGTTCCAGTTCTCCCATGGAAGCTCCATTCTTAAGGAGATTAGTATAAAATACCATGATACGCTAACTTATATTAGCTTTTCTTAACTGTTGGCTGTGGGAGGCATGCAGTTTGCAAGTTCTTTCCCAGCCTAACTCTGGGTTCTTACATTGATTAACAGAATATATCTCTTTCTCCCTCCTTTTTCTTTTTGAGACAGGATTTATCTGTGTATCCTTGTCCTGGATTTACTTTGCACCAAGCTAGCCTTGAAGTCACAGAGCCTGCTTCTGCCTCCAAAGTTCTGGGATTAAAGGCATGTAGCTCCACACCCAGCAATTAACAGATCTCTTTTAGGGGCAAAATGCCTCTTGAAACCAGTTTTCCAGTGGGAGCTCCACACCTAAGGAGACTGGGTTGTGACCCCTTTCTCTTTACATAAATTTAAGATTACATGTATTTATCCCTTAAATCAATAAGGACGTTATTAAACTTAACATCAAAAAAATGTGCCATTTTTAAATTCTAGACTATCTTTAGTAAGCGGACTTGTCTTCTCAGCAGAGTTCCCGCCCTGCATCATTGTTTAAACCAGGCTGGTCTAGAATCCAGAGATCTGCCTGCTTCTTCCTCTAGTGTGATGGGATTAAGGGTTTAAAGGCATGTGGCAGTACCACCCTGTTCACATATTTCACTTAAATCCTAGATTTTAGTAACTCTGTAACCTTGAGAGCAACTTTGAACTGTAGTGACAATTCGAAATCTGCCCAAAATCTTCAAAAATCTCTTATGTTTTAGCAATGTCAAACCAGAAAAATATCCTTTCTACCTCCCGAAATAGGAAAAATCAAAGACATCTAAACAAAAATCAAGCAAAGAATCAACATTCCAAAAGCCTTAGCATGTCTAACCATGCCATTCCATGCTGCAATTAAAGCTTTGTTCATTATTCCTTAGAGTCTAGTTTTGGCTTCATTTCATTGGCAGCCCTATACCAGAAACTCCTGACAGGCACCTAGTACCCAGGGAGCTCTTAGCTCCAGGTGCCATCAATTTTTCCTTATTTATCAGGAAAGACCTCCCTCTTTCCTTCATTATCATTGTTGGCAATTTAGCATTCCATCTGTAAATTCTTTCCTTCAAGACTATCCTAGTCTGAACTTTCTCAAAAATGATACACAGAACCACATTGTCAGGGTAAAAATCATTTGCATGCTAAGAGAAACAAACTCAATTGGAATCCAAACGTATTGAGGCATTATGAATTCCTCCATTTTTAATCTAGGCAGTTAATTCCACTCTCAAATTCTGTTTAAAAGGCTGCCAGTTTTTTAGTATGTAAGGAGAGCTAAACCTCTGCTCTCTGCCTTTGCTGCCAGCAACAGCTTTTGTTAAGGTAGCTGCACCTTTGAAATGCATTTGAGTTCGGTTCCCTGCTCTTGGGCTAGGAAACCTGCTTTCATTAAGGCCTTCTCAGGCTGTACGCATGGATTCTAATTGCCGTAGTTGGGCACCATATGTAAAAAGAAATATGGCTAATTAAAGTATTTACCCAGTATTTATGTTATTGCTAATTGGCTCGGCAGTTATTAATCTTTAAGCAGCCATTACAAATGAGCACACAGGACACCACATGGATTTTAACAAGCCTTGGCCTGAATTGTGCAATCCTAGCCCATCTAAGCTAGCTCTTAATTCTATTACCCATATATGACCCCATATATACATACGTCCCCTTGGACTGCCATTCTCCACGATATGCCGATGTTCCTGGCCATGTGGAATGAGGTTCTTTTTCCTAACCCATGGTGTGTGCCTCCTTCCTGCTGCTCCTGGCTGGAATTCATTTTTTTTTCTCTGTCTTAAGCACAGGCTTCCTGCTCTAATCTAAGGAAGTCCCACCTTTCTCTGTCTTTGCCCAATCTCAGGCCTTGGCATTTTATTTAACCAATCAGAGTCAATGTAAGTAACAGACAGCAAGCAGGACCAATTAATTAACATTTAGAATGCTTAACACTACCCCAACAGTACCCTCTTTCAACCCCTCCCAGTCCCACGCTCCCACCCTCTACCCCCTATCCTTTCCATCCTACTCCTCTGGAGTGGAGTGTCCCTACATGACAGTCCCCCGCCCCAGTTCAGCAGTCATATGAGGGCCAAGAGCCTCCTCATACACTGGGGGCTTACAAGACAGCCCCACTACAGCAAAGTGTCTCATTGACAGGTAACAAAGTCTATGTTTCTGTTCCTTTTGGTGCATTGGTTGTAGTATAGTTATCCTGTACTATATGGCTAAAATCCAATTAATACATGCCATGTGCATCTTTCTGAGTCTGGGTTAGCTCACTCAGGATGAGCTTCTCTAGTTCCACCCATTTGGCTGCAAATTGCATGATTTCATTGTTTCTGATGGCTGTGTAGTATTCCGTTATGTAGATGCACCACAGTTTTTTAATCCATTCTTCTGCTGAGGGACATCTGGGTTGTTTCCAGTTTCTAGCTATTACAAATAAGGCTGCTATGGACATTGATGAGGAAACTTCATTGTGATTTGGTGAGGAATCATTTGGATGTATACCCAGAAGTGGTATGGCTGGGTCCCAAGGCAGAGCTATTCCAAGTTTTCTTAGATATCGCCAGACTGATTTCCATAGTGGTTGCACAAGCCTGCACTCCTACCAGCAATGGAGGAGTGTTCTCCTTTCTCCACAACTTTGTCAGCATGTGCTGTCATTTGAGTTTTTGATCTTAGCCATTCTGACTGGTGTGAGTTGGAATCTCAGAGTCTCAGAGTTGTCAAGTTGCATTTCTTTGATGATTAAGGATGCTGAGCACTTCTTCAAGTGTCTCTCAGCCATTAGGGATTCTTCCTTTGTGAATTCTCTGTTTAGCTCTGTTCCCCATTTTTTTTTTTGATTGGATAATTTGGTTTCTTGGCATTTAATTTCTTGAGTTCTTTGTAAATTTTGGATATTAGCCCTCTGTCAGATGTGGGGTTGGTGAAGATTTTTTTCCCAGTCTGTAGGCTGCTTTTTTGTTCAAATGACAGTGTCTTTTGCTTTCCAGAAGCTTTTCAGTTTCATGAAGTCCCATTTATTGATTGTTGGTCTTAGATCCTGAGCTGTTGGTGTTCTGTTCAGGAAGTTGTCACCTGTGCTGATTAGTTCGAGAGTTTCCCCCACTTTCTCTTCTACTAGATTTATATAACATTTTAATCCATTCATTTGTCAATGGTCACATGGGTTGAAATCATAGTGTGAATTGCATTGCAATAAAGGTGGGGATTCAAATATCTCTAAAAAATATCAAAAAAGACAAAACATAACAAATTATGATGCAGAAACTCTTAGTGGGAGGGTAAATTATCACAGCCATCATGGTACATACTATTCAACTTTCAGGAAAAGATGAACCCTACAACACAGTAATCTTTTCACTGGAGACAAACTATAAATATTTTCAATCTTGTATACCAAAATGATTTTTCAGGTTTGCTTTGGGGGACATGTGGTATGGTGTATGTGTGGCTGTGCACATACCACATATGTGTAGAGGGTAAAGGAGGAGGAATTCTGTCCTGTGCTATCTCTATCTTATTCCTTTGAGACAGATTCTCTCACTGAAACTAGGATAGTGTTGTAGGGTGCTTTTCCCTTTACCAAAACCAGATCCGTCTTAGAATTTGCTCCATAGTGATGGGAACTATATGGATCAAATCAACACAGAGGTAGCCAAGTCTAGGGAGAATAAGGAGACACTCCCCTGGCATTACAGCTATTACACCCCTTGCCCAGCTACAATTGATCTTGGGAGATGATAGATTAAAGATATTAGTAAAAGGTTGATTAAAAGCAGGACTCTATGATTCAACTTCCATAACGTTGTCATCCACAATGTGTGGGGTTTTGTAGTGATAGAGCTATTTGAGGATCACCTGCCCTCTTACAGTAACCCTTCACTTGTACTCTACCAGAAATCCCAATAAACTCATTAGTATCACCAAGTTGGACATTGGTGAAATCAATTTGGTCTGCTGTTGGTAGATGGATGTTGTTGGTTGGATGAATTTCCATATATCGCCTTGTCTCCCATGGCACTAGAGTTATAGGTGTGCACACGACCACGCCTACCTTTCTACATGGGTGCTGGTGATGGAGCAGTAGTAAAGGACCATTAAGGGAAATCTTTGCCCTGGGTGGAGACCTAACATCCAGTGTGGCTAGGCCAATCACTTTGGCTAAAAGACCACAGCTGGGAAGGTGAGCTCACTTTAAGCCATGCTAAAGAAGCAGGCAGGATAAGTAGTCCTTTAATGAGGTATTATACTTTACCTTCTTAGAATCCTGCACCTAGTACAGAAGCTGACAGACTGAAGCATCTCGGGTCATAAGTTTGCATGTTTTTCTGAGTTATCTAGAAAAGTATAACATCTCCCTTTCCTCTTTTTTTTCTGTATACTTTCTGATCATGCCTTCCTCAGCACTTTGGCCTTTTCCTACCACATTTTGGACTTTCTCTGCTTCCTCTAAAGCTTTCTTGCCTGCTATGTGTCTGCTCATCCACTATGTGTCTGATCTCCATGCCAGGTTAAATGGCATGGACTTTTTTCCTTCTCTCCTCCTTCAGGCAGCTGTTGATGTTTCACAGCTCGCCCGCCCTGAGGTTTTCCTTAAAAAAATTACAGTAAGATTGTCCCAGTGCTTCCATTTGAGTCCATCCATAAGTTCTTTATTAATGAGACTAGGAGCTCCAAAGGGGAAATCTTGATTTCCCCTTGATCACAAGGACTTAGTGAGGGTACTTTGAAAAAGAAACTAGCATTTCCATGTGTAGTTACAGACCTGCTAGAGAACAGACTTCATTATTCCCTTGCTGAAGCTGCCAAGAAGTACAAAATGGTGAGAAAGATCTCAAGAGGGCACACATATGTTCCTTGATGTTTG
Organism: Lophiomys imhausi; assembly: GCA_907164525.1. Lineage (NCBI taxonomy): Eukaryota > Metazoa > Chordata > Mammalia > Rodentia > Muridae > Lophiomys > Lophiomys imhausi. Next base: position 3,088,590 of record CAJQZJ010032150.1, on the reverse strand, counting down.
GATCATACTTTAATTTGAGACTGCAGCTTTCTCTGAATAATTCTGAAGGCCAAAAGCAGCCACGGTGACAGAGTGGAATGAACAGGCATCCAGGAGAAAGCTTGCCTTTTTCATTTGGCCTGGAGTGGATGTTTGAGTTGTCTATGGCCTAAGAGAAGGCTATGAAAGGTTGGGGATACCTTCAAGGTACCTTGCCCTCAATAGTCTCATGTTGGGGCAAGAGAAAACTTCAGGAACAGGTTGGGATAAGAGGAGGGCCACCGTTCAGGGAGAATTTCAGGATGTAGGTGAACACCAGAAACCATATAGTGTAGAGTACTTGCAAAATGCCCCAGGAAACTGTTTCTTACAGAGGTGTTAGTGTTTAGATATCTGACCAACACAGCTCACCGATGGTCAGGTGTTATTAATGAGGAACAGCTAAATTTCATAGTAACTTAGCTCCTACCTCTAGATCTAAATAACTGTACCTTCCCTTTTATTTCCTCTTCCTCTTTCCTGTCCAGGAAAACCATGAAGAGGCAGGACACAGAAGAGAAGGAAAGAGGAAGGAAAATGCCTGTCTCTTCTTGTCACCTCAGCCCTGAATCAGAACATCAGAGAAGCTTAGAATTTGGTGTAAGATCAAGTTTTGATTTAGATTTTAACTTTTTGCTACATATATTGTATTTTGAGGCTAAGGGGTTGGTACATTCCTTCCTTCTCTGAAAAATTAATGTTTTGGGCTCAGTCTATTTGGATTAAACTACTACCAATATTAAAACATGTTTAAGAAGACATGGATTTTTAAAGGAAAATCTTAATGCCAGACATGTGTTACCTCCCTATGAGTTATTGGACATAGAGGCTCCACTGGCACACAAAACAATGTAATTTGTTGCCATTTCTCTTGGTTGATCACTATACCTAGATGGTAAGACCCTAATGCTTAAGACACCACACACTGTGATTGCAGGAAATAGAGAATTTATCTTTGAATTTACCAGGAAATTCTCTCCACAATAGCTAGCTTTCATAGTGCTATAAAGCACCATGTAGGCTTCTGGGGCAAGAAATGACATCAGTGGTCTTAACCAGTGTTGGATTCTGTATGCTATAACAGTGACAGCCAGGTTAGATGTGTCACTTTTTCAACAGTGGCATGACTGTTATGGTAGCAACCAACCACTTTCTGATACAATTTAAGGCCTGGTTTACAGGAACCCACTGTTGTTTTGTTAAATATTCAGCAAACTGCCAAGTATTTATGTTTATCTTTATAGGTCTGTGTTGCTCCCAACCGTGGTCAGGGAATCTTCTTTGTGCCATGATTAATGCTGAGACTCATAACTGGTCACAGTGCTGAGAATAACTGAGTATGAATACTAAAGACGGTAAATCTGTATCAACCCGCTCCTTAGGAAATATCGCAGAAGAGGAGACATAAAGACTGTAAGAGCCAGTGGATCTGGAGGAGAGCTACCAAATGCAGTTTTATAGACACAACATGGATGTTCACACAATAGCTCATGCCAACTGTGGTTAACTGCACAAGATCAAGCCAGCAAAAACTTCCAAATAAATGGAGGGATCACTCAAGGCTCCAACCCTAGCTATTTTATCTATTGGCAGTTGATGACTTCTTCTGCAGAAGAGAGAGCTACTTTGGGGGAAGTGTGACCAGTGGTAACTTTCCCATGTACCAATGATGCCCCTACCCATGCATTTATAGGCAACCATAATTGGAGATGATGAATTATAGAAACAAAAGACAGGACATGAAATTGAGAAGGAGATGTGCAGGGGGGCATGGTACTGAAGAAGTGAACTGGGGGGTGGTGGATATGATCAATATATATCATACATGTGTAAGAAGTTTTCAAATAAAAAATGTAATTGGTAGTTGAACAATAAGTATTTTATTTGCTAGTTAATTATATAAAATTTGTTAAATTATGTAATAGAACAATGTGTCAGTTAAAGCATTTTGCAACATTAAATCTCTAAAAACCTTTAATCTGATCTTCATTTGTTGCTTGATCTACTCAAACATATATTAATTTTTTTGTGGTACACAAATGCAAAAAGTAATTCTAAGACAGTTGTCTTTGTGCTAGAAAATAAGAGTAAAATTCCAGTAGTGTTATACATTATACACTATACACAGTAGGCAGTATATAAGTTATGTTTTCTAAATATAGCATGCACATTACTTATTTTACATTTAAAAATTAATTAACGTTTCTATCATTTTATAGGTAATGAAACCACAGTATGAAGAGGTTACATAACTTATGAAATGCCATGCAACTATCAGGGATTGAGGCTGAATCTAGATTCAGGAATATTGGCTATAGATGTATGTCTAACTCTGTGTATTGTCACAATGCAATCCATGTCACTGTCTAGTATAGATTATAACTGAGAACACAGTCAAAAGGCAACCTTAGAAAGAAAGAACAGGATTAATTTGATCTCAGAAGGATTGGATACATGTCCTAGAGTGATTAGCCAGCTGGCCATAGGCCACATCTCTGTCTGTAGGAACTGCAATCACAGGGCACATTAATGTCACTTTAGAGATTCATATCTATGATATGAATCTCTAAAGTTTTGGTCCTGTTACCTAGGGACATAGTTCACAGTTAAGCAGTGTGTTGGCTCATTTTATGCCAACTTGACACACAAACTAGAGTTATCTGAGAGGAAGGAGCCTTAACTTTAAAAATGCCTCCCTAAGATCCAGCTGTAGGGCATTTTCTTAATTAGTGACTAATGGGAAAGGACCCAGACCATTGTCAGTGGTGCCATCCCTGGGCTGGTGGTCCTGGTACGATAAGAAAGAAAGCTGAGCAAACCACGAGGAGCAAGCCAGTAAGCAGCACTCCTCCATCAGCTCCTACCTCTATGTTCCTGACCTGTGTGAGTTCCTTTCTTGACTTTCTATGATGATGAACAGTGATATGGACGTATACGCCAAATAAACCCTTTCTTTCCCAACTTATTTTGGTCATGGTGTTTCAGTACAAACCCTAAGTAAGCCAGACAGATAATAGTTTTCTTTATTCTTGTTTGGGACTAAGCCTCGTTCTTTTATTTGAATGTTAAGTCTTAGAAAAATCTCTATCTATTATTGCTTACATCTACACTATCTGTGTCTATCTGCATTTATATCTGAATATTTGGATGTGTCATTCTGATATTGTCCTTGAACTCTAGGAAACTCCTCTTCTTCATTTTAGAAAAAGGTAATAGAACTTCAGCTGTATTCCATGTTCCTGAAAATTGCATGATGGCATTCCCTCCAGGCTGGTAGTACACAGAAAGTCACATGCCCAGGAGGACAAAAGCTTGAAGAGTCTTGAGAGTATAAAACAGTATTAAGGAGAGGAAACAGTTGATAGGGGTAGAGACCCTGGCTAGCCACACAACAGAAAAAGATATCCAGACTTTTGTGTTATCTCTGCTCCTTGTAGGTAACTCCTCACTGGTACCCCTGTAAGTATCCCTAGTAAAAAATTCACTAGTTCGCCAGAGGAGAATCGTGCAATTGTTACTTTGGTCAGTAGTGGGCTCCCTTTGGGGGGTAAGTGTGTGATATATATATATATAAAGAGAGAGGGGGGTATCTCCAGGAATAGTAGGCTACACAACAAACACCTTTTAAACAATTATGTCCCAGTTGGGCTTACAACAGGTCACAGATATAGAGACGTGAACGACACACTCAGTAAACAGGAACAATAAGAATGTTGCTTGTTTTTTGTTTTTGGTTTTTTTGTTTGTTTGTTTGTTTTGTTTTTTCTGAAGAGTAGTGTACTGGGAACAGGAAGGTGCAGGAGAGTCTACAGGATAGTGGCTTGTGAGTAATTCGGCTCTTCTCATGGGAAAACCCCATGGTGGAAAACTTACCATTGTCTGCTGAGAATTCAGCATTTAGGAGAATTAAGGCGATAAATCCCACCATTTCCAGAAATAGTTTTTGAAAAGAAAGTCTAGGCTTGCAGCTTTTTCGGGAAGATTGAAACAGGGTTTTCAGTTAAGATTTCCTGAGTTATATTTATCCAGTCGTGTGCAAAGCACTGGACTGGGAAGCCAGAGAGTAAGCGTCAAACCTCCACCCACAGCCAGCCAGCATGATGGATGACCTTCAGAAAGCCAATCAATGGCCCTCAGCCCATTTTCTTTCCTAAACATTCTTAAACATGAAGACTTAAAACTATATTGCTGCAACCCCAACTCGAGACTCTTGGGGACAGGGGCAAAATGGCTCAGAGTCAATGACACAGACTCCGGAAGTCAGGCAAGAGGCAAAAGCAGACTTACTTATTCCAGGAAGAGGATGCCCCCATTATCCCCTCTACCCAGTGTCCCATTGGCTCCTGGGCTGCAGGTTGCTGTTATGGCTCTTTCTCATTGGCTGTTATCTCTTCATCCAATGTAGTGTCATCAGTCTTCTAGCATGTTTGGGCAGGTCTCAAATCAGGCATATCTGGTCAGGTTTTGGTGTCTAAGGCTGGCTCTATGTGGAGTCCCAGTCACCCATGTGCTCTGTTCAGCAACAGGCCTTGTTCCTGCTCAATGGCAGGCCTTGTTACTCCTAAAAAACTATATATCCATCAGCCTTTCTAGAACCAGCATTGTACATATACCTGTATGGTTTGAGGTCTAACCTAGGGGTTTAAAGAAGTAATAGCACATGTAGATCGTGTGTGGGTGTGTGGAAGCATCTACAGAACCAAAGGCAAACCAACTTACACAGTTGGAGGTGTTAAACGCATGAAAGGAGGTGAGTGAAGCAGGATGGATTGAAATTCTGTCTGAGTTCTAAGACTATTTGCTTTCTTTCTGTGCGGCTGCAAGAACCATCTATATCCCCGTACTTTCAAGGGAGGGGAGATGTTGAGCACTTCCATGGCCAAATAATCAGAAAATTGTCAAACTGTCAAAACTTGAACATCAGGATTCCACCTTTGGGACTCATGATTCATGATCACCTTTCTCCCTTTCCTTGGACTCAGGGAGGTTGCATATACTGTAAAGGGTTAGAGAAGATTTTATGGTAAATACAGTTGTTTATTTTCTAATGTCTTTCAAATGTTTTTTCCTAAGTTTTATTAATTTGCGAGGTTCCTTATAGAGTTTTAAGACTACTAAACAAATACTGTCATGGTAGAGGGATCTTAAAATAGGCTTAGCCATCACTCCCATTCTTCGTTCAACTTTGGTGAATTTATAAGTTGAAAACAGTAAGGTTTATAAAGCTGTTCCTAGAAATAAATGAAACGAATATTCAGTACTCTTTAGCATCAGTGGAAAGCATGAATTTGAAGTTAGTTTTGAGGGAAGTAGGTATAATGTTTGTAGAACCTTCTAAGTATCATATTTATTATGCTGGATGCTATCCACCCACAGCACTCAATACTAAAGCATAGAAAAGTTGTGTGCTCAAGGAAAAGTGATAAATACAGTATCTCTTTTTTTAGCCACTGCAAAGATTTAACAATAGCAATGCCCTCTCTGCCTCCAAGTACTATGCCCTATTAGTTAAGTATATTACAATGCGATTAATATCCACAAAGTGTGTGTTGAAGAGGGTGTCAAGGAGGGTGTGCTTAGCACTAGTATGGTTACTTTAACTTGTTTACATGAAAGTGACTACAGAGTCTTAGGCTGAAGTCCACCTCCCCTACCAGTTCCTCCCAAGTGTACCTTGGCAATAGCTGGTAATTCCCGCTACAGGGGCAATACTGGGTTGAACTGCATCTGCAGCTCTTCTGTTGGTTTTCTTAAGGGACAATGCCATGTGGACATGGATCCCATACATTACTAATGAGTGCAGTAAAGTCTCCATTGCAGTGCTGTCCCTTAAGACACCATGTGTGATTGGAAAGAAACTGTCCAACACACTGATTTCCACCTTTACCTTAGTGTTACAGCAACAGCTATCTTCTTGTACATTTACGTTCCTCAGTGTTCTTCAAAATAACCTGAACTTGTAGTCTTCTCCCAAGGATGAGTGAGCACTTATTTTGTACTTCCATTCTGTTCTTCATTTTCAATCTTTCTGATCAGTTTCCTACTTAGGTCTCTGCTCTCTTGGTCAGAAAACAGATTTATATCTGTATACATGCCCAACAATAACAGCAGCATAGAAGTGAATTCAATGAAATTTCTCATAAAGATCATTAATTCAGCAAATAGATGAGAGAAACCAATGTCAGAACCAGAGCAGCAGCAATCCTGGCTGGCAGGGTCTAAAACACAGATACATAATATGGGCACACAACACAACCATGGTTTGAATTTTATGATCAGATCTTTAATGAGTATCATGCAGCTTGTTATAGAAAAGTATTTTCAATTAGCTAAATATGTATAATAATTGAATAAGTACCACTAGGAAGAAATGGGCTTCCAGGAATAAAAGCATTTAAACAGAGCTTACGGGATGAACTTGGAGGGAATTTCCAAAACATGCTTCTCTCACTATGGACTGGAAGAATGCTGAGGGCAAATTACCATTTACCTAGATTGTATTTTATCTAAAAATGCTAGTGCTCCTATGAAATTTTCATATATATATTAAATTAATTTAATTCTCTTAAGCATCCTGAAAAATAAAACAAGAACTATGTTTAATAATGAATGTGGTTTTGTGTGTGTGTGTGTGTGTGTGTGTGTGTATCATGCTAATAACCCCAGCGCTCAGGAGGTGGAGACAGAAGGATTATGAGTCTATGATAGTCCGAGTTACATAACTAGTTTGAGGCCAGCATGAGTTAGGAGACCCTATTTCAAAAAGGCAAACTAACTAACTAACAGCTAAGTAATGAATAAATTAATAAGCTGTGAAACAGGTTCAGAGAAGGTCCCCACAAAACTCTAGAGGTGAAAGGTGACGAATCAGCATAGTTGACAACTGAGCCCAGCCAGGTCTATTCATACACTGTATTTTCTGTATAAATGTTCATTGACTGCTCATCTCTCTTCTGGCTCACCATTTCAAAAGTTTAAGTCCAAAATCCTTGGATTCATAACTCACCTTATATCAGACAGGACAGAAGGGAGAGGGAGATGGATCCCTAAAACCCATCCCCAGTGTCCAACTTCCTCCAGCTAGGTCCCAGTGTTGGGGTAGTGTTAAGCATTCTAAATGTTAATTAATTGGTCCTGCTTGCTGTCTGTTACTTACATTGACTCTGATTGGTTAAATAAAAGGCCAAGGCCTGAGATTGGGCAAAGACAGAGAAAGGTGGGACTTCCAGGTATTAGAGCAGGAAGCCTGAGCTTTAGACAGAGGATTAATTCATTCCAGCCAGCAGCAGGAAAAAGAATTCATTCCAGCCAGGAGCAGCAGGAAGGAGGCACACACCATGGGTTAGAAAAAGGAACCTCATTCCACATGGCCAGGAACATCAGCATATCGTGGAGAATGGCAGTCCAAGGGGACGTATGTATATATGGGGTCATATTTGGATAATAGAATTAAGAGCTAGCTTAGACGGGCTAGGATTGCACAATTCAGGCCAAGGCTTGCTAAAATCCACATGGTGTCTGTGTACTCATTTGTAATGGCTGCTTAAAGATTAACAACTGCTGAACCAATTAACAACAATCTAAATACTGTTAAGTAACTTATTAGCCATATTCTTTTACATCCCAAAACCTGCATTCAGCGCCTCCTAAAAGAGAGCCATTAGCTGGGAATCAAGTCTTGAATGCATAAGCCCTTTGGGGGGGGGGGGAGGAGGTTGTGGTAAGTCATCTCTAAACTGGGTAGAGCCTGTTGGGTTTGCAGATTAAGGAAGTCATCTTTCATACTGGCTACAAAGTTCTAGGATGCCATGAAGCACAGAAGAACAGCTGGGGGAATCCTCTTCTTTTCATTCTCTTTTCCTCCTGTGGTGGTCTGGGTTCAAGTTTGTGAGATCCACAGGGTTTCAGTCATCTCCAGCAAACAGTTAGAATTAGAATTAGAATTAGAAAGTGGCACTAGAATTTTAGTTCTTTCAAGATAGAGAGCTTTCATCTCTGTATGTACTCCTTCCCAGCATTGGGATTTATAGCAATAATGTAATTAATCAAATGAATGGATGCAGGTATTGGCTGGGTAGATGGGAGGATGTTGGGCTTAGTAGTAAAAAGATCAAGAGGCATTTCTTCCAGACACAGAATTGTCTTTTGTGACTCTTCCTAATGTTCTGGCTATTCTAGTACAGAGCATCGCCTTGCCACCTTGCTACTCCTAGGTGGCCTCTGGGTTTGTTGTCACTGTGCTTTGTGTAAGTCATCCTGGACGCTGGATCTGCTGTGATACATACAGGCTGTTAAGTATGCACAAGTTATTTCAGAGTCTGTACAATCCAGGACTCCAAGTCCTGAAGTCTAGTTGTCTCATAATTTATGGTTAGAGGTGTGCTCACCTGCAAGCTACTGGTCAATGATGACAAAGCAGATACCAGTGCCTCTGTGGACTTCCTGTTACCCCTTTTGTAGTGACCATTTAGGAACATTTAATAGGGCATAGACTGCTAAGATTGGAAAACCATTGCTGGTCACCACTGTACAGTGGAGCCAGTTACTGACTCCTCTTCAAATTTTCTAAACTAGCAAAAAGAGTACCCCACGTTTATCAGTATAATTTTGTCTGTCTGTTCTTTTTCTGTCAAACAGATAATATTCCAAGTAACATGGGTATACCTGGTCTGATCCATTATTTTGCTTCTGTTTCCAATTTTGATCCTCAAAGACCAGCTAAGTCCCAGCACCCTTGCTTTCCAATGGTGGTGGCTCACCCATACCTCCTTAATTGTGGAATAATGGGAGGAGGGGACATGGACACCAAGCCGCTGAGGTTGAGAGCAGAGGACAACTTGAGGCAGTACGTTCCCTCCTTCCACCTGGTGGGTCCCAGGATTTAGCTGAGATGGACATTATTTTTAAGTGCCTTTACCAGCCATCTCCTTGGGTCCTGTGGCTCCTTACAGTGGTTCTTATACTGTGGTATTTCTTTCTAACAATAGTAAGCAACATCACTAAAACCTTGATGTAAGTGCAAATTCTTTGGCCTTAGCCCAGGCTGACTGGTATTAGAAATATCATTCCTCTTTTTATTTAAAGGTCAAAATGGGTTAACCCCTCTCCTTGGGTGGTACCTGGGTAATGAGGACTCCAATATAAGAATTGCAACTCAATACATGTGCAAACATTCTAGGCTGAATTATTCTAAACCAGCCTACCTTTGCACTGAAAATATCCAGCCAAATGATCCCTTTCCACTTAGCAGAGAGAGGAGGGGTGTGTGGGGGAGTCAGCAAAGGCATTTTTAAAAGCACCTCTTCAGAGAGGCAGCTTGTGTTTGATCATAGATAAAATGCTTTGTAAAGTACCAAGAGGAGGTATCTATGCATTTAATGACTCTGAAAGTCAGGGCTTTAACATTTTATTGTTGTTTTATTGCCAGGAATTCCATTTCTCTTTGACAGTGTTGGGGGTAATGTGAGGTAAGCACTTTACCAAATCAGACCATGATTAATTAGCTGACATTTATTGAGTACTTAATATGTGTCCATAACTGAGTTAAAGTGAGAACAATGGACGCATGACCAAAGGTTTCTAATACACTTATGTTCTAGGTGAAGGGATGGGTATGAAACTCCTGAAGGTTCTGAGCTCCATACAGTAGTAGATTCAAAAGTGAAGGTGCAGAGGACATGTTGACTGGAGGTGAAGTGCATTGTGGGAAATGGTCACTCAGAGAGTTTGGTATTTATTTAAAAGAAGGCTCCATGAGAAACACTTGGATCAGAAAGGATGTTTAAGATCAGTGATGGGTTGTTGCAGAAAGAGCCCATGGTCCTTCTTGTTTCTTTGCCTTTTAACAATGCAACATTTGAGTTTCTTACTTGAATAAGTAGTTTACAGCTCCACTTCTAGAATCTGAGGTGGCTTTATTATGGTGACAAGTGATGCGGTGGGGTGCTAATTCTGAGCCTAGGCTTTAAGAGACCTTGAATGCTTCTGGCCATTCACTCTCTTAGGACATAGTCAGCTTCCTTGTATAAGCCCAGGTTGTCTGCTGAAGAATGAGACTGGATTTTTATTATTTTATGTGTATGATGTATGTGCATCACTTGTGTGCCTGGTGCCTGTGAAGGCCAGAAGATGGCATCAGATCCTCAGAAACTGGCCTTAAAGACAGTTAGTTGTGGGTTGCCAAGTAGGTGCTCAATCTGGAAGACAGGTTCTCTGAGAAAGGCCCCAGAGCTGTTAACTGCGGAGCCCTCTCTCCAGCCTTCTTTGTGATGTAAACTATCTCAGCTGAGGCCCTTAGAGGTTGGCCACCCTTCCCTACCCCCACCACCAGCAGAGAACCACTTATGCTGAGGCTTATACTGACCCCCATGATCTCAGGCAAATGGGTGGACACTGTTTGGGACAACAGTTTTTTGGAATAGTTTGTCATGCAGTGCTAGGTAATTGCCTGAAGACTGAAAGCTAGAGAGGGAGGAGGTGTTCTAAGCAAGAGTAAAAACTCAAGAAACAAATGAGTCAAAACTACACAAGGTTAGACCTAAGAACAATATGGGGATACTAATAGGCTTGTATTCTGAATTCTTGGTAAAGGAAGCCAGAATTGAAGAGAACATACACTGGAGACCAGAACCACTATTCTGCTATATAGTGGAGTTTCTTCATTTATTCCATCCATCGGATTGTAAGATACAAATCTCCACGTTAGGAGACAATGAACATCCAGTCCCTGTCCTTCCAAGCAGGACTTTGAGACAATGAACCACCTTTTGGTAGCCACCCCCTGCTATAGGATGCCAATAACCAAAGACTTCATAACTTAAAATCTTTTAAGTTTTGAAACAAAAAAATCATCACTTCTAGGTTTTGGTAGCACAGCCTCTTCAGGAGGCCAAGGCACCGCACTGCACACTCAGCTCTAGTCCTGACTGGGCTGCTGAGTCTCAAAAACTGAGCAAGTCCTGTATTAAAATTTAAAAGTGATTAAAAACAAAAAATAGGCTGGTGTATAACTCACTGGCAGAGCACCTACCTGTCTAATATGTGTGAGGCCCTGGGTTCAATGGCCAAAATCACAAGACAAGACAAAACCAAAGCCTGAAAGCTAATATACCGTACTTGAAAGAAATGACAACTTGTAGCATCCCAGAGTAAAGACATCGAGAAGTGATAAAGGGATCAAGAAGAAAGTGAGCGACTTTACCTTTGCTTTATTCTGCTGCTAAACACATAAAATAGCATACTTAAGTAGGACTATCCAGCCAGGTGCGGTGGCACAGGCCTTTAATCCCAGCACTAGAGAGGCAGGCGAGGGAGAGAGAGAGAGAAGGAGAGAGGAGAGGGAGAGAGGGAGAGAGACCTAGGATAGCCAGTACTACAGAGGGAGAGAGAGACCTAGGATAGCCAGTACTATATAGAGAAACACTGTCCTCAAAAATCAAGACCCCCCCACCCCAATCACGTTGACATACTAAAATGTTTTCTTTCTCTTGGATGATATTGCTGGAAAGATATCCATATCCCTGAGATGTGATGAATTCTTGTTTTAGAGGTAGGTCCTTAAGCCTAGCAGTATAGGAGCTAGGGTGGAGTACTCAGTTTTAATATTAAGCATATGGTGTGCCTTTGTTCCAGCAGCCACAGAAACTTTTGATTCTTTTTAAAAAAATTTTAATTAAAAAAAACTTTTTTTACTGTTATTTATTACTTCAATTTACATCTCCATCATAGTCCCCTCCCTCCACCCCTCCCAGAATCACCCTTTCCCCCTCCCACCCTCTCCCCCTTCTCCCACCTATCCTACTCCTCCCTCCCGTGTGGGGTGCGCTACATATCAGCCCCCTTCAGTTCAAGAAACTTTATTCTTTAAAGGAAGTGCCCTAAAGTATGTATAAAATGGCCTTCCTGAGCAAGCACTTCACTCAACAATGCTTTTACGGAAGGAGTATTGCACAAGTCCTGAAATCATGGCGAACCATATATTTGAGTAGAGGCAAAGGCAGGAAATAGTGAGACTGAAGTGTCAAACAAGAATGGATAGAGAGGGGCGTCATACCTGAAGTGTACAGTGCGTGTGCGCTGGAAGGAGAGGGGGCGTGTTTTAAAGTTATTTTAATTGCTGCATGTCTTCCATGAACACGTTGTTGCTCCCTTTTGCCTGTCAAGTGACCAGTTCATCCAAAACTTTTCTTAACCCAGGACCCTCGTCCTGCGTCCCACCCTGGCCTCCTCCCTACGTTTGGGCGTCCAGCGCGGCTAACAGGTCCCCTGCTCACTGAAGCGTCACCTCTCACACTCCCCAGTACATCTCCGCAGCCCACTCGGACTGCAGCCTAGCAGCCCGCCGGCCCTCTCAATTGCAGCAGCAGCAGCAGCAGCAGCAGCAACAGTCGGGGCGACAGCCAGCCGAGGGAGGGCCGAGCCGCCCGGGCTGGGGATCTGCACCGGGAAGGGCAGGCAGCGCGCGCGCGGGGCGAGCTCGCCGCACAGGTAAACAGGCCGGCCAGGCGCGGGGCTCTGTCGCCGCGGCCACCCAGAGATTTCCAGGCACGCAACTCCGCCTCCGAGGCTCTGTCCCCGCGCTCCCGTCCCCGCCGCCTCGTTCGCAGCCCAGCAGCCGCCGCAGCGGCACTCCACACAAAGGACTGTTCCCCGCCGAGCGACGCCTCCACCTCCACTCCTGCGGGGACAGCATCCCCGACAGCAGGGCTCCGGGCGCGGCGGAGGCAGCAGCAGCGGCGGCGGCGCGGGGGGAACCTGTCACTCCCGCAACCAAGGCGGTGGCAAAGGCTCCCCCCCTTTTGCTTTTTATTCCTTCTTTCTTTTTTAAATTCACCTCTTTGCCTTTCTGTGGTTCCACCCATTTCCCCTTCCCCCCCCATAAACAACTCTCCTACCCCCCCAATAAATAAATAAAAGGAGGAGGATCAGGGCAGGAGTGGGGGCAGGCAAGGCGAGGCAGCTGAAGCCAGCCAGCCAGGCAGAGTGCGCACCGACAGGCGCCCGCACGCACCTCACACCATGAGATGGCGACGCACCCCGCGCCGCCCGCTGGGTACCAGCCCCAGCGCCCCGCATCCCCTGCCCGCCGGCCGCTCGCCGCCGCCGCCGCCGCCGCCGCTGCTGCCTCCGTTGCTGCTGCTGCTGCTGGGGATCGCGGCCCAGGCTCCCGGGGCGGCGGCCGAGCGGGCGGCGGCTCCCGCGGGGGCCTCGGTGTGCTACTCGTCCCCGCCCAGCGTGGGCTCGGTGCAGGAGCTGGCCCGGCGCGCCGCGGTGGTGATCGAGGGAAAGGTGCACCCGCCGCGGCGGCAGCAGGGGGCACTCGACAGGAAGGCGGCGGGCGAGGCAGGGGCAGGGGCGCGGGGCCAGCCCGCCCAGGACCCGCCACCCTCACAGGACCCCCCGCCCGCTGCCAACGGGACCCTGGCCATTGGGTCCCCGGCGCCCAGCGCCGACCAGCCGGTGGACCCCGCGCCCTATCTGGTGAAGGTGCACCAGGTGTGGGCGGTGAAAGCCGGGGGCTTGAAGAAGGACTCGCTACTCACCGTGCGCCTGGACACCTGGGGCCACCCAGCCTTCCCGTCCTGCGGGCGGCTCAAGGAGGACAGCAGGTACATCTTCTTCATGGAGCCTGATGCCAACAGCAGCGGCCGTACGCCGCCCGCCTTCAGAGCCTCGTTCCCCCCCACTGGAGACTGGCCGCAACCTCAAGAAGGAGGTCGGCAGGGTGTTGTGCAAGCGGTGCGGTAAGTGCCTTGCCATCTCCGGGGCGGCCTCGGGGTTCCCTTTCGACGGCTGCGGTCTGAGAGGAGGGAGGTCTTCCAGGTGCCACGGGCTGGGCGATTCCTCAGCGTTCCAGACTCTCTGGGCTTTTGCTCTGGGTGAAATCCCAAGTTGGGTCTTCTGCTGGGCTGCCTAAAACTTTTGAATCCCTTGGGGGTTTGGTTCGCTAAGTTGGTATGGAGTGTGCCTGCTGCTCTCTTAGGTATTGGTTTGTTGAACTTGGCTGTGGGTAGGAACTGCAGTTTGCAGGTCCCTGCCTTGTGTGTGAGGCTTTTCTGAAAGGGAAATCTTGAGCCAGGTTTTGGTTTCCAAGCCTTCACTTCTGATACTGAATGTGGTCCTGAGGAGTCAGGGGCTTTAAGTGGACAGTCCCGAGGAGGGAAGGGCAGGCTGAGAGATGCTGCCACCGAGAATGGCAGAGTCTTGGGTCAACTCATAGGACAATGCACAGGTGGAATGCGTAGCTAGTTTTGCGTTTGTGAGAAGTACAGAGTGAATTCTCTTGGTCAAATCCCATCAAGGATTTTGTTCACAGTGTTTTGCTTTGGAGGATGTTTCTCCTAGTCTGGGAACCAGAACAGATGAATGTAATTGTGGCGCTTTTTATCTAGGCCTTAAAGACTCTCAGATGAGAAGTTTACCCGTCGATTTCCCAGACTTTTCCTGTGTTACCGCTGAGAGTATTCACTCAGGAGTGTCAAATTATCAGATTTGAGAAATTAGCTGAGTCTAATTACATGTCTGAGGTAGAGCTGCATTTCTGCCATTCATGAAATAATTTCTAGGACCTAAATATCTGTATCATTTCCTGGTCAGCATATTTCATTAACACATAGTGGAGATTCCTTCTCAAACCGTAAATTAACACGATTATGTATTACACATTCTACCATGCCTAATAGCTTTTTTTCTTGGTTTTTAAAATATATATTTGTCTAATGGATGGTTGGATTAATTGAATTTTCACAAAACTCAGCATCATGCCACCCTCTGTCAGCCTGTGGTGCAAAGTGTGGTCAGTTATTTTAAATTTGTGTCTGGTGACACCCAATGAAGTGTACATTTCTGGCTGCTATTTGTGGTGTCTGTGTCCTGCAGCTAATTAGTACCTAAAGATTTGTTTTTAATGACAGGCAAGAGCAAAGTTCACCCACTGTTCCTTTATGTTAACAATGTATTTGTTGTGCCAGAGATCTGTTAGGATCACACCACTCTGTGGGCAGAGGCTGTTCTGACTGGTGCTGAAGAGAACTGAGTGACTTTGGGATTCCTCAGCTCTGGTTGATAATGTCTCTATATAACATGGGGAACACCCTGCTGGGAGCTGTCTTATTTGAGAACTCAAAACCTCAACACCACTGCAGTACAGCTTATGTTCTTCTGTTACAAACCCTGAAATAAAACCTCTTAAGTCATGCCATAGCTCAGCTTTCACATGTTTTATTATATGCAATTCAAGAAGGATTTTGGCTTTACCCCAAACCATCTGAGTTTCACATCATTTACTTTTTGTCCTGGGGCATCAACATTGAGGGGACTGCAGTTAGCAGTGACACCTGGGATTGCATTTTGGGTATGTTACTAGGTTGGCAATGCTGTTAGTAACATCTTTTAACTAGAAACAAATGTCAGATCTCAGGAATAATGTCCTTCCATGCATTTAGAGCACATTTGGTCCTGGAGAAATCTATGTTGCCTGGAGAAATCATATGGTGTTTTGTGCCTTTAAAGCAAAAGCTTTACTGAGTTTAGATAGTGTTGCCCTTCTGTTTGCCAGTCAAATGAAATACATAATTGTAAGTCATAGCTTGTTAGGAGGAAGTGAGAGTTTGGATAAACTGATATTCTCTTTGCATAGGATTGGGAAGTTCAATAAGACATAAAGTTACTGTGCTAGACTTGTATGGTCCTAATGTTTGGTGATTTCAGTGTTACATAATTTAAAATAGGTATTATATGACATCTCAATGGAAGGCTTACCTAAGGACTAAGTAAAAGCCCTCTAAGTTTCTTCTGCATCTTTAACCAGAAGCTACTTTGTATAAGGTGAGCTCAGTAAACCCATACTTAGAATATTGAGTGGAGTGTGTGTGTGTGTGTGTATTTGAAAACTTGCGAATCCACCCACCTGTGTGGTCTCAGTTAACAATGCCATTCAGAAACCATCTGGTAAAGGGACACAGACATAGTGGAAAATATCTAAAATGAATGAGGGCTATTTGTCCTGGTCAAGCTGCCTATGTCCTCCCTGGTTAGACTTCAGGAAGAGTGATGGTGTAAAGGGTCCTTATCTAACAACAGGAGCTGCCCTGGGGATGTGACAGTTCTGTGCAGGCTTGAGCCATGATGTCAGGCTGGGGGAAGGAATATAGCAAAGTCATTTTGTGATATCATACCCAGGGGGACAGTTTCCAGATCTTATGCTCTCAGCTGCAGTGCTGTCTCCTACAAGTTGCTTACAAGTGTAGAAACTCCACAGGCAACAGATTTGCCTTAGGGTTGAACTAATAGAAAGTTCCTTGATTCCTCTCTCCCTCCCTCCATCCACAATAAGCTCTTAAGTAGTGTCAGCATCTAGGAGTGCTATCATGTTGACCCCCAGTGCAAGAGGAAGCTCTTAGCCTGCATATGACTGTTGAGCTGAGAGGGGCTGTTATGTAGGGACACTCCACATTGGAGGAGTGGGAAGGGTGGGAGAGGGAGGAGAAGGTGGGAGGGTGGATCCGGGAGGGGTGAACTGAGGGCACCGTGATGGAGATGAAACTTGAAGCAATAAATAAACAACAACAAAAAAGAAGTGTCAGCTTAAAAAAAACATACAATAGAACAGACCCTTTGAAACTGAAACTGTTAGTATGTTTAGAAGACATGTAATTCCATAGATTGTTTGCTTTCAAGCCGAGAAGTCTGAATAAATTGCATGTTCATGACAATTGTTTGAATTCTTCTAGGTCTTTGATTTTTTTCCCCCTCACTGAATGAACTGAGAGACATGTAGTTAGGAATTTACATTTATTTGAAAGCAATCTAATTGGTTTTCCAATTGAATTTCTGTTATTGAAACAAATTATTGTTTGATATGCTATACTTTTTGTTTTGAAAGCATCGTGGTGGGTACAAGGCAGGAACTGATTTCCAGAAAGGAGAGCAATATAGATGATTCACAGCATCTACAGCTGAATCATACACATTTTCACATCATGGTTTTATAAGCCAATATAAGTCTGTGTGTTATATGATAGACAGCAAAGATATCTTTATATACAAAAATTATAAACATGATTATCAAGTATTTGTGATAAATGGTACTTGCCCTTTCTAATGCACCCAATAACTGTTTAATATAGTGTACTGACCTTACAATGTTATGAAAACAAAACAAAACAAAACGCTGCAGGGACTTTTCCAGTCAGCATTGAAGGAAAATTATTCTTAATAAAAGCTGTATTAGGAAAGTAAAAATAGGAACAGACTTTCCTTTGTTGCTTGCATTTCATGAATACACATGTAAATTTAATTTCCCAAGCATTTGTGACTGCTTTTTTAAAAAGTCATATAAATATTGCTGTCAAAAACCTATATTAGATTCAACGTCCTTCTGTTGAAAAGAGAAACTGTATGTGTATTTATTTATGCTTATATTAAAATAAGACTCTGATAGGTCATTTGGGAAAACAGTTCTTCAGAATAAACATATTTTAAAAGTGCATTTAAATTTTGAGTTAAGAGTATTTTACTAGCACTAAGGAATAGTTTGCATCATTTTGGGGAGTTCTATAAACCCTCTGAATTTAGGAAAAGTTTTACCATATGTCTTAATGCATCAGCTAGGACTGGAAAGCTTAAATAGCCTGAGAATAAAATGCCAAGCTGTGCTTCCCCTGGCCTGTGTATTTATAGCAAATGAGAGCAGAAGACATACTTGGGGCAGGTTGCTGCCCTTGTCAAATATAATCCATTCATCGTGCAGGGAATCTCCCTTGTTTCACTATTGCTCGTTTTCTTCCTGTGGTTTTCTTAATTGTAAACAACATGTTTTAAAACCTGTTCTTAGATTTTGGTGACAATTTATACCCTGACCAGATGTCCAGAGATCTTCAGCTTCCCTAAGAATGCTTAGGTTCTTGTGGTTTGTTTAAAATATACTTAAATGATATGAAGAAAGAAACAACCCATTTCTATGTAGAGTTCTTACTGAAGGGATATTATGATTAGCCTTATATAAATGCATGATAATTCTCGATATAATGCATATACAATTAAGTTTCTTACTGGGCTTAGCAGTTACAAAAAAAAGATGCAGCATGTTGCAGTGTTTACAGGAATGCAAAAGATAACTTTTATTGTTTTTTATTTCTAATTAGGTCTTGTGGATAGTTTCTTTTTAACATTAGTTTATTAATTGAAGTTACATCTCGATCACAGCCCCCTCGCCCCTCCCCTCCTGGCTCACCCTCTCACACTTCTACCCCATCTCCTATCTATCTATCCTTCTCCTCCAGTGTGTGGGCCTCCACATATCAGTCCCCCTCAGTTCATCAGTCGCATGAGGGATAAGAATTTCCTCTTGCTCTGGGGCCCAGCATGGCAGCTCAGTTAGGGTAAAGTGTTCAACTTATAGGTAACAAAGTCCATGACTGAGACCACCCCCACTACCACTTGCTAAGGGATCTGTATGAAGACCAAGTTGCCTATCTATATTTGTATAGAGTGGTCTAGGTCTAGTCTGATCTTTCTTCTTTTTGTGGATAATTTTCAAGGCACATATTCATGAAATCTGCATGGATATATTAACTCTGCATGTATGTTAGTATAAACTTGAAGTGAAAATTAAAGTAATATTATAATAGAATAGGAAGGCTACCCCATCCTGCCCAAATGTCACTTCATGGTACACAAACAGAGCTTAGTGACAAATCTTGTTCAAATGTAATGTTGTGTGACTTGACAAGTCACACAGAGTCCAGAGACTGTTGTAGATGAACTAGAGTATTTCCATGCTGCCTGTGTGTGTATGATTAATGTACCTGAGAGAAATCTGTTTCTAGAGGTTTACTTTCTTGATTTCAATCACTAAATGATCTGTATGTGTCCAAGTAGATTAAGAAAAAAAAAAAAAAAAGGTAAGGTTGACATCTAAAAGTGGGTTGCCTAGTCTCTGCTTATTTTAGATTTAATTGTTAGAAAACAATTCTCATTAGTATTGACTAGCCATCTGGGCATTACAGAGAGATATATAAGCTGTATTTTGTTTTTTGGGCTTTTAAAAATAAAAGTAAGTAATTTTTTTCCTATGGAAAATAGTGTCCTAGAAAACTGTTTCTTAACTTTGGCTCATCCCTATTGGACCTAGGATAATTTATATTTTCACAATAATCAGTAAAATAAAAAAGATAAAATTCTTCCCACATAGGAGCGTCCCACCTCTTGTTCACTCAGGTTTCTTGTATGTGTCCCTTTGTCTCGATTTCCCTTATGTAGATCTTGCAAAGGAAGCCTTAGCAAACAATGGAGCCATGGCTGGGTCTCAGTGTATAACTACTGTCTCAGTGTTCATCATCAGCTTGACTACCCATCTGTTGACATCTTTGAATTCAGCTTCCTTGTTCTGAACACATTGGATAACAGGCAGCCAAGACTGCAAGACTATGAATGCAAGTGTTCTTTTTGTTCCTGATTGCCTCTGCATCCACCCCATGAGACTACAGATGGTTACCTGTACAGCATCTCTCAGTTCATAGGCTTTCCATGAAAAGCCCAAGGCTCCATCTTTGGACATCTGCCCTGACATGCTAGGAACTGTGAGAGGAGTTCAGAGTGGTATTCCACTCAGGAGCTGGTGGCCAGATTATACAGATAGCAATGAATGGAGAGAACCTATAAAAGGAAATTGTTTCTTTGCCTTTTATTCTACTGTGGCAGGAGATGTGAACTAAAGAAAGCATTGATAAGGGGACATGGCTAACCAGGGTGTTAAAGTTTGGTTATACCTAGGAGTCCAGGGCATGGAAAAAAGGTACTAGAGATATGAGGCCCTCAAAAGGACACTGTTTCTGTATCCATGTCTCTCAACTGGGAACTGCCAATAAAGCAAGGAAAGCTATCAAATTGAGAGGTTAACCAAAACCATACGGTCACAGCTACCACCCACTGACTGCAACTTGGAGAGACACATCTTAGTTTTTTTTGTATATATTATTAGATTAAGTAATCATTAATCGTTGAGTGGGAAGTGACAGAGGCACTCCTGGATGTGCATATGGTGACAATTATTGACGTAGGCTGTATTTGAAAAGAAAATAAAGAGTCTTTCTGATGTTTTCCATTCACGTCACTAGTTTGGTGAGATGTATATTGTAGAACATAGCATAAGCATCCATACCTTTCCAAGACATCATTGCGTTCTTACATAACCCAAGCTTTTCCCCGGATTGACCTTCGGGCTTCTGAGAAATGTTGAATTTCCAGAGACTTTTCTTTCCCCCTCAATTATTTTTGGGCAAAATTTATTCCATTTTTTTTTAATCCCAGGGAGAAGTGTTGTAAACACTTTAAAATACATAGGAGGTGTGAGTAATTAATAAAACCCTGGTGCAAAGATCCATCGTCATTCTGTCTCCCCTCATTCTGATACTTGACCCCGGCATTCAGAAATGCTATTTTACTGTAGCTCTGTTCTCATGGACATTTGAGCATCACAGTAGTGTTAAGCTTTACCTCATGATGAAATTCAGTTTTAGTAAATGAAGGTGAAAAGTTTCCCCTTGTGTCCCTGAGAAGTATTTATTTATTTATTCTTTTGGGAGGGGGAGGGCATTGAGATACTTTTTTTTATCTGTCTTGTTTTTAATGTTGAGTCTGTTCTTGGTTAGACTGCAGAGAGAACAGCATGTGGCTTTGGGGTTGGGCTGAATGATGAGGTCCTTCACTGTCTCATTGGTCCTGGGGATGCTTTGGGGCTTCCCCATATCAACAGCTGCTGCATCTTCTCCCCTTGCATGGAACTGTGTAAAACATGATAGACATTACTAAAGAGGAAATTGATGACTACCCTGCTTCATAAGAATTGTCTTTAGATTTACCCTTGAGAGAGGACTATGCAGGTAGAACCCTTTGGTGCCTTCCAAGGTAAAGTGGTTTAGCTTGGAGTAGGCACACTCATTGCCAAGTGACAATACCAAGTTTACTTCAGCTGTTTTCTTCATCACCCCAGACATGTTTGCTGGGGTGTCTCTCTTCTCTCTTGTCTTCCTACCATCGCAAGGGTGGCTCACATCATGCCCCTAGAAACAGGGACACCAGAGGTTTCACTGGAGCAGGAATTTTTTTTGGAAGGTCTGGCATTTTGGAAAGTGCTCTTAGTCTTTGAGCAGATTGTTTTTAGTTATAGAAGCACAATCTTTGCCACATTTACTATTTTTAGATGTGTATTTTAGTAGCATGGCATGCTTGCACTGTTGTGAACCCATCGCTATGATCTATCTCCAGAAGTTTTTTTTTTTTAACCTCCATAACAAATCTGTATCCATTAATTGTTAACCACCCCACTTCCCTCTCCATCCTTGGAAGTCACCACTCTACTTTCTGTCTTGATGGATATGACTATTCCGCATATACTCAGTAGAACAGCTTTTGTCCTTTTGTGACTAGTGGCTTATTTCCGCCGAGTTTTATGTCTTCACCATTCATATGTACTGAAGCAGATATCATATTTTTCTCTTTTCAACACTGAGTTGTATTGTGTTTTATGTGGACACCAGGGTCTTTATCCATTCACAAGTGTGTGACATTCTGGTCACTTCTGCCTTTGCCTATTGTGGATAATGCTGTTGTAACACGACCGTGGAAATATCTGCTTGAGTTCTTGTTCTCTGTTTTGAGGGGTTTGGCCCCTCAGATGGAATTTCTGGATCTCAGGGTTTGTCTATGAACTTTTCCATAACAGTTGCACGCTTTGTACGCCTAGCAACAGAGTACCTGGGATCCAGTCTCTTCCTACCCTCCTCAGCTAACGCTCGCCTGTGGTGCTTTTGTAGCAGCCATACTAGTGGGCGTAAAGGGGTGGTGAACAGTTTTTATTTTGTTTTCTGTACAAAGTTCATATCTCTATTATTGTCATTAATAGGAAACACATTCTCAGAAAATAGGTGCTAATCTATTCATAAGTATAATTTGCACAGCTCTTAGAGACCCAAATCTGAAGCCACCAAATAATGAAGTTAGAATAGACAACAGCTTATTTCATGCAAAGAAATGTTTATAGAATAAAGTTAGGAAACACTTTTCAATGCTTATTATCAAAATTTGCATGTCAGATTATACGCCAATCAACTTAGCCCACAGAGGGATCATATCATATGCTGAACAACATCAGAAACTTTCAAGTGATTTAATTAATGTATTTATTACATTTCCCATTTTTTTCTTAGTGTTTTCCCTGTCTATATTCCTGTATTGCTCAAAGCTCCATTCATTAGCTGTTGAGCTGGAGTCTGGGTCATTCTGAAGATTCTGCTGTTACTAGGGCTCTTCCTTGCTTAGTCTCTCTGGATACACATACTGACTGCAGGCATTTACATTCAGTGCCCTGCTGTAACCAACCCCAGTGCAAACTCAGCCTCACCTCACTCATCTTACTCTGAGAACATTTCTATCCAGTCTCACTCCTCCTCGGACAGGTGGCTCCTGTGTGACTTTGGCCCATATCTCCATTTCTACCTGGGAGGATTCTGTTCCTCTTTCAAGAGGCAGCTCAAATGTACTTCCATGATGTTTTCTAGAAACGATTCCTATCCCAAATGCTCATGGAAGCCTTTGGACATGGAACACCTCTTTATGGCCCTCTTTATGCACTTATAAGATCTCTTGTTTCATCTCGTGTTCTTTAGCATTTGTGTATTTTCATGCTTTTCTTTGGGCATGTCTTTCCCTGAGAGGGCAGCGAAAGTATTTGGATGGGCAGACCTTCTGTGCCTGTAGCTTCTACACAAGTGAGAAATTCTCTAGCCTGAGGAGTTGGAGAATTCTTGCTACTGGCCCCTTCCAATTGTACTACTGTGTAGTTTAGAGCCACAGACTTTGTCAGTTTCCTGATACACACAATTGGAAAGTAAACTAACAGGTTTCTTGAGGTCCACCCAGGTACCTAGTACTTTCCTCAGAAGTGACCCACACTTACTAACCTCCTCTGCTCCTGTCTCTGGAGCCTTTCTCCTCTCTCTCTCTCTCTCTTTTTCCTGTGCCAGTATTCTAAGGGAAATAATCTTTGGAAAACAGTGGTGGGAGTTACAGATAACCCAAGAGAGCAAGAACAGAGCTGAGAGAGAGAGAACCTTCAAGGGAACATGTGTCCATCTTCCTCCGAATCCTGGCACCTCCATTTCCTTTTAGTGTCTTTTTGTTAATCTGTCTCAAATACTAAATTATTTGTTTGCTTCAGGCCTCATCGTTGCAGAAAGCGAGGTCACCATGCCTGCCAACCTGTCTTTGAAGTGCTAAAATGTGACTAATGGATTAACATAGAACTATAAACTTTAAAACAAACAGACAAAAAGCCCAAGTTATTTGTGTAATAAAATGAAACAGATGTATTCATACTGTTTTACTAGGAATTTGTTTTAACAGTGTAAGTGTGCCACTGTTTTAGGTTCTGATAACTAGTGCTGCTGGTGAAATGGAGGATGCCAACATAGGGTCTGAACAGCTTGCTCTCCAGTGAGACCTAGTTTGATGATGCTGGGGACAGGCTTCCTACCATGAGGGAGGGGCCAAGTCCTTCTTTCCCTGATTATCACTATAATAATGTGTGCAAGAAGATGATAATGGTTACTTCTTTTATGAGTAAAGGGAACAATGCAGAAACAAGATGCTAAGAGTAAGATCATTTTGTCTGTCTTTGAATTACTGTACTAGGAGCCATTACAGGCTTCATAGTACAGGACAGGCTGTGTGGGGCTTAGCTGGGCATGGTCCATTTTCTTCCCCTTTGCTGTATGTAGTTTAACTCCTTCTCCTATGGGTTCTTCTAAAAAAAAAAAAAAAATCAGTGATGTTTATTTATCATGACTCTTCAATCTGTATCTTAAGCCTAGACCTTTCCTTTAGAACCTAGATTTACATATCAAATGAGTTACTAGATAACCTGGATATCCAACTTCACTGTAAACATATCAGCGTGTGTCTCTCCCGCCAGCACATCTATTTACTAATAATGAAACTACAATCACCCCAGCCGCTACTACTGTTGTCAGTGGTTCCTTGATGAGCACTTATCATGTGCTAGATATAATAGTGGGAGGTGACAAAAAATTCACTTAATGCCTCAGAACTTTATAGAGTTAATGTTTCTTTTAAATTTATTTTCAAACAAAACCCTCTTTGTGATACAAGTATTTTGTCAAATATTATAATAAACATATGTCTGGTAAGCTTGTTGATTCTCAAGTTCTTCTTGCTCCCCAAATTCCATTGTCTGTGTGATAGAGCCCATTCTCACTCTGATAATAGCAACTTCTTATCTGTTGGAGGATCTCCTTCCTCAAAGAATAGTCTTTCCTACTGATATTAGAATGGCTTTTCTAAATAGAAAAGATCACACTATGTCCCTATTTAAAGCCCTGGAGTCGCCATCAGAATAAATATTCTTTACAAGAGCACATGATGCCTTTCATTTCCTCCCAAGTACTTAAAGAAAATTAGATCAAATTTTATGTATGTGAGCATTTTGCTGGTGTGTGTATGTATGTTCATGCAGCATGTCCATGCAATGCTTGCAAAGGCCAGAAGAGGGTGGCGGGCTGTGATCTGCCCAACCTGAGTCCCCTGGAAAACAGCTGGTGCTCTTAATGGCTGAGCTATCTCTCTCCAGCCACGTCTCTTAAGTACTTTTATCTGGTTCCTTCTCCTGCCTAGAACCTGGTGCCACATCAACAGCATTGCTGCACATGTGTCGATAGCTGTATAGCTACCATGTTTATGCACAAGTTCCTTTCTCAGAGCCAGCTGTTTCTCTGCGTACCTTTTGTGCTGTTGCTCCCAGATGTTTAAGACCTGATTATGTTCTTCAGTGGTAGACAGTTAAATTCAACTTTATTGCCTTAGATTAAGTTATTCTGAGTTTCATAAAAAAATCTGTGTGGGGGGTGTTGAGGTAGTTCAGCAGGTAAAGGCTCTTGCTGTGCAAGTCTGTCAACATGAGCTTAGCAAAGTGAATAAAAAAATGAAATAAAAAAAATAAAAGTGGAAGGACAGAACTGACTCTACAAAGCTGCCCCTTTCCCTCCACCTTCATTGTATACTGCCACATCCACACAATATATTTATATATGTGTATATATAGTGTTGTAGAAGACAATATGATGAGCATACATTTATAGTAAGTATATTGTCCAGTGCTATGTGATTAAGTACATATCATCTCTCTCTGTATTTGTCTCATCTATACATTTGTTAATCTAAAGAGAAATAGGAGCCTAGAACTCTATATAGCAAAACGTTAACAGTATTTCTCTCTAGTGTTCATATTATAGGACTTTCTTCACTTTGTTTATTCGTATTTTCTAATATTTATGTAAGAAATAGTCATAAGTTTTTGACAAGAAGAAAAGTAGTAAATGCTATTTCTAACAAATACCAAATGTGGGAATTTTTTTATTATTTATTATTTCGTTCCTCTAGAATATCTCCTTTAACACAGAGTATTATGTATTGCAAGGACAGGCTTGCTGCTGTAATAAATGGAACCTCAAGTACTAACATCTCAAATGAAATATTTATTTCTACCATATGAATGGACAGATCATGGGGTGTCCTGTTCTCTGCTCTTCACTGTGACCAAATTTTAACACTGGAGGCAAGTTGGTTTTAAAAGCAGAGTTCCAGTTTCTAATGATAATTTTCTTTTTAAGAATATGGCTAGGTTCTAAAAATACACAAATTTATTTGCTGTTGCCTCATTGTAGTGGGAGAGCCTAGTAGCCATAAGTATATCATAAAATGCATCTATGTTTATTATACATAGCATATTAACCACATTCTCTTCCTTATGCTCAATTTAGCACTTTATGGATGAGTTTTGCAATGAATCTTCAAGGTTTGAAGCTCACCATGCATATTTTCATTTGATATTATTGCAAATGCAGAGGGTCAGGCCATATACCCTGTCTTTCACTGGCATGTGAGGATGCCTTTCCTAGCTCCATGTTGAACAACTCATTTTGATATAGGGACTGTGGAGAAATGCTCTCAAGCTTTATCCCTGATGACTTAATTGAGTTTCATGGTGCACTTTAGTTTTCCATAGGAGAATAAATTAAAAATGGCTGATGAAACTGCCTGTAAAAGCAAAACTGTTAGGTTTAACCTGCGCAGTAAATTAAATGTATCAATGAAGAATCTGTCCACTGTTTTTAATCACTTTTATTAACTCTGCTGTAATTTTATTTCTAGTAATTCACTAAATAACTGTCATTATATACTCAGTAATATTTCTCTTTGAAATACTATCAAAGAGTCCATGAAAATGATTAAGGTGCCAATATCATTCACCTATATCCTGTTAGCAAGAATTGTTGATGATTTTATGATTAGCTGGGTAGTTGGTTGTATGTGTGTGTGTGTGTGTGTGTGTGTGTGTGTGTGTGTGTGTTTGTGTGTGTGTGTGTGTGTGTGTGTGTGTGTGTGTGTGTAACCAAGGAGGAAAAAGAAGCTAATTTACAACAGATAGGTTTGAAGGGAATGAAAATTATTAAAAGACCCCCTAAGTGAGCAGTAGAGCCAGGCCAGCCTCCAGGTGGTTCCCGGAACTTAGCTGACCATAAAAGGGTGGAACCAAGAATGTACGTCATATGTGTCATGAGCCCCGGGCTCCAGGAACTAGCTGGCCAAAAAGCAAATGACTATCATGGGCGCCCAGGGTTTCAGGAACCAGCTGACCACAAAGCCGATGGTGAAGTAAGATTAAATTCATTCCTGAGAAAAACAGGTGTAGGATGTTTCCTGCTGACTAACTAATGGGCTGGTACATTCCACCTGTATTTCTCCTCCCCCCTTGGGTTGTGGTAAACAATGGGCTGGGCTGGTACTTTCCACTGGTATTTCCCCTCACCCCTTTAGGTGTAGTTTAAATACTCTACTCTCCCCCAAATTGTCATCACTGCTCCTCTACTCCTGCGTGGGATACAAGTTGCGCCCTCAGTGCACTGCCCCCCCCCCCCAAATAAACCTCTTGCGATTACATCAAGATGGCCTCTTGCGAGTTTTGGGGCGGCCTTGATAACCTGAGCGTCGGGTGAGGAACTTCCTTCCCCCGGGTCTTTCATTTAGTGCGTTGGCCGGGAATTTGTGGCCACCCCAATCTCCACAAGAACCCACTTGGAGGTGAGATTTCTGTGTCTTGGGCCTATTTCTGTTGTCTGGTTTGTGAGATTTCTGTCTCTGTGTCCTGGGTTTGTCTCTGTTGTCTGGTTCTGTTATATGTTTTGCACAAAAGTTGAAAGTTGACTTCGTGAAGGTTGTTTTCGGTTTGACAGCCGTTTCCGTCTCTTGAGGAGACGGATGGGTGATCAGGCAGACGTGCTAGTGGATCAGTGGTTGTAGCCCTGGGAGACATCCCAGGAGGACAGGGACCCCAGGGATGCCTGGGAGGGTCCCATCTGGGTGCCGGGGAGTATACAGTGGTCCTTTTGAGAGAGGGGACATGAGAGATCTCCCGGCCGTCTGTTTATCTGGGTGCCGGGAAGGATACAGTGGTCCTCTTGAGAGAGGGGACATGAGAGATCTCCCGGCCATCTGTTTCTCTGGAGTGGTGCTGGCATTTGAGATTGAGAAGGATTTTTCGTAGTGTTTTTCTGTGTACCTTGTGTTTGTGTTACTTGTGACAATGGGACAGACCATAATGACTCCTCTAAGTTTGACACTGGATCATTGGACTGAAGTTAGATCTAGGGCTCATAATTTGTCAGTTGAGGTTAAAAAGAGACCGTGACAGACTTTTTGTGCTTCGAAGTGGCCTACTTTTGACGTCAGGTGGCCACCTGAGGGGACTTTTGACTGGGCCATTATTTTTGAGGTAAAAGCTATTGTCTTTAAGGAAGGACCAGGGTCTCATCCCGATCAACAGCCATACATTACTGTTTGGCAAGACCTGGTCCAGAACCCACCCCCATGGGTAAAACCTTGGGTGAGAGGAAGGAAGCCAGGCTCCCGAGCCCTGGCTCTCCATGATACAGAGCCTAAATCAAAACAGAAGCCAACTTCAGAAACAAAACCTTTGGCTCCGCCTAAGATCTATCCTGAGATCTAGGAACCACCATTGCCACCCCCCTACCCCCTGCCGCCACAGGAACCCCCAGCCCCAGCTCTGGCCCCGAGCCCGGAAGCACAAGGAGCAGAGAGGGGAGGGCCAGCAACTGGCACTCGGAGTCAGAGGGGGTTGAGCACAGAGGGACCCGATTCCACTGTGGCTCTACCCCTCCAAATGGTCGGGCCCCTCGTGGGCCCACCAGCTTTACAACCCCTACAATACTGGCCTTTTTCATCAGCTGATTTATATAATTGGAAAGCTAACCACCCATCTTTTTCTGAGAACCCTACTAGTCTTACAGGTCTGGTGGAATCCTTGATGTTCTCTCACCAGCCCACCTGGGATGATTGCCAGCAGCTCTTGCAGGTTCTCTTGACTACAGAGGAGAGGGAGCAAATTCTCTTAGAAGCATGAAAGAATGTCCCAGGGACCAATGGGACCCCCACTGCCCTCCCGAATGAGATTGACACTGGATTCCCCCTTGATCGACCAGATTGGGACTTCAACACAGCTGAAGGTAGGGAGCAGCTGACAGTCTACCGTCAGACGCTAGTGGCAGGTCTCAAAGGGGCTGCCTGACGCCCCACCAATTTGGCCAAGGTAAGAGAAGTACTTCATGGTCCTCTTGAGCCACCGTCTGTATTCCTTGAGAGGCTGATGGAAGCCTACAGGCGATATGCTCCCTTTGACCCAACCTATGAGGGGCAGTGAGCGGTTGTGGCCATGGCCTTTATAGGACAATCAGCTCCTAACATTAAGAAAAAGTTGCAACATATAGAAGGATTACAGGACTATACTTTGCAGGATCTTGTGAGGGAGGCAGAGAAAGTGTACCATAAGAGAGAGACTGAGGAAGAGAAACAGGAAAGAAAAAGACAGAGAGAGAAAAGAGAGAGAGAGGACAGGCGGGATTGCAAACAAGAAAGAAACTTGACTAGGATACTGGCCGCAGTTGTAGATAGAGAAAGGGAAAGATCAGGGCCTAGACAGACAGGGAACCTGGGCAACAGAAGACCTAGACTGAGTGAAAGTGGAGAACAGAGACGCCGGCTAGAAAAAGATCAGTGTGCTTACTGTAAAGAAAAAGGACATTGGGCTTGAGATTGCCCAAAGAAGAAGGGCAAGACCCCTAAGGTCCTGGCTCTTGAAAAAGATGATTAGGGGCGATGGGGCTCGGACCCCCTCCCTGAGCCTAGGGTAACCCTGAATGTGGAGGGGACCCCTGTAAACTTTCTGGTGGACACAGGAGCAGAATATTCAGTCCTAAAACAACCATTGGGAAAATTTAAAAAAAAAAAAAAAAACTGAAGACACAGATTTAGTTTGCTAAGGAAATGCCAGAGGTGACGTGGGGAACTCCTACTTCTATGATATTGGCCTTAAAAAAAAAAAAATACCAGCTCTATGAGCCTCCTGGGCAACAAAAGGCTCTGGATATCAGTGACTGGTTAGCAGAATTCCCAAAGGCCTGGGGTGAAACCGGAGGCCTGGGGATGGCAGAAAGAGTTCCTCCCATTGTACTGGGACTGAAGACCAGTGCCTCCCCTATTGGGGTAAGGCAGTATCCAATGAGTTGTGAAGCCAGAGGGGATCAGACCTCACATTCACAGACTGTTACAACAGGGCATCTTGGTTCCCTGCCAGTCACCATGGAACACCCCCCTGTTACTGGTATAAAGAAGCCAGGCACTAATGATTACAGGCCAGTCCAAGATTTAAGAGAGGTCAATAAGAGAGTTCAAGATATTCATCCAACTGTGCCCAACCCTTACAGTCTTCTTAGTTCGCTTCCACCAGAGAGGAATTGGCACACTGTCCTAGATTTAAAAGATGCTTTTTTCTGCTTGAAGTTACATCCTGACAGCCAACTCATCTTTGCCTTCAAATGGAGAGATCCTGACACTGGACTGGTGGGACAGTTAACTTGGACTAGATTGCCACAAGGATTCAAAAACTCCCCTACCCTCTTTGATGAGGCTCTTCATCGGGATCTGGCCTCCTTCAGAGCTGAAAATCCTCAGCTAACATTGTTACAGTACGTTGATGATTTACTCTTGGCAGCATCAACTAAACCTGAATGTCTCCAAGGAACTAAGAGGCTGCTGATGGAACTTGGTGAGTTGGGGTATCGGGCTTCTGCTAAGAAGGCTCAGTTGTGCAAAACTGAGGTCACCTATCTGGGATACACCCTGAGAGATGGAAAGCGATGGCTGACGGAAGCCAAGAAAAAGACTGTCACCCAGATTCCTGTCCTGACTATCCTGCGCCAGGTAAGAGAATTCCTGGGCACTGCTGGTTTTTGTTGACTATGGATTCTGGGTTTCGCTACGCTAGCAGCCCCCTTATATCCCCTCACCAAGGAGGGAGGAGGGTTCACCTGGACCTCTGAACATCAGAAGGCCTTTAAAGATGTCAAAAAGGCCTTGTTAATGGCACCAGCTTTAGCCCTACTGGACTTAACCAAGCCTTTCACTCTATATGCGGATGAAAGGGCAGGGGTTACAGAGGCATCCTTACTCAGACTATAGGACCTTGGAAGAGGCCAATGGCCTACTTATCTAAGAAACTGGATCCTGTTGCAAGCGGATGGCCCACATGCCTGAAAGCTATTGAGGTTGTGGCCTTACTTGTGAAAGATGCTGCTGATAAACTGACTTTGGGACAGCAAATTACAGTGGTGGCATCCCATGCCCTTGAGAACATTATCCGGCAGCCCCCTGACTGGTGGATGCTAAAATGACCCACTACTAGAGCCTATTATTGACTGAGAGGGTGATATTTGCCTCCCTTCCCCCGGCCGTCCTGAATCCTGCTACTCTACTACCTGAGGCGGATGACCACTGCCCTGACATCCTGGCAGAAGAAACAGCTTCGTGGTTGAAGAGTTGGCTGGAGAATCACCTTGTGGTATGATTAAAACAGAGGATGGTAAACGAGTCCTGCCTCAAGAAGAAGGACGTGAGTACGTCACCAATTTACACTGTCTGACTCATCTAGGAGAAAAGAAACTACAAGATGTGGTAAGGTCCTCTGACTATTATGTAATTGGATTTTCTGACTTAACAGCAGAAATAATCAGGAACTGCAAAGCCTGTGCGCTGACTAACGTCAGACCTTCCATGCATAACATGGGAAAAAGTCTCAGGGGAGATCGAACAGGGGCCTATTGGGAAGTGGATTTTACAGAAATTAAACCGGCTAAATATGAAAACAAATATTTTTTAGTTTTTATAGATACATTTTCAGGGTGGGTAGAGGCCTTCCCTACAAGGACTGAGACCGCTAATGTAGTGGCTAAGAAGATTCTTAAAGAAAATTTTCCAAGGTTTGAAATACCCAAGGTAATTGGGTCTGATAATGGACCCGCTTTTTTTGCCCAGGTAAGTAAGGGACTGGCCACTCAACTGGGGATTAAATGAAAACTACATTGTGCCTACTGTCCCCAAAGTTCAGGACAGGTAGAAAGGATAAATAGAACTCTAAAAGAGACCTTGACTAAATTAGCCTTAGAGACTGGCGGGGGGACTGGACAGCCCTCCTTCCTTTTGCCTTGTTCCGGGTCAGGAACACCCCAGGGACAGTTTAAGCTGACACCTTATGAGATTCTCTATGTGGGGCCTCCTCTCTTACTAAGGCGGGTGGAATGTTCGATCCTGATGTTGTCCTTTCTAACCCCTTGTTCACCTGCATAAATGCCCTTGAAGTAGTTTGGCGTGAGGCCTGGGAGCAGCTCAGGTACCCTTACGAAGCTGGAGACCAGAGCATGCCTCATCAGTTCCAGGTTGGAGAAACCGTATTTGTCTGGCGCCATCGAGCTGGGAACCTTGAGCCTCACTGGAAGGGACCATACCTGGTGCTCTCAACTACCCCCACCGCAATGAAGGTAGAGGGCATCTCTGCTTGGATCCACGCCTCACACATTAAAAAATAAAAAAACAAAAAACTCCTGAACCTCCTAAGGATGAGTGGGAATTAAAAAAGACTGTGGACCCTCTTAAGCTATGCCTGCATCGCAGGTGCTCTCCAGATGGGGAATGACAACCCCCATGCCCCTCAAAAACGTACTTGGCAGGTAGCTTCCCAAACTGGGGAAGTCGTCTGGTCAATCTCTAAGGTAGCCCCCTCCCTTTCCTGACTTCTGCCAGCTAGCTGCAGGCCTGGAACAGTGGGATGTTCCTGAGGCAGACTCCCAGAACCTCCCTGAGAGGGACCCTCGACGAAGACACCCTAAAGGGCTAGGAGCAAAGTTCGGTGTGGGAGGCCAGAGGGACGCTGTGGGCTGGCTCAACAAGATTTTTACGTCTGTCCAAGGAAAGGTAGGGACAGGAGTGCAGCTAGGCAATGTGGAGGATGTTGGCTCTGTTTAACTTCTGGACTCCCTTACTATGAAGGCATTGCTGCGTTGGGTACTTTTAATAACACCACCAGCCAGGAAGCCTGCTCATGGCATGATAAGAATAGACTGACTTTAACTGAGGTATCAGGGCAAGGGACTTGTCTAGGAAACCCACCCGCCACTTATAAACATTTATGCAATGAGACCCTGAGGTCTCCAAAAACTTCGGATACTAGATACCTGTATCCGGGCATAGATAAGTGGTGGGCTTGTAGCACAGGATTGACTCCCTGTGTTGCTACTAATGCTTTTAATGATACCAAAGATTACTGTGTATTAATACAGCTCCTGCCTAGGGTGTTCTATCACCCAGCTGATGCTTTTATAGATGAGTTTGACCATCGACTCACTAGATATCAGCGAGAGCCAGTTTCTCTTACATTAGCAGTACTAGTGGGACTGGGTATAGCGGCTGGGATAGGAACTGGTACAGCTGCCTTAGTAATGAACCAAGATAATTTCAAAGAACTAAGGACAGCTATGGATGAGGATTTGAGATCTCTCCAACAGTCTATTGCCAGGCTAGAAGAATCTCTAACTTCCCTATCAGAAGTGGTTTTACAGAATCGAAGAGGTCTGGATCTGTTATTTTTACAGAACGGAGGGTTATGCGCAGCACTAAAGGAGAAATGCTGTTTTTACAATGATCACTCCGGGTTGATTAGAGATTCCATGAATAAGCTAAAAGAAAGACTAGACAAAAGAAAAAGGGAGAGAGAATCCCAACAGGGATGGTTCGAAGGATGGTACAGTAAGTCGCCATGGATGACCACCCTCGTTTCAACTTTAATAGGACCCCTCCTGATTCTCTTATTAATCCTTACCTTGGGACTCTGTATCCTGAATAGGCTTGTTACCTTTGTTAGGGAAAGAATAAGTGCAGATTTTAATGCTTAAGCAACAATATCACGGTTTGTGGAAGTATGATAATGATGATTTTGATGAAACAGATGTATAAGTTCTAAGATTAGAACAACGGACTAAAAGGAGTGGGGAATGAAGGGAATGAAAATTATTAAAAGACCCCCTAAGTGGGCAGTAGAGCCAGGCCAGCCGCCAGGTGGTTCCCGGAACTTAGCTGACCATAAAAGGGTTGTACCAAGAATGTAGGTCTTACGGGTCATGAGCCCTGGGCTCCAGGAACTAGCTGGCCACAAAGCAGATGACTATTATGGGCCCCCAGGGTTTCAGGAACCACAAAGCCAATGGTGAAGTAAGATTAAATTTATTCCTGAGAAAAACAGGTGTAGGATGTTTCCTGCTGACTAACTAATGGGCTGGTACATTCCACCTGTATTTCCCCTCCCCCCTTGGGTTGTGGTAAACAATGGGCTGGGCTGGTACTTTCCCCTTGTATTTCCCCTCACCCCTTTGGGTTGTAGTTTAAATACTCTACTCTCCCCCAAATTGTCGTTGCTGCTCCTCTACCCCTGCGTGGGATACGAGTTACGTCCTCAGTGCACTGACCCCCCCCCCCAAAAAAAATAAACCTCTTGAGATTGCATCAAGATGGCCTCTTGCGAGTTTTGGGGCAGCCATGATATCCTGAGCGTCGGTTGAGGAACTTCCCTCCCCCGGGTCTTTCAGGTTGAGGTAATAAATGGTTTTGAAGCTGTGTAAAACCATTATTCTTTTATTCATCTATACCATACATATTCTGACTGTAACTAAAGTATTTTCATTAAATCCTGAGAAGATAAAGAAAGTAATTAAGTGTTATGTGTATAGTGTAAATGATAGTGACATGATTGTTATTCTTTCTGACATTGTCTTTCTTGTAAGATTTTGGGTTTGTGGGCTTTTGGATTCTCCTGATTAAAAAGCATCTTAAAGCCTTTTCTTGCTATCAGTTCAATAAATCACATATTTATTTGTGAAAATTGAATAAAAATTTACCATTAATTTAATTCTTGTCATTTCCCCATCCCCATCAATTTATGTGACCATCAAATCTTATTTCTTTCCTCTAATATTAAGACCTCACTACCTGTGTGAAAAATTATAGGTGCTTTCTGTGTATATTGTATAGGTAAATTATGGGAATAATGAGCTCTTTAAACAATTACATGTAACTAATAGGAAATGGGAAGTAAGGAGTTTATCAAGCTACTTATTCACTAAATGTTTACAGGGCATCTATTATATATAGGTTGATACTGGTGTCTGGAATAACAATGAAGAGATTAGATATGCTCATTATGAACTAATAGTGTAGAAATGTAAAACATCTGCACAAAATAATGACAGGATATCTAATTACAGTTGTACTGTGCCTTATAGGGCAAAATACAAAATACCATGGGAACACCCAGCAGAAGAGTTATGATGAATAGTCTTCATTGTCAGTTTTCCTGGATTTGCAATCACCTAGGAGACTCACTCTGGGTGTGTGTCTTTAGTGAGTTTTAAATGAAGAAAGCTGTAGGCCATAGGAGCTCACAAGCCTGAAAGGAGTCCAGTTGAATGGCAGAATACATCCATCTCTGTTCCCTGAATTTGGAGGCAGTGTGACTAGCTGCCTCATGTTCCTACCCCCTTGATGGCCTCCCATCTACAGCTTCCCTTCTTAAACCAAATGCCAGAATAAATCCTTTTTCACTTAAGTTGTTTCTGCAGGTACCTTGTCAAAGTAATGAGAACAGTAACTAGTTGAAGTTGAGTAACTAAGTGAACTAAGAGTAATAGTAGCTAAGTTGAGTTCTAAAGCAATGGGCTGATATAGTAGAAGATAACTATCCTACAATCAACAGACCAAAAGGAACAGGAACATAGATTCTGTTACCTGCCTGGGACACTTTGCTCTAGTGGAGGTGCCATGTAGGCTCACAGGGCAAGAGGAAGCTCTTAGCCCTCATATGACTGATGAACTGAGGGGGCTAAGATATGGGGGCACCCCACTCCAGAGGAGTAGGATAGGTGGGAGAAGGGGGAGAGGGTGGGAGGGAGAGACTGGGAGTGGTGGAGAGAGGGGACTGAAATGGAGATGTAACTTGAGGTAATAAATAATCATTAAAAAACAGAGGTGAAAAATCTGAAAAAAAGTAATGGGCTTAATTTATTTCATAGAGGAAGTTACAAGAGAGCAAAGGGTTCATGCTGTGACATGATTTTGAATTTTATTTCATTTTAATTCTTAGTGTGTGTTTCTGTATGGGTATGCGCACATGTGCAAGTGTTCATTGAGGGCAGAGACATCAGGTCTCATTAAGTTGGAGTTGTAGGCAAGTATGAGCTACTTGACATAGGTACTAGGAACTGGATCTGAGTCCCCTGCCTGAGCAGTGTTAACCTCTGAGTCAGCTATCTAGCCCCAGGGTATGGCATGATTACTATTGACTGATTTTATCCAATTTACAGTGATAGACAGCAGACAATAGAACAGAAGACTACGAAAAATGTGCAGTTATTTAATGAAAGGACTACACATGAATTTAAATTTATGGTCCGGAAGGATGCAGAGTAAGCACCTGCAGTTGTTAGAGATGTGTGCCATTAGAGGGAAATCTGGAAATTTGCACAGAACACCCAGGAAGCTGTAGCTTGAAAAATGAAAATTCAAAGGAAAAGAGAGACTGAACTGAGAATGCATGTGAAGGGGTTCCTTGTATAAAACCAGCCACCTAAGGAAGTGTTATCCTTGGTTCAGCCACTGAAGCACTTGGATACTATTATAGTTATGGTAAGGAGCTCAGACTACATCCTGAGCTAGCAACACAACTTGGCAGTGAAATCTACTTTGTGCTGGTTTTTGAGGTATGCAAAACATTATAGGATCTTGGAGGCTTGCAGCAAGGTTCCAGAAAGCTTTGAGACTAGGAAGTGTATGACATAGTGGACTTACTTGTAAAGGAATCCTGAAAGGCCATGACATGAAGCTGTGAATGTGAAGCTCAAGTTGCAGTGGAGACCCAGGATGCTGAAGATGCCAGTATCATAGATCATCTCTTGAGGGTAGCTGTAGGCATAGGATAGAATCACTCCAAGAGAGAGGCTATGTAAAACTGTCAAACTGGACTGGGAAGGGCTACTCTATCCTCTTGGAACAGAGATAACACCAACATATACCCAAAGGTTGGATATAGAGTTGCATGATCTGGTATTTGCCCTGATCTTGATTTATTCTTGCTATGCCCACATTTCCTCCATTCTGAAATGAGAATGCATATTCTTGTAAAAGTGTCTTTTATTCTCCTGGAGCAATCATTGTCTTGTAGGCTTACTGCCTCTGTCTGTTAACCTAGGTCTAGTACTGGAAGCTTTTAGTGTCTGTACAATCTCATCTATGCCTAGAATGTTTTCAGCCTCTGAAACTTACTGCTGAATGAGCTCATTCTTTCTAGCTATTTCTGAACTCTGGCTGGCTGGTTCAACTCAATTGTTCTGGCTCAAACTCCTCTCCAAGATGACTCCTTCTTGCTCTCTGGCTCATACTAACTCTAGCAATCTTTTAAAATCTTCTGGCTCCTTCTTGTTCTCTGGCTCATTCTGTCTTCACCTGTGTCTAGCTTGTTCTCTCTCTGAAATCTGTCAATAACTGTTCCAGTAAAATTCTCTTCTCTCTTTCTCTCTCTGCACTGATCGCCCTTAAGTCCTCTCTCTTTCCTCTCTCTTCTGAGAGTTAAGCATATCCTATTCTGTCAAATCTTCCTCTGATTTGTCACTTTATCTGCCACTGATTTAGACATCACTTTCAAACATGGATGCTTCCTTCCACAAACTAACTTTACCTTCATTGTTTGGAATTAAAGGTGTTGACTAGAACTAAGCTTTTGTTTACCTGAAACTTGCTCTATACGAGGCTGGCCTAGAACTCAGAGATCTGCTTGCCTCTATCTCCTGGAATTAAAGGCATGTCTGCATTCCAGCTGGATCACACAGACCTAGATGGTCTTTGGATGTGATCTCTTGCCAGAGCAGCCATGTTCTGAATTAAAATTCCTCTATATATAGTCTATTCCAATGTATACTGGAGGAATGTTATTTGATGTTTAAATAAATTATGGGGCTCACAAAAAAAAGAAATTAAGTCTCAGGGGAGATTGAACTTTGAGCTTTTGTTCAATGACAGAATTGATAAGGTGGAAGACTCTAACAGGTGAGATGAAGGAATTTTATGTCATGAGATGGCCAGAGCCTTTGAGGACCACACATGGAATGCTATGAGGACCACACATGGAATGCTATGAATTAAGTGACATGTTTGGTGTTACACTGATGAGGGCTGGACTTGTGATGGTTAATCTTCATTATCAACAACTAGACTGGGTTTGAAGATATACCCATATGTGTAGCTTTGAGGGGATTTGCAGAGAGACTTTTTTTCCTTTATTTTTTATTTCTTCAAGTTACATCTCAATTGCAGTCCCCTCCCTATTCCCACTCTAGTCCCACCCTCCCACCCTCAACCCCCCATCCTCTTCCCTTTTTTTTTCTTTTAAGTTTAAGGTATATCTTATTTCCCCCTACAGTTTCCCCTTTCAGTCCAACAAATGGCTCTTTCTCTTATAATAACAAATACAATACAGTACAACACAGGTAATTAGGCCACAGTTATGAGGGTTATATGGCTTAACGTACATTCCCAATGACCAGTCCATATGTATTTGGTATATGACTTTAACATTCTACTATCTAAACATCTCCATGAGTTTAAAGGTCTATATCTGACTCAACATTCATACTAACTTGCAACACAATTTTAAAAGTATCTTCTTAGATCTATAACACTCTCTTGACTCCTAAACAACTCAAAATTAAATTATGAGACTCTAGCTATCTGTTCTTCAACCACCTCAGAGACCTGAGAGGGATAAATAGATCTGATTTTATAGGAAGTACAGGGCCTGCAGCTTCCCAAACTAAGAAATGACATACCAGTGGCTGCCTGGACAGTTCCCATTTTCTCTCCATACATTACAGCATCAATCTTCAGTCATTTGGCCCCGTTTCTCTGACAGACATTGATTGTAGAGCAGGGGTTATGAAGGACTTACCTACCCTGTCTTGGCAGAGCTAGGATGTCAACTTACCTGCTTCCAGGTTTTGTCCTTTTTGGACAGCATTCTGTCTACAGTTGGGGCAAGGGGCTTTTCCTGCCAAGAGATAGGCTTGCGACTAATTCAATCATCTCCCACTGGAGATTCTTCGGTGCTCATCTTCTACTTGGAGGAGAATAAGGGGTGCTGTCAGGAGTTGATATGTCTTGATATAAAAAAATCTAAAGTTATGAAAACATCTTTGGATGCCATATTCTGCAGATCTCTTGAGGTTTTTGAAGAGGCCCTATCTATCTCTTCTATTAGGGTAAGCAGATGTTGCTTGTCTCTTGCCGGTTTATTTCTGATTAGCTTAGAAAGTAACTATAATAGGCTGTCATAGTACCTAACTGAATGACCGGCTTGCATAACCATTAGTTTGCATTTCTTAATTATCCTAAACAGTTTGACAATTAGTAGTAAAAAGCCGAAACATCACATTTCATTTTTTTTCTTTACCTCCTAACCCTTCCATTCCATTTCTATGGGGTGGGGTGTCCTTATATAACAATCCCTCATCTCAGTTGAGAGGTCATATGAGGGCCAAGAGCCTCTTCATTCATTGGGGATCTACGAAGCAGTACCATCAGTGAAAAGTGTCTCGTTGCCCGGGAGAGAGAACTACTAAACAAACAAACCAATAAGCATGCAATAGATAAAAAAGACTAAAAAAATAGAAAAAATATAACTAATATATAAAAAATAAATAAAGAATAAAAATTAAAAATAAGAAGTCTATGTCCAAGTTCCCTTTGGTGTGTTAGTTGTAGTATTGATACCTTCTACTATATAGCTAAAATCCTACTATAAGTGAATAGATGCCATATGTGTCCTGAGTCTGGGTTAGTTCACTCAGGATGAGCTTTTCTAGTTCCATCCATTTGGCTGCAAATTGCATAATTTCATTGTTCCTGATAGCTGAATAATATTCCATTGTGTAGATGTACCACAGTTTTTTAATCCATTCTTCAGTTGAGGGACATCTGGGTTGTTTCCAGTTTCTAGCTATTAAAAATAAGGCTGCTATGAACATAGATGAGGAAACTTCCTTATGATTCCATGAGGAGTCATTTGGATGTGTACCCAGAAGTGGTATGGCTGGGTCCTGTGGCAAAGCTATTCCAAGTTTTCTAAGATAATACCATACTGACCTCCATAGTGGTTGCACAAGCCTGCACTCCCACCAGCAATGGAGGAGAGTTCCCCTTTCTCCACACCCTTGCCAGCATGTGCTGTCATTTGAGCTTTTGATCTTAGCCATTCTTACAGGTGTGAGATGGAATCTCAGAGTCATCTTGAGTTGCATTTCTCTGATGATTAAGGATGTTGAGCATTTCTTCAAGTGTCTCTCAGCCATTAGGGATTCCTCCCTTGTGAATTCTCTATTTAGCTCCGTCCCCCATTTTTTGATTGGATTATTTGGTTTCTTGGCATTTAATTTCTTGAGTTTTTTGTAGATTTTGGATATTAGCCCTCTGTCAGATGTAGGGTTGGTGAAGATTTTCCCCCAGTCTGTAGGCTGCCGTTTTGTTCAAATGACAGTGTCTTTTGCCTTATGGAAGCTTTTCAGTTTCATGAGGTCCCATTTATTGATTGTTGGTCTCAGGTCCTGAGCTGTTGGTGTTCTGTTCAGGAAGTTGTCACCTGTGCCAATGAGTTTGAGGGTTTTCCCCACTTTTTCTTCTAGTAGATTTAGTGTGACCGGCCTTATGTTAACATCTTTGATCCACTTGGATTTAAGTTTTGTACAAGGTGATAAGTATGGGTCTAATTTCATTCTTTTACAAGTGGACATCCAGTTGGACCAGCACCATTTGTTGAAGATGCTGGCTGTCCTTCTTCCATTTGCGGTTTTGGCTTCTTTGTCAAAAATTAGGTGGCCAGAAGTGTGTGGGTCCATTTCTGGGTCTTTAATAATTCGATTCCATTGATCTACTGGTCTCTTTCTATACCAATACCGTGCTGTTCTTATTACTATTGCTCTGTAGTACAGCTTGAAATCTGGGATGGTGATACCTCCAGATTTTTTTTACTGTACAGGATTTATTTAGCTATTCTGGGTTTTTTGTTGTTCCATATGAAATTGAGAATAGTTCTTTCCAGGTCTATAAAAAATTGTGTTGGTATTTTGATAGGAATTTCATTGAATCTATATATTGCTTTTGGTAGCCTCAAGTTGCTTCTGTGAGGTTGTTTTGCAATAGCACTGAATGAAGTAGTGGATACAGTAGTTTGTCTTGTTCTAAAGGATATAAGAGAGCCTACTTGAGAATGATGCAGTTGATGCATCTCTAGCTGGGTGGTGATGGCAATTGCCTTTAATACCAGCTCTCGGGAGACAGGCCTACAGATCAGTGAGTTCGAGTCCAGTCTGGTCTACAGAAAGAATTCTAGAATAGCTAGAGCTTCACAGGGAAACCCTGTGTGAATAAACACACAAACTCCTCAAAAACAAAGGAAACAAACAAAGATGATGATACATTTCTGACAGTGTAAAAAAGAAAAGAAAGAAAGAGGAGAGGGGAGTTAGAGTGGAACTTAGTTCTGAAGCAGAGGCGAGGAATAGAGAGAAGATGCAAGAATGTTTTTTTCAAGTTACATCTCAATCACAGTCCTCTCCCCCCCTAGTCCTACCCTCCTACCCTCTTCTCCCTTTCCTATTAGTTTTTTTTTTTAATTTAAGGTGTATCTTTTCCCCCAATATCTCCCCCTTTTAGTCCAATAAAAGGGTCTTTTTCTAATAATAATAAATGCAATACAAAACAATAAGAACAATTAGGCAATAATTATGAAAATTACAAGATATAGCATACATTCCCAATGTCCAGTCCATATGTATTTGGCAACTGATAATAATATTCTATTGTCTATCTACCTTGATAAGTTTAAAGTTCTATACCTAACTCAGTTTCCATCTTAATTTGCCTTACCAACTTAAAAACAACTTCTTAGATCTAGAACATCCTTTAAATTCCTAAACAAATTAAAAGTGAGACTATAACCATCTAGTCTTCATCCACATCAGAGACCTGAGAAGGATAAATATGTCTGAATAAACAGGAAGTGCAGAGCCAGCAGCTTCCAAAACTAAGAAATGGCAGACAACTGGCTGCCTGGACAGTTCCCAGTTTCTCTCTATAACATTGGAGCATCTTTCACGTAGAGTTGCATGCCAGACTCTAAGCATGGACTAAGGTGGGAGAACAGAGTGGGGAGATGACATGGATCTGACAGAGCTTTGGAAGCCTCTGGGATTCTAAGCTTTGAAGGGGAAATGCTTGCAGACAGAAGTGAGAGACCGAACAGTAGGTAACGAGATTCAGAATAAGGATAAGCTCAGTGTGGTGTTCGTATATCCAAATAAAAACATGAAGTATGGCTTCAGATGTACTTAGAAGGAGATGGAATGGAATTCTATATAGAATTATAGCTCTGGCCATATAGAGAAAGGATGTGCTGTTTATTTGTTTGTTTGTTTTTGGCTCCAAAGAGTAGACAAGAATGGTTAGTGAAGGAGGGTCCAACATAAAGAAAAGGTATAGAGAATGGAATATAAGAAAGAGTGACCTTTAAAGATGGGGTGTGGGCATAACAGGGTGACATGGGAGGGCAACCAGAGGGGAGATGGAGATGGAAACAGTTTAGTATGGAAGGAGTAGTCAGGCAATCAGAGTCTCTAGAACATGCTCTCTGGGTGATGGGGAAAGGAGATCCCAAACAGACATTTGTTGACTGCTGCCACTTTATATTGAAAAGTAAACATTGCAGCTAGCAACAGGGAAGATTTATAGAACAGTTTTGGCCAAGCACAGGGGTGGAGCCCAGGCAGGAAATGTATGAAATACTAATGAAGAACTCCAAATAATTAAGACTGAGACAGATGTATTTTATTTCCTTAAACCTAGGCACTTTTTAAAGAAAGCCCTTTTACAGGGAGGAAGGGATAGATGTGGAATAGTTACACCCAAGAGATTTGATGGATAGTCTGCATAAAGTTACAGTTTTTTTCAGAGTCATCATTAAGTATTATGGAGTATTATTAAAATATTGTTGAGGGTCAGGCATGGTGGTGCATACCTTTAATCCCAGCACTCGGGAGGCAGAGGCAGGCAGATCTCTGTGAGTTCCTATAGACTAGGCCAGCCTGGTCTATAGTCCTGGACAGCTAGGGCTGATTGAAAAACCAAACCAAACAAAAACAAAAACAAAAAAATGTTTTTGAGGGTCTCATGTATATATATATATTTGTTTTCCCTAAGCTAGGAACTATTTTCATTTATAGCCTACATGTGACAAATTGTCATTCAAATTTTTCTTGACACGGTGACTTGAGACCAAACTACTGTCTATATAGCTGGTACCCAGCTCCTATAAGAGTCTAACACATTGTCACATAAGTATCTATGAAGTGACACCTGTCAATCTAATTTAAAAGAATATTTGAGTCAAAGAGTTCTTGAACTGTGTCTTTGGTTGACACAGGAGTTACTTCTCTCTGAAGCTACAGCTTAGCACTTTAATGAGTAGCACTCACAAAATTCAAAGTTGCTATTCTGACGGTAACTGAATGTGTTGTCCTGCTCATCTATATTCAGTCTTTTATTGCCTAGTAATCTGTGAACTGATGCAGTCGTAGCTATTATTTATATGAGGAGTTTGAGCCACCACAGGAAGAAAGGTTTGAGTTTCACATTTTCATTTGTTTATTTATGAATGACACAATGATAGTGTTTCCATAGAGAATGTTCTTGGTTTGTTTGTTTTTACATTGTGCTTTCCTGTTTTTAACACAGTGTGAATAAGTCAGGGCTCATGTTTCTAAAAACTAGGTATTACAAATCAAAAGAAATGGAGAAAATAATAAAAAGGAAATCTTCTAAAAATTAAGAACAAAGGTTCTGAAAACTCTGACTTCAGCTGTGGGACCCTTAGTCCAATGGACCCCAGAGAATTATCAGTTGGTTATTTGGGCCTGAAGTGAATCTTGGGTGGACTAGGGGTTTGTGCATTAGAAATGCTGATTCCTAAGATAAAGTCCTAGAGATAGAATTTCACATGAGTAACTTCTTAGATCTATAACACCCTCTTGATTCCTAAACAACTCAAAATTTAACCATGAGACTCTAGCTGACTATTCTTCAACCACCTCAGAGACCTGAGAGGGATAAATATATTTGCTTATATAGGAAGTGCAGGGCCTGCAGCCTCCAAAACCAAGAAATGACATACCAGTGACTGCCTGGACAGTTCCCATTTTCTCTCCACACATTCCTGCATCAGTCTTCAGCCTTTGGGTCCTGTTTCTCTGACAGACATTTGTTGTAGAGCAGGGGTTATGAAGGACTAACCTGCCCTGTCTTGGCAGAGTTAGGCTGTCGACTTCCCTACTACCAAGTTTTGACCTTTTTGGACAGCAGTCTGTCTGCAGTTGGAGCAAGGAGTTTTTTCATGCCAAGAGACAGGCTTGCCACTAATTCAACCATCTCACACTGGAGATTCTTCGATGCTTATCTTCTACTTGGAGTAGAATAGGGGGTGCTGTCAGGAGCTGATATGTCTCGATATCAAAAAAAAAGAAAATCTTAATTTAAGATAACATCTTTGAATGCCATATTCTGCAGATCTCTTGGGGTTTTTGAAGATTCCCTATCCATCTCTTGTATTTAGATAAGCAAATGTTGCTTGTCTCTTAACAACTTGATTACTGAGTAGTTTAGAGAATATCTGTGATAGACTGTCATAGTAGCTAACAAAGTGACATGTTTGCATGACTAGGAGTTTGTTTTACTTAACTATCCTAGACAGTTTTAGATGGTTGGTATCAAGAGGCCAGAGCTTCACATTTTATTTTTAAGTATCTCTAGGTATGATACCATTAGGAAGCATTACCTTTAATTTTGTATCAATATACAAAGATCTATTCAAATGTGGTTAAATATACTCTTAATTATGTATCAATATACAAAGATCAA
This sequence comes from Lophiomys imhausi, assembly GCA_907164525.1. Taxonomy (NCBI): domain Eukaryota; kingdom Metazoa; phylum Chordata; class Mammalia; order Rodentia; family Muridae; genus Lophiomys; species Lophiomys imhausi. The sequence continues at coordinate 3,044,088 of CAJQZJ010032150.1, read as the reverse complement.
TGCCTATGTAATCCAATACAATCTTATTTTTGCACAATAAACAATGGTCAATACCACTTTAGCCAAATATACTACTAATTTTGTATCAATATACAAAGGTATAAGGGCATATTCAATAATCTGCCCCTTCTTCTTGGACCTTCCTGTGCTATGTCTATGTCTCATTTTTCTCAAGCCCATGCACTCCTACATAGGAGAGGAAGAAGGATACAGAAAAGGAAAAGTAGGAAGTCCCTGGGTCTAACCTCCAAAACCCATTAAACAGGACCATTTATCAGCTTGTAATCTCTTCCCCTAAATATCAGAGTTTTCAGTTATCCTTCAAATAACCAAAAAGAAGGGCGGGGAAACACCCTCCTCACCCTCTGGGCATGGGACGTTGCTCTCTTAAAGTGACTTCCTGCTGATTTGGGTCGTAGTAAACCTGTTTGGGGCCCGAACCAAAATGGAAAAATGGTTTAAAATGTTAGTACAATCCTTTTATGTTCAGTCCTTCTGTTCTCAGCTGTTTAGATGACCTAAGGAGTTTGTAGGCAGAAGCTGATCTTGCAGGCTTCACTGAGGTTCCGGCTGGGTCATTGTGTAGAGCTGAACGGTCCCAGCGACATTGGATTGCCGTGGTTGCAGGCCCCCAATGGAGACAGCTATTGAGGAAGTCTGCCATCAGATATAGACCTTTAAACTCATGGAGATGGTTAGATAGTAGAATGTTAAAGTCAGGGGCCAAATATGTATGGACTGGACATTGGGAAGGTATGCTGGGCCATTTAACTCTCATAAATGTGACATATTTATATCTGTTGTTTTGTATAGTATTTACTGTTATAGGAGAAGGAACCATCTGTTGGACTGAGAGGGGAAGCTGCTGGGGGGAAGAGGGTGGAAGGGCGGGATAGGAAGGGGGAATAGGGAAGGGTTTGTGACTGAGATGTAACTTGAAGAAAAAAAAATAAAGTATTTAAAAAAAAAGTATTTCACATGAACATTCCTGGCCTATACCCCTTGAGACAATAATCATTTGGTTCAGGGCTTGTCCTAAGAATGTACATTTTGGAAAGTGGGGAACTATAGTTTGTATTTAGGTTTGGGAGCCCTTAGATGATGAGTTTCCAAATAATGAGGCTGAAGATTCTCTGAAAAAGAATCAGAAAATAGATAAGAGGATATTTAGATTTACTGAGTTAGTATTACAGTTGGACATTTTTTTCATATTTTACCATGCTTATTGCTTAACATCAGTCTTGCAAGATATATCATTCTATTCCAATTTTAACTTGAGATTCAGAAAGATTTACAGAATTTTAAAGGTCACATCGTAGCTGCTGGGAGGCAGAACCTTTATTTGCATTCAGGTCATTTGGTCTGCTGATAGAACCACGGGGTCTTTCAGAACAAGATGGCCTGATGAAATTCTGGTTCCACCCTCAGCAGAGCGATGTCACCTTGCCTCTCTGTTGCAGTGTATTCGTTGCCAAAGACTGACTTCCTTACTGTTCTGAAAAGAAGATATGTGTTGGTAACTGAGCAGGAAACACTGTATACATACTGAACATGTTGAAGTCAAATGTAGTTGGGCAAACTTGTAGTTTTAAGAGTGTACAATAAACATGCTGTGTGGCCAGACTTGACCATGTGTCTTTCAAAGATCTATGCTGAACAGATTTGTCATCTAAAAGGAAGTTTCCCATTCTGCACATCAAGTAAGGAAAAAAAGATATGTTATAGCCCAGTAGGGAAAGTCTGCCATCTAGACTGGACTTAACAAACTGCTTAAGCATCAGGCTTTGGCTTCTAGATCTTCCTTTGTTGCATGTAGCCTTGGGAATGCTGTATGTTGTTTCTGAGCTTTACTTTTAGTTTTGTGTTTTTATATTGAGAATAACCTGGCTCCTTTAGGGGATGAGTATATGCCTATTGAGATAATGTACATAGTATACTCAAATCATAGCAAAGCGTCCTGTTAATGTTAATTAGGAGTGCCAGGAAGGATCACGGAAGTCAGCTTTAAGTAGCTCTAAGTAAGGGCACAGCAGGGCCATATATGGAAGGATGTAGAAGCCAGGACCTCAATTTCTGTGCTCCACCTTGTCTGTGGACCAGGGCATTCTCAGAATGTGCACCACAGGTCCCTTAACACACTGTCTAATGATTTGCAGCCCTGTACCAACCTGGTGTTCATCAAGGCTGCGGGGTCCTGGGCCGCCTCCAGATCTGCTGCTTTCCAGGTGTTTGCAGTGCTCACTGAAGTTGGAATGGCATGTTTCCTCCATGTAAATCACATCTGGAGAAAGTAGTTCATCAGAGAAGAGCATTTGAGCTTTTGCCCAGACTTACTTGGGGTCAGCAATGCTCTTCATGCTGGCTATGCAGCTGGAGTGCTTTCTGCAGAATAGCATCATAGTGCTAGGGGCAGCAGGTGGGAGACACCACACCGTGAGTGGGGGAGCAGGGAGAAAGGGAAAGCAGGAAGGATAGATAGACTAGATAGACGATAGATACGTACATATGCAGATTAGATTGAGAGATAGATAGGTAGGTAGTTAGGCAGGCAGGCAGGCAGACAGACAGACAGACAGACAGATGCATACATACATACATACATACATACATACATACATACAAACATACATACATAAGTATTGTAGACTAGACAGGTTAAATATAGATACCTTTTATGAGACACCCAGTAATGATCAGAAGTGCAGCTGATGCCCTAAGAGAAATCAGGATACTGGGAAGAAGGTAAGGAAGTGTGGACTGATCCCATGGGGAGAACAGAGGAGACCAATCTGATCCCCACACTGAATTCTGAGTTTGGACTGCAATAGGTTGGAACAGGCACCTTTGAGTAGGGAATGGAACAGGCTTCCTTTCAAGAATGACTCTTAAGGTTTTCATCCAGTGCACACAGGGAAAACACAATCTGCCAGATTTTACTTGCCCAGTGGGAGGACAGGGTGCTAGTTTAAACATTTAGGGCTTAGGTCTTGGAGGAGCAGTTCCCATCTTGCTGTGTGGTTTGTGGAACTAGGACAGGAACATAAGTTTTATTTAGGATATCTCAGGGGAATTGAGTAAGATGAAAAGCAACCTTTTTGTAAATACAGGCGAGGTACAAAGAGTAGGACATGGTGGTACTGTCTTCTCCTAATCACTGGGAGTTCTTCTGTGGGCTTTCTGTGTGCTACATCCTTCCTATCTCTAATCTCCCTAAACCCTAATGAGAGCCCAGAGTTGGGCATCATGATACCTATTTTAAAGGTGAATATTCTTGGGACACACAGCTATGTGTGAGTCCTGGTGAACTTGAGTGTCAGAACACAGGCTTGCTAGAAACTCTCTATGTTTTAAATGAAGTTTCCCTCTATGTTTCTTAGAAAACAAAAAGGAACATAACTTAGTATCCATATAATAAAAACCAATATTATTTAAATCTTGCTTTTCTAACCCCCAAAATGATTATTCATGACTTATGACTCCTGATACTGGTATGACTGAATATTCTTCTGTGGGTTATGGAGAAACATGAAGAATTTCTTTGATTTTTGATTTTGAGATGGGGCCTCGCAATGTAGCTTTGGCTAACCTGGAACTCACTTTGTAGACTAGGCTGGCCTTGAACTCACAGTGATCTACCTGCTTCTGCCAAAGTTCTGTATTTAAGGGTATATGCTGCCGTGCCCTGGCAAGAATTTCTTTTTAAAAATAATATTTATTCTTTGAAAGTTCCGTACATTCATACAATGTATTTTGGTCATATCCATCCATCATTGCCTTGCCCTATCTCTTGTTAGAGCCATCCATCTCTTTCTTACATTCATGTACTCCGTTTTTTATTTGTTACTGATAATCACCAGACTCCAGTACATGCTGCCTGTGTGGCACTTCATGTGGAACGTGGGAGGGGTCCCTGAGGCCCCATTCTTGTCAGAGGAGCTATTGGTAGTGGGTGGTTACTGAGGGAGGAAGAGTAGTTCTTTGGATATCTCTACCCTGCCCAGGAGGAAGGAGATCAGTATGTTGACCAGAGTATAATCATCATGTCCTACAGGTGTTTGGACAAGGGAGGTGCTGCTGATACTGGGGAACCACAGGGAAATCTTGAGCTGAATGTTGGACTGAGATGATATTTTGGGGGGTAGGGTGTATGTCTTATTTCATGCTTCCCAAATATAGTTAGAACTATTTGCAGAACTGTGTTGCATATATTTGTTGTGAGTTGGAAAAACAATGAGAATAGAAAGGTTCATAGCTAGCAAACATTTGTCTCTTTTTTGGATAGATCCCATACTAATATAATAAGCTCAGCTAGAGAAAATAAAACCCTCACTAACTGGAGGAGGAAAGATTATTTTTGATTTCTTTTTGGATGAAAAACCTCATATCAACTATTTTCTTTGGAGAAATATAATTTTTGTTTTAGTAGAAGAAAATTGAATAACACCCTAACTTAAATTCTATTACTGGAAGCATGTCTTTGTTCTATCATGAGGTGAGATTTGTTTGTTTGTTTTATTTATTTTCCATCTGCTGTTGGGAGTCTGGATATGGAGTCATAGTCTATGGTATTATTTGGCCATTGTTTATTTCTTTAAATTCATGTCTCTAGTCTCATCAGCAATTGTGTTCACGGTTTTTATTACTAACATTTAGTAGAGACCACCGATTAAAACAATTGCCATCCTTAAGTATATTGTAAATTTATCTGACATACTTTTGCTCCTTTATTATATACTGAAAAATAATTAAAACTCTTGTTCCTATTGTAATGTGATTATTAGGATGATTTAAGATTTCTCCAAACAGTTTATTTAATTTGGTCCTTTGTTTCATTTATATGTTTCTTCATTTGCACGGTAGGATGTTTTAGTACCTATGCTTGAAAGGAATACAATCTCATAATCGTTGATTTGAGAAATCCTTTTACAATGCCAGGTTAATCTGTTTCATTCTCAGATATTCCTTAGCAGATCAAAAGAATTTCTTGGCCATTTCCAGATGTATGACTGACTTCTACTTGTCCTAAGGAAGGTAATTAGATCCCTCAGCTCACTGGGGTCTTGGCCTTGAATGGATTAGTCCCCATGCTCCTTAATTTTGGTCATGTTGACACAAATTAGAGTCACTGGTCAGTAGATAACTGCCCCTCCACAACATTTGAGAGATTACCTACATCAGACTGGCTTGTGGGCATGTCTGTAGGATTTTTCTTGATTAATGGTTGATTCAGGAGGGTCCAGGCTACTGTGTCAGTACCATGAGCATGGGGGTCTGGGATATACAAGACAGGCAGCTGAGCAGGCTGGGAAAGAATGCCAGTAAAGTGCTCCTCCATGGGCTCCTGTTTCAGTTCTTGCCTCTAGGCTTCTGCCTGGAGTTCTTGCCTTGTATTCCCTTGATGGTGGATTATAATGTGGAAGATGGAATAAACCCTTTCATCTCTAACCTGACCATGGTTTTGTCAACTCAACAGAAACCAAACTAGAGTAGTTCCCAATAGAATCTTGGGACAAGAGGGGTACCAGGCTGCATCCATTTCTAAATCTTTACCCATGTTTTAGAAGTGCTGATTTAAGTAGTTCTTACATAGTTTGTTCTATGTACTCTGTAGTGGACCATATTTTACAGAAATGTGGGTCCTTCCTTTCCAAACTCTGATTACTCTGATTTGGCTGTCATTCATTTCAGTTGGATCTACGATAATTTGTAGGCATATATGAACAAAGCAAATGGACTGCTGGATAATAAACCAAACAGCCTGCAAACACTCACTGTGTCATTGATTTCCATTGATAGTTTTATGGCAGAGAACTTTATATAAAACCATTAATTAAATGATGGTGCTCTGACCTTTTCGATCCAATGCCCTATGGATGTCCACAGTTTCATATCCAGAGCAAGATGTTCACAGTCATCAAAAAGTACGATAGTGCTGTTTTGAACCTCAATATCCACAGCCATTTATTGAATACATAAGCTTTGGGAACTGTCCCAAATACCATGCTGGCTGCTGCAGACCCAATGCTTGCTCTGTAATAGGAACTCAGAGGTTACAGTCTGTCAACCTAACTGTTCTCTTGAAGGCCACTTTTCCTCCTGAAATAGTTTCTAAGATTAAAAGGCAAAGTATCATTTCTGAGGCTTAATCTGAGTTTTAGTTTTTTTTTTTTCTTGAGCACACAGTAGGACTTAGAGGAAAGAAAGAAAGCTAAAACTGACTTTAGTAGAACAAAGTAATTTTCATTCTGGGCTGTGGGTTGGAACTTGGAAAGTAGATGAAGTTACAGAGTTAGGTGGGGCCGTTAATGGGTAGAAGCAGGCAACTTGTAAGCGCATGGAAGAGTCCCAAATTGTCATAAGCAACCACTGCCCAAGAACTCTACATAGCATGTAAACAGTGTTCATAAATTTTACATTGAAAACAACAGCAAACATGTTGATAATAAGCAGTGAACCGAAAATGAGCTGTCTTTAATAAAGATAGCATTTATAGTCAATTTCAGTGCCCACTAATTTGCATTTGCTTCCTGGGTTTCTTTGGTCAATGTCTGGCTCCTATTTGGACTCTACATGTCTGAGTGCTTCCCAGGACCGGAGCACCGAGAGGAGTGTGGTGGTGAGTTAACATCCCCATCTTTGCTTTATTTGGTTGGCCTGGCAGTCCTTGAACTCATGATCATCTTGCATTAGCCTTCCCTTTGCTGGAATTGCAGGCATGCTACTCCAGCCTGACCCCGCTACAAATGCTGTGATAGGTGATGATAGAAGTTTCCATGTGCCTAATTAGATAGAATTATATATGAGTGCTCCTAAGCTTTCTCACCACCACTGCGATGGACTGGATGTGTGAATGTTAAAAATACACAGAGGTTAGGTAGGAAGCATATCAAGAACTTGGTATTAGGATATGGGTAGAGTATAATGGGAATTCTTTGGTCTGTCTCCTTCCTATCCTCTTTTATAGTTTTCTTCTTATGATAGAGTTGGTCTCATTATTGATATTTCTGTCTTTCACTGGGTCTTTTTCCTTTATCTGTGGTCAAGCAAGGGAGGGCTGTCTCTTGCCCACAGGTGTACATTAGGCCCTCTTGTCTTCTCTAGTGTGTGGTGTCCAGGTGGTTTGTGAAGGGGCTATTGATCTGCTCCACAAACCTGGTATAAACTGGGTTCAAAAAGTAAGTGTTTGACATTGTTTATGGCTAACATGTGTACCTATTTGTATTTTACCAAATAAATTCTAGAAGAAAAAGTTTCTAAATATTCAAAATTTGGTCAACTATTTATGACAAATGTGATTGCTCTACACTCTATATTTGTTCACCTGACAGGGAATCCAAGCTGGGAAGGGAGCCACAGGAAAGAGAATAGAACTGACCTTTCCCCCTTTTTCCAGAACAACAGAACAGTACAGAGAAAGTCTCACACCATTCCCTTTATTGTTTGTAAAGTACCTGAGTTGTATTCAGCTGTGGAGAATGTATATGTACCTTATTTTTCTGCTAAGGTTCTGAGTAGGAGACAGAAATCCATTCTGTGAGTCTTATACGATGTTTAGTGAGTGTTACATGAAACATGACCTAGGTAGGGCACTGTTTTTTTCAAATGTAGAAGACTTTTCTATAATTATGTAAAGAATTGAGAGTGAGACTTCAAAAGGACAAATGGTAGGTATGTCCCCTAATGGGTAGGTGAGTAGGCATAAAACTCTTCAAAGCACCAGTCTGTGTCTTCTTGGGGATTTATTTCTCACCTTTATGTTTCCTAGGTCTTTTACAGCTGGAAATCAAGGGTGCTACTATTTGAGGTGTTGGAGGAAAAGGTGGAAAAAAGGTGAAGACAATAGGTAGATGGGCTCAGCTTTGCTAATTTCACCTGTGTCCCAGACTCTGATGAGGAGAATGTGGCTTTCCTTTATAAATGATTAATGGATTCTCTGGGTGGTTGATCTACTAAGAGGAAAGTAGGGAGAAATGCTTTGCGCATTTGCTGTGTGTGGCCGTTTATTATTTTGTCTGTCTAACACTTAGAGCTGTTGTTGTCATCCTACGAGGAACTTCACACAGTCAAGACATCACACACCTGGGGATTCACACAGAAGAATATGTTACTGATAAACAATTGTACCTGTCCATTCCAAACTTTGCTGGGCTTGCTTTGAAGGTAGAAAGATTTCAATGAATAGTGATCTAATCATGTGGGGTGTAGGGCAGCAGAAATTCCTATGTAGAAGGTGGGCCAAAGGTTGAAAATACAAGATGATATAATTTGTGGTGAAGGTTGCTGAGGATTAGCTGGGGAGTTTTCTTATTTCCAGGTAGAGAGCTGCTCTACCAATTTGCTCAGGATTCTTCTCCAATCTTTACTAATTCAACTCTGTATATCCTCTTTACCCTCCTAAAAGGGTAGTCAGTATATGATTATACTCTATAGTATTGACTTAGTACTTAAACTTTAATTCCATTTAACATTATAATGAGGAAAAAAAAACCTTAATTTTTTTTTTTTTTAACTAGGTTCCTTGGGCCAAGTTATAGAAGTCTCAGTGGATTAGAGAGTGGAGTGAGCAGGCAATGGCCATTGTTCTGCAAAGTCAGGGAGCTAATCCCTAACTCCTGTTGCTGAGGGAAAAAACAAAGAACATGCCATAAACAACCAGGAAAACACAATTCAGTTATTAATTAGTCAAGGTGACAAGGTATTTGATACCATGGTGGGTAAAGTGAGAGAAAACATAGGCAAGAAGAACCTTTAGGCTTGTAGCCAAATTGTGGGGCAGTGGTCCCTAGAGATAATTATGCCCCATGATTATTTTTCGAAAATGTCAAATGAGTAGGCCATGGAAATGGATAAGCAACTTAAGTTCTCAGGGACATAGAACTCACACCTGGAAAAGTCAAAAGTAGCTTTTGAGGGAAGTGACACAGGAGGTGAGTTTTAAAGTATAGATGGTGGGGTGGATGTGAGTTGGTCACGGGGCAGGGGTGGGTATTTTATATGTCAGTGATGGATCTGCCTACAATTCTGGAGAAATGCTCAATCATGTACTTGTAACAAGGCTCAGGAAGTATAAATATGAGATTCAAATGTCCTTAGTCACTAGCAAGAACAGTTCTTGTCTGGAACTTAAACGTGGGCCCTCTAGCTCCTTAGTTATCTTTTCCCCACACTACTGGCACTACAGCATTCTGAGCAAAGGAATGGGCTTCAAGAACAAAGCAAACATTTTATGTCAGGAGGGAAAGCAGGTGATCTGGGTGAAGGTCATGTGATTTGGGAAAAAGAAAGAAGGCTGGAGTGTCTGGAAAAGTGAGCTGGCCAAGAACAGAGACTGAAGTTGCCTCTGCCAATTCCATGAAGAGTGGGGTCTACCACCCTAAAATTGGCATTGCTTAGAGGGAGGATCTATGGAAGAAATAGTCTTAAAGGCATGGCAGAAGTGTTACTAGCTAGAATCTGCATCTGAAAAATGAATGATCAATACAGTCATTGTTTCTTTTATTGGTCAATGTGGCAAGGCTCAGGCTTCCTTTATTTAACTTTTCAATTCCTCTGCCTTTGTTTCATTACATTGCATTCATCCTGGGTGCATTAATGAGGTGGTGAGATATGACCCACGGCTCCCATCTGTTTAATTTTGCTAATTTGCTCCATTTTCAAATGAGCTTCCGTCCTTGCAAGAGCAGCAGCCAAGCATGAACACAGCTGAAAGGAATTTCCGTTTCACCTTTCATGTCACCTCTGGGGCCTTGGATAATTTTCTTATCTTCCTTTTTGTATTTCGGATGCAGCCACATTGTTTGTAATTGAAATATAGTTTTTAAATGTACCCCCTACTGTGTTTCTATGGGAGAACCTCCTCATCTGGAAAATAAAACACCATGGGTTGAACCAAGAGCTTTTCCAAAGGGCTTTAATTATTACATTAATTGCAAACTGTAGCACAAACTTGACCCTATAGAAGCAAGTGAGGGTGGGTCAGCTGACTGGGCTTCTGCAAAGGGAATGGTGGAGCCTCTTAGATATAGGTGGCTGGAAGTGAGAGGGGATGGGCATATGGGAAGGATTCTGTCATATCTATGACTTTGAGAGGTCAGCTCATCAACAAAGATGTGACAAAAGAAATATGATGGAGTTAAAAATCACGCATTATATTAATTTCTGATTTATCAATTGAGAAAATGACCACAAATTCAAGGTCATAATATGTACCACTGAGTGTTACAGAGAATTTCTATGGGGATATTTGAGACTTTTCTATATACCAGTCATGGGAGATGTCAGAACGAACAGCTGATAGTCTTTTTGGAATTAAGGGAATGTAGTGGAATTTGATACTGGTTGTGCAGCTTCTTGTTCTTGGATCATTGGTTTAGATAGATCCCGGATTGGCAATAGCCAAAATTTATTTCAATTTCGTATTTGCTCGGTAGTCAAAACGGGCTATAGTTTTGCTTTCTGTAGAACAACGCCCTAGTCACAGAAATGCCCCCTGCTAACTGACCTTCCTTATCTCTCCGTAGGTATTTTTCAGAGAGAGAGAGAGAGAGAGAGAGAGACTGACTTTGTTGTAGATGTCCTTGTTATTGGGTAGAATGAACAGTGCAATAGAAGCAGTATTTAGAAGAGTGAGTCAAATTTTAATTTATTGCAAAGTTTAGTGAATAAGAAAGTACGACGTCACAACCCAGAAGTAACTCGTTAGAAAGTTAAAAAGCAGGGCTTTGATGTTGGAAGGCCTACATGCTAGAGGAAGACAGGGGTAGAGGCAGAGGCCTAGGCGTGTTTACTGTAAGCTATTTATGAGACACATACTGCTTTGTGTACACTGTTCCTGGTGTCATGTGGAATATACAGGAGGAGCTCAGTAACTGTTGGAAGAATGATTAAATGACATCAGCATTTGTATAACAAAACTAATTTATGGATAAGTAGTCTTGGCACAATCTGTGTATTATACAAATGAAAGTTTCTAATATCAGATACAAATAGAGACACTCAAGAATAAGATTTTGGGTTTTTTTTTGCACTAAGTTCAGGTATTTATTTATTTAATCATTTATTCATTTATTTATTATGTATACAGTATTTGCTCTACATATATGCCTGGGCACCAGATCTCAATGTAGATGGCTGTGAGCCACCATGTGGTTGCTGGGAATTGAACTCAGGACCTTTGGAAGAACAGCCAGTGCTCTTAACCTCTGAGCCATCTCTCCAGCCCATTTTTTTTTTTTTAAATCCAGCCACTCTCCCCAAACCCGTGTCTGGCCTTATCTCTGACAGGTCTACAAGCCATGAAGACTCTTGTGCATGTCAGTTTCCTTAAGGGACCTATTTGACGCACTGCACTGTGTTCTCATTGACTAACATTGCCAGGTGCTTTAGTTTCTTCCACTTTGCCCTGTTCATAGGAAAGTCTAGTCCAGCCACTGTCCACTCACAGGGCTCCTAAGCTGGAGGCTTATCTTTATCGTCCTGTTTCCCTGGGCCAGCCAGTCTGTCTCTCTGTGCAGTCAAAGTTATTAATGAATCACACATTGTCATTGGCCCATTTTAAAATAGGCATTCTTTTCTGTTTTATTGTTCTATTACCTGTAAGTATGATATCAGGTAGAAGAAGTCCTGGTGACACAGACTTAATTGTTAACCCCTGAAGAGGCTGAGGATTGTAATTGAAGACTTTCCTGTGTTACAAAATGAGTTCAAGGCTAGCCTGTGAATTTTATGTGACCATTTCTCAAAATGAAAAGATATGAGAGATAGATATGTAATTCAGAGGTACAACAGTTGCCTAGTACACACAAGAGGCCCTAGGTTCAATCTGTAGTAACACACACACACACACACACACACACACACACACA